>CM048825.1:32882079-33292454 GCA_026586065.1 Dioscorea zingiberensis | reverse complement strand
GATCCCTACTTGTTTGTTCTTGGCCGGATTGATGGGCGGTGAGCTCCTTTGCGGACGTTCGAGGGGCGGGACACCACGATGTTCGGCTTTGCCATGCGAGGAGGATCGATACTGCAGTTTGTCTTCTTGCCGTCGGTGAGGATGATTCGGTGGCCGTGTCGACCAGCGTAGAGGTGGCGCTCTGGGCATCGACACGAGGGTCGTAGCGGCCGGATGTCGTGTTCTCGGCGGGTTATTTGGTGGTGCGGGGAGACTTTTGTGGAGAGCTTCCATCGGAACTCTTGGTCGCAGCCCCGTGGTTTCGTGAGCTGAGGACGCATTACCTTGTTTGTTTTGTGGCATAGACTCCTAGGGATTGCTTTGAGGCGTGCTCTCGAGTTTGATTTTGATGTTCATATTTGTTGATATCATATCTTTCTCAACCCCGCAGAGGTACTTCTTTACTGTGCTTTCCATTCGAAAAGCTTCATGCGACTTGCTTTTCTTCCTCGCTATGCGATCCCGGTATGAGGGACTCTAGTACGCAAGAGATATCGTGGACGCTGGCTTGGCCAAAGGGATTGCAGAGGTCCCAAGACCTTGTTTACTTTCTTGTTCGAAGCAGACATTTTATTTTCAGGGAGGTCCCTTTGAACCCTTTTTGCTACATTTTCCATCAAATCAAGCTATTTTGAATAAATTAAGCTGTTTATTTGTATCATCTAGTTTACACACTTAGGCTCAGATCCAAAGGTCCTGCTCACTCTACTAAACTCTACCGGCTACCAGATACGTTGGCTTCAGGTCCCGGATCGGGCTCTGTATGCTACATGGAGGGAGTAGCCATATTTCGAGGATTCCTTTGGATGATCATTCGTGAGCGGTAGAATATCTTTATTCCTCCTCTCTCTCATCTCTCTCTCTCTCTCTCTCTCTCTCTCTCTCTCTCTCTCGCTCTCTCTCTCTCTCCCTCCCATTTTTAGATCATTCCATCTACTTTTCCACAAGTATTAGACCTTTGTAATGGATAACATCATAGTGGATTAGCTCTCACTGAAGAACACAGTGGTTTTTCCCTGATTTCTTGGGGATTTCCATGTAAAATTTTGTGTTCTTTCTCTATGTTTCTCTTGATTTCCCTTTCCTCTCGATCTGGTCCCACAAAACTAAACAAATTCAACCGTTAGTGAAGAATTGGGCTCGATTCCAATTTTTGAGCTAACAATTTGGCGACATCTGTGGAAACTTCGAACAAGAAGTTATATGGCTACTATAAGGAAATCCAAGGGTATTCAAAGGCAGTAGTAGAAGGAAGTAGAGCCGGTCAAAACCCCGACGACTGGGGAGGCCCTCAATGTCTTCGAGGAAATTTCTCTGGCCGCTGAGAAAGCTCTATCCACTCGTCACCAAAACAAGGATTATCGGTTCAAATCACTCGAGTGGAAAATTAAAGAGCTCGCTTGAACAATGCAAATGGTTGAACGCCATGTCTCCCGGGCGACCACCCTGAGCGTCAACCCGCAGCCCATTGAAAGCAGACGTAGATCCGTCGCACGGTCGTCCAGGCACCGAACGAGATCTCAAGAATGGAGCAGGAGCATGACGTCCTCCTCTGAGGGTCAAATTCACCCTAATCAAAATGAGGGTAAAACTCTCGGCGATGAGGAGGATTAGGGCAAGGAAAACGAGTCGTGACATCATCATCCAGCAGTCCAGAATCACCATGACCTAGGTGAAGACACCACTCCCTTCACAAGTTCCCTCGCCGATTGACCATAGCCGACAAAGAGAGGGTCATGAGGTATGTGCCGCAGCTACTATCCCCATTCATCTGGGAGATTTGGGAAGCTCCTTTCCTGAAGAATTTTTGACCCCCTAACATCCCACATTATGACGGTTCAGCAGACCCTTCAAACATGTCGAAAGGTACAATACGGCAACGTTAGTCAACAGAACCACACAGGTCATCATGTGCCAAGGGTTCCCCATGACCCTCACAGGAATCACCCACGAGTGGTTCAAGAGTCTTCCACTCGGGACCATTGCATGTTTTTAACAATTGACAAGCCTTTGCTTCTGTCATTTCATCAACAGCAGGAGAATGAGGAAAAATACTATTACTCTGATGAGGTGCAAGTAGCAGGAAGGTGAGAGCCTGCGCCACTATCTCTGTCGCTTCAATGAAGAGACGATTGGAATCGTCAAGTAGTGGCCGTAGCAGCGGTGGTGGGAAGACTCCCAGACTACCCTTTCGTGACAATCTCGCGCGGAGAATTCCAGGAGATCTATGTGAGTTCCTCGCCCGAGCAGATGAGTACATCAATTTTGAGGAAGTCAAAGCGGCCTAGAGAGACGAAGCTCGGCAAAGGGAGAAGAAGATTTGGACGAAAAAGCTCCAACAAGGTGGTTATAGAGACCCTCGAAGAAAGGAGTCGAAGGAGTGAGAAGTCCCTAAGAAGACTAACCAAAACCAGGACCGCCTCCCTGACCGAATAACCTGAAATTCCAATCCCGGGAGCTTAAGGGGCCTTAAAAACAATGGCAAGGTATGATAATTATACCTCTGTTAATACCTCCCGAGAGAATATCCTACTGTAGATCCAGGACCAAAAGATTCGGAAGCAGCCCGAGCTACTGAGGAACCCTTCCTCAATGAAAAACAACAAGAAATTATGTGACTTCCACCAAGCACGAGGAGACTCCACCGAAGATTGCATCCACCTAAAGGACGCCATTGAAGACCTCATCTAAGGAGGGAAGCAAGGACAATTCCTACTGAAAGATGTGCAGAAGACAAGCCCCTCGGCCCTACAACACGAACCACCAGATGAAACCTATATTAACTATATCCCCGAGGGACTAGGATGCGGAGGGAAGAGCTTGGCCTCGAGAAAAAATTATGCTCGGATAATAGGATCCGTCCAAGACTCATCATCCTTGAAGAGGCCTCGATCGTCCCTGCCGATCAATTTCTCAGACGAGGAAATGGGTCAATTCAACTCTCCTCCTTGATGCTCATTTTATGGACACCGAGTATACCATGTAACAGTTCAAACTTTACTCTAGGCAATGCCTTAGTAAAGATATATGTAATTTGATCCTCTGTTATGCAATATTTTAATTGAATCTCATTATTTGTTGTAACTTCTCTTAAAAAGTGATATTTGAGATCAATGTGCTTCGTCATGCTATGTAAGACTGGTTTCTTTGACATTGCTATTGCAGATTTATTATCGTAATAGATTTTTGTAGATTTTTCTTGTATTTCTCCCATGTCTCCAAGTATACGCCTTAGCCAAATAGCTTGACATGCCGAAAGCCCAAGAACAACTATATATATTCTACTTCCTAATCGCCGATAATGCTATCAAGGCCTTGTTTCTTAGATGCCCAAGAGAAGAATCCAAAACCTAGTGTGAATCCATATCTAGAGGTACTCTTCATGTCATCCACTGATCCTCCCTAGTCACTGTTAGTATATCTAACTAACTTAAATTCAGAGACTGAAGTATACCAAATGCAATATTCTTTTGCTCCTCGCAAGTATCCCAGGATTCTCTTTGTTGTTCCATAATGAGTTTGACTGAAATTCTACATAAATCTTGACAACATACTTATAGTATAAAGAATATCACGTTGCGTGGCAGTAAGATATAGTAAACTTCCAATCAAGCTTCTATATGTTGATGGATTTGCCTTTGCTGAGCCACATCTTCTTTCTTCAATTTTTCATTTGACACAAGTGGAGTAGCTACTGGCTTGCATTGGCTCATTTTAAATTTCTTCAGGAGGTCCTCTGTGTATTTCCTCTGTGGCACTAAATGCCTTCATTTTCTTGTCTTATTTCTAAGCCAAGAAAGTAATTCATTAGACCCAAGTCACTCATTTCGAAAGTCTTCACCATGTCTTCTTTGAATTCCCTAAGCATCTTCTCATTGTTTCCGATATAGATGAGATCATCCACATACAGTGAAATAATAAGAGTATTGTTTGTACCTTGGGTCTTAATGTAGAGTGTTGGTTCACTCTGACTCCTCCTGAATCCATGATTGGTGAAGTATTCGTCGATTCTGTTATACCAAGCTCGAGGAGCTTCAGCCCACATAATGCTTTCCATAGTTTTAGACCTTATCTTCTTTTACCACGAACCCTTGTGGTTGCTCGACATATAGTTCTTCTTTAATGTATCCATTAAGGAAAGTTGACTTGACATCTAGTTGATGCAGTTTCTACTATTTTTGTGCTGCAAGTGCCACTAAGGCTCTTATAGTATTCAGTCGTGCAACCGGAGCAAATGTCTCATTATAGTCTATACCGAATTGTTGCGCATACCCCTTTACTACTAGCCTTGCCTTTGTATGTTTGTATTGAACCATCAAAGTTGAATTTGGTTCTGTAGACCCATTTAACTCCAATGACTTCCTTATCTGTTGGACGATCTACCAGCTCCCACGTTTTATAGTTCTATTCTTCTCTATCATTTTCATTTCTTCGTGTATAGCTATGATCCAAAGATTCCAAACCTCTTCTTTGCAAATAATTCTCATAGTTTTTGGTTCTACTGTTACGAAGTTGCAACATTGATAGACTTCTGCAATTGGTTCCGTGGAGGTGTGTCTGAGGATGAGTCTTCTGAAAGCGAGCTATTTGTCTTGACAATGTTGCTTCTAGAGTTGCATCATTAGCAGGTGTCTCGAGATCTTCTTCTTGATTGAGCCTTGGCACTACTACTTTGATAATGATATTTTTCCTTTCTGCTTGTTCTTTTTTCCAGTTCCAATTTGCATATTCGTCAAATTAAACATCTCGACTGATGATGACTTAGTTCTTAGGTTATAGACTCGATTGTCCTTTGATTTAGAACTATAACCCAAGAAAATTCCTTTCTCTGTCTTATCATCTAGCTTGCTTCTTTCTGGGATATGGACATAGCACATACTGTCACAAAGATGTTTAGCTGATGGTCTTCGGCCACTCCATACCTTGATTGGTGTTTTGTTTGTCACAGCTTTAGTTGGCAATATGTTGAAAAGATATATAGCAGTATAGACAGCTTCTGCCCAAAATGTTTTTGGAAGACCCTTCTCCTTTAACATAGTTCTAGCCATCTCCATAACTATTATGTTCTTTCTTTGACATACGTCATTTTGTTCAAAAGCATATCCAACAATTAGTTGATGCTCAATTACTTCATCTTCACAAAATCTGTTAAATTCTCTAGAAGTATATCCTGTATCTCTACCACTTCTTAAAGCTTGTATAGCATGAAAGCACCACTTTTATTTTTAAGCAAAGTTCCATTTTTGTCACCAAAAACAGCGCCAACAGCTCATTTCCATCCCAAAAATTTAAAAATTGTTCAATACGATCCACACTCCAAGCATATACCGCCACTTATCACCCACATCAACAAAATAACGACTCCAAAATAATAATAATAAAAAAGCATTATAATGATTTCACTCAGATTCCACAATGACACACTTAATAATAAGTGACCAAAACGCTAAAATACGGAATAATATATGATCTAAAACGCCAAAAATACGTGAATGCATAAGTGACTATACTGAATAAATTTTAAATTCTCGGATTGAATCTAACATCGGCCCTGCTTTCGCGGACCAAAAATGGGCTTTTAACCCCTTTGTTTTTCAAAGTATCTTCTAAACTTTTTGAATATGCTGAAAACTTCATATTTGTTATGGAGAAAGTAAACCCAAGTCATTCTAGTGAAATCATCAATGAAGAGAATGAAGAATTTTATCCAAAATACCCTCATTATCTGATTATATTTGTTGGAGAGAGCAAAAAATATAATTTTATCTTAAAGGCAAAATTACCCTAAAAATAACTGTTATATAATTATTATAATGGGCTTTTTGGACTTTTGTTTAGTTTAAAAAGAGTATAAAAAAAATAACAATATATACAATAATAAATAACCTTGCGAGCTGGTCTGGCCCGCCAAGTAGCCGTTACAACCCAGACTATACATGTGCCATGTTGTGCCCAGCACCAATCCAGCACATGTCCGCGCGCGTGGGTCGTCATCTCTACCCATCCCACCCACACTTCCATCCGGAAATGTGATTTCGGAGGGAAAATAATTAGAAACCACTTCCTAAAATTTTATGTTTTAAAGCTCAATACAAAAAATGAGGTTCGACAAACCAAACAATCCAATGGGGAAAAAAAATACCCACTACCACTACAATGCACACAAACACCTGTATACATAATATATTTCAGCAGATCAAACATAAGAAAACAATCTTGCTTGGTTTTTTTTGCTCCATTTTCAATTACCCTGAGCACAACTTGGAGTTATTCAGCAAATAAATAAATACAATGACAAAGCATATCTCCCAGCACCTCCACACAAAAAAAAATAATAAATAATAAATTGCTGCACATTCTCAAGCAACTATTATGATCTTTTATAAAACAACTGGAACGTGGTTTGTCCACCTCAATAAAAAAAAAAAATATATCATGATCTTTTCATATGCAATAAAAAATGTGAGATATACATTAAATGAAATACAGAACAAGAATAGATGCATTTTATATAATTCTATATTTCTGTGCCATTGAAGTTTAGTTGATCACTGTGCTGTTATTATCTTTCATATCCTGGAATTAAACATAATAAACACGTCAGAAGAGATGAACGACTGATAGCTTGGCATAGTCAGACCTTGACTTTAAAATTAGAATTGGATTTGTCCAATATATGAAGTAATTTTAACAAAAGAATCACAAGATTAACCTAAGAGACAAACATGATAATTTTAAGAGATGGAAAACAAAAATATAATGTGAAGATAAGCACAGTATGATAATTACAACTACCCAACTTTGGGTAATTAATATTCAAACCCAACTATGATTAATTCATATTCCAACGTTGTAAATCCCTGAGTGTTTCTTTAGGCATGTAGTCAAATAAAACTAATAGCAGACTAGGCATGAAGTCAAATAAAACAAATAGCAAACGATACTCCAAATTTTGCTTTGGCATATGATTTTAGAGAAGTATTATTGGAGCACATTACACTACAACTGCAACAACTTCTTAGCTATCAATGACAAAAATTACAAAGCACAAAAAGTAACAAACAACTTGATATTGACATATTGTATGTGAGCCAGACAACTTTTCAATGAACTCATAAGTTTCCCATTCTAACTTAATAGAGCTTCAACACCGACCTTTAATGCATCACAATTAACCTCAAACAACTGGGGGTAATTTGGATTGACTTTTTCCGGACCAAAAACACTTATTATATAAATTAAGCACTTATAGGTCATTCTCAATTGTTTGTTTTGATTTCTAAGTAGAAGCAATGAAAACCAGTTTTACCACTTTTTTCAGAAGATATTGGGGAGATGCTTTCCAGAAAAAAAAAAAACCTCTTGAGGTGAAAAAAAGACCATTTGACATAGTTGTTTAAGAACAAAAGTACCCTTAATATTTTCAGATGAAAATGCTCTCATAAGCGTTTCAACCAAGATTCATCAAATGAAAAGTTGCTTTGACTTAATCTCAAAAGTTACTTACAAGAGAAGCACTAATTAAATAAAACTTCAAAAAAACACATTTTTGATAAATCAATCTAAATGATCCACGAGTAAAATCAGGAAGGGCTTAGCAAGGGGCACTCACCATCTTAACCTTAATTTTCAAGGCATTACCCTCTTTTGTTAACGATGGGTCAAGATTAAGGGCCTCACCCTCTTCTATTGGCACTAGGGTTGTCAAATGATCAAACTATTCGTGAGCAGCCCGAGATCAACTCAGTAAAAGCTCGAGCATAGTTCGAAATTTTGAGCTTTCGAACCGAGCTCGAGCTTCAATTTCGAGCTCAGCTCGAAAGCTCAAAATTTAATATTAATATATTAATATATAATATAAATATTAATAAATATTAATATATAAATAAATTTTTAATTTCGAGCTAAATCGAAATAACTAGAGCTTTCAAAATTATAATCGAAGCTCTTAATTTCAAGCTAAATCGAGCCGAGCTCGCTCGATCTCAAGCTCGGCTCGAGCTAGGCAATTTCAAGTCGAACTCAGGCTGGGCCCAGCCCGATCAAGCTCGCCTCGTTTAGAAGTTGGTATAGGGACATTATGACCCATCTCCCCAAGCCAATCGTAGAATCGTCTTCGTGGACGAAGTCGGGAATGACGTATACTGACAACATCCGGGCCATCATCAAAATCCGACGAGGTAAACAGTTCCCAGCCACAATTAAAACAAGCATTGGCAACCGGAAGTATATCTTCACAGTGGAGATAGAGTCCTTGCCCTAGGAAGTTGACAAGGACCGATCAGAGCCTTCGGCAGCTACAGCACCGGCAAAGGACACGCGAAGAGAGGAAACCAAACTAGAAGACATCAAAAGGCCGAGAGAAGAAAGAGAAAGGTGTAATGGCTAAAAAAAAGGTCGCCAGAGAGACGGGGACGAAGATCCTTGGTTGGAATCATCATTAGGGACGCATGGGCAAATGCACTCCACCAACCTAGAAAAGCGAGAAGCACTATGTGGGCCGCATCCCAAGTTCCCCATCGCTTAATAGTTCTTAGGATGGTGCAAACAGGTACATCAAGGTCACGATCACGGGTCAACCTCAGACCGGCCACGCCAAGAAATGAACCAAAGCACGTGAGTCGAGGCCAAGACGGAGCTTGTAGAGAAACCCAGACTCTGGATAGGCTCACAGGAGCTGACAAAGTACCGACATGTGGAAAACTTACAAAACGAGGCAACACTTTTCACCATCGAGGCAAAGGATGACCTCGATGAGCGAGAGGAACCTGCCGCTGAAGCGCCAAATCGACCTTTACGAGGATGCGCCAAATAGCGCTGCCGATCGTAGCGACCCTCTCGCTAAGCCGGTTCCTAGCCGACAAAAGCCCAAATTTTAATAACAAAATGACAACTAGAGGTTACAGTGACTCCATGAAGGGCGCTCAATACACTCACCCATGATCGCGGATAACGCAGGCATGGTTCGTTTATTTCGAACGACACACATTGAGAAAAGGGACCCAACGACCTACTGTTGATGTCGGGTTCGTGGACAGGAAGGCTCAATACAACCCAAATGGACTGAAAGAGCCCATCGACAATCAGACATTCTTCTCGCACGCCAATTCAACCCACTCTAAAGGCCCGATAATTATCATTGAAGAAGAAAATAAATTTCAATTAAAGGCCAATCAAGCTACACTAATCTGGCCAAATACACTCTCATTGACCACTGGCTACTATCTGGTAGATGTGTATACACACCTAGGAGACACTACAAAGAGAAACAATACACAACTGAGCCTAAAATACACTCTTATTGCCTATTAGGTGTGTACACACTTAAAAAGACACTACTAAAAAGAACTACTAAAAGACACTAATACAATCCTGTGTAACAAAATTCATTCTTTTTGTCTAGTAGATATATATACACACCTAGGAGATACTACTAAAAGGTACAATACACCTACACACAAAATACACTCCTACTATTTCATAGGTGCCCATATATACCTAGGAAACACTTTAAAGAGGAACGATTCACAACTACGTCAAAAATACACTCATGTTATCTGCTAGGTGCAAGGTTTTAAAAGGCGAATCGGGTACCGAGGCGTTTTGTTTTAACCTCTCGAGGAGAGGCGTAAGCCTCAACTAAAAAACAAAACAATATATATTAGAATGTCAATAACTAAGTACATTAAATAAAAACACCCATAATATAGTTCATAAAAAACAAAATATAGTAATAAAGCAAAGTCATCACTCAAATACATTAAATAAAAACACCCATAATATAGTTTATAGAAGACAAAACATAATAATAAGGCAAAGTCATGATAATAAAAAAGAAAAAAAAAAAAAAAAAAAAGAACCACGAATCCTAACTTAAACTAGATGTTGATAATAAATTTTAACATTTAATTCCATAATTCTTCCCTAACTAATCATCATCAAAACTAATGGGATCATTTGAAAGATCATTTTGAAGATGAATAGCTTCATCTTCATCATCAACATCTTCCGGATTATTTTCATTATCATTATCATCTTCATCTTCATCTTCATCCACAAACGTGAGGTTTCCTACATAAAAATAAAATAAAATGCATACATTAATATTAATTATATTATACTATTTTTTATACTTAAATTAGACTATTAGGAAAGACAAAATAGATCCAATAAATGCATTGTAATGCATACTAAAGTTACTAACCTCACGTTGTTGGCCATTTCATCAACATCGATATTAAGTTCTTCATCACAAACTTCTACATTTTCTTCCTCATCCCTTCAAATTTATCCATTCATCATCAGAAGATAATTCTTGATCGATGAAAGTATCTTGGTTTCTCTTAAATGATCGATCTTTTCTAATCTTCAACTTTCTATTATACATAATGAAAATGAAACTGTTCAACTTCGTGGTAGGTAAACGGTTCCTTCTCTTTGTGTGAACTTGATTGAACGTGCTCCAATTACGTTCACAAGCTGATGAAGAACAAGTTAGGACGTAAGCACTTTTTATTGCAAAGGACTTTAACTCAAACTTGATCTCCAAATCGATCCCACCATTTCACCACATCACGCATTTAAAAGAAAAACATCAAATAAAATTAACCGCAAAAGTTAACAAGCATGTTTTTTAAGAGATTAGCCATTATATTTACCGAGCGCTGTTTTATATGAGTTTAGCCATGTTGAACATGGCAAATTCTAGAAATTGTCTCTCCATATAGTTCCATAAGCCAGTCTTAATCTCTGCATGATTAGAGAAGTTATCCTCCCACTTGAATTGAGGATTTAGATAATATGCAACAACATGCAAATCTTGATGCAATTGCTTATCCCACTTTTCATCAATAATCTTCCAAATTTCCGTGTAGGCCACTCTTTCATTTCCTCAATTTTTCTTAATTTTTCTTTTGCTGCATCCATGACACCATAGATAAATCCCATTGCTGGTTCTTTTTCGCCATCAACCAATCTCAACACATCCACTAAAGGCTTCATGTTTTTGATAGCATAAGCAACACTTGGCCAAAAATTTCTTTCATCCATCCATGATACATCTCTTCACCTCTTTGCCTTCTAGTTTATTTGCCCAACGACACTCACTTTATTCTTTCGACACGAACATCCTTTAGAAAGCTCCATTCATACCGCTCAAGCTCTCTAAAGTCAAATACGCAGTGGCAAATTTTATGGTAGCTGGTCGAACAAGATCTCTCTTAGCAAATTTTTTTATGAGTTACAACGCCCATCCATGGTTGTAGATAAAGTTACTCACTTTCATTGCTTTTTGTAAAGCAATTTTATGTTGTGGTAATTCTCCAAGCTTCCAAGCATTAGATCAAGGCAATGAGTAGCATATGGAGTCCAATATAGATTTTTTTTTTCTCCATTAGCATTGTCCCTGCAGCCTTGTATGCGCTTGCATTATCGGTTATCACTTGATCAACAATGTCTTCACCAATTTCTTCAACAACTTCATCAAGCAACATGAACAAATAATTGGCATCTTTAACACAGTCAGAAGCATCAATAGATCTCAAAAAAACTATCCCATGTGGATTATTAACAAAAATGTTGATCAAACCTCTATTCCTTATGTCACTCCAACCATCCGCTATTATAGACACTCATGTATGCTTTCATGTCTTCTTCAAATCATCAACAAATTGTGTTATTGTTTTATACTCTTTCAAAATCAATGTTCGGAGATCATACATAGAAGGAGGACATAGACCTGCACCATAATTACCCACAAAACGAAGCATGTTGAAGTAGGCTTTTAGCCATGTTAAATGGAATGGCATTCTCGAAGAAAAACCTTCCAATATCTAGACAAACTTGATTACGTAACTCCTTCATACTTGCTTCAGTCATTTTTTTTCGGAAGAACTTCAGCTTCATTGGCATTGGACATATCTTCTTCACTTCTCAGTCTTGAATAAGCAAGAAATCGGTCCATTAATCCTCGAGGTTGTGGCCCACTACTACTAGTTTTACCATCTCCATAGGAGCACCAAAGTAAGAACCAAAATCCACTATTTCATCAAAAAAAATTATATATATATATGTTTTTGTTCTTAAAAACTCTTCATATAGGCAATCATCTCGTCTTTGACTTCACTGGGTACTTTAACACAAGGTGAAACATTTTTATGCGTCCCATCGAGATGGTCTTTTAATCTCTTAACCCCTTTTGTGATGGTCTTATTACAAAATTTACATTTTATGTACACATAACCTCTCTTTCCATTAGTGGAGTCGATCTAAATTCCATATTTCCAAGCTGGATAGCCTTGGTTCCACTTCCAGATCCTTGAACTTGATCAATAGTTTTGTTTTTAACCATTCTAAAATTAGAAGGAAAAAAAAGAGAAGAATTTTGTTACCAAATAGCATGAAAATGAGGGGTAAATGCTGGTTAGTGTTGTGACATGATCCATTAAACAATGTAAATCAAGTACACAAAAGTCATCAACTTTTGTTTTGCTTTGTCTACTCAACTTCAATCTTTCCAAAAACTACAATCAATTGGCACCTACCAATATACAGATTACAGTAACACCATAAATTGGGAAAACTAAAGTAAAACCAACTAACAAATATTTGTTTCAATTTGTATGCTCGTAAGAGAAATGTGATCGTCAAGTATTGTTATTATTATTATGAGTCTTATTTATTGTGAGAGAAAAACAAATTAAAAAATCCCATCCTCGTGACTAACACAAATTCTCGGGTTTGCCATGAAGGAATAAGAAAAAATCCCTAGATCACAAAACCTAGGGCTCCGTACCATGTCGGAAATACAAAGAGTAAGAGGAAAGAAAATAAAAGAGAAAGGAGAAAATCTCAAATCTTTCTTATTCTCTTAAGCAACATATACAAGGTCTTAAATAGAAAAGTCAGAAAAAAAAAAATAAATAACAAAACAAAAAATAAGGTAACAAAATTATAAGGAAACTAACAAACTGTGAAATAAATTAAATCCTTAATTTTATACACTAAAATAAAATAAAATCCCTGATTTTCCTACAATATACACACCTAGGAGGCTCAATTAATAGTTAAGTACAAACAAATAGCTTTTCAATTTTAATTAGTTGTTCAACTAGCTCCTCACCATTCCTCAAACTAAATTAGAACTCTCTCAGGACCCATCCTAACTCACTAACCTAGCACCAGCAAATACTACAATCCATCTCTTTTCCCGCTTAGTTGAACACTAATATTCATGAACATTCTTCACCACCATCAAGTGATTGCGCCCCACCATGAACCCTAATGCACACAAAAAGTGGGTGATTCAAATCTAATCAACATCAAGTAGGCTTTCTAATTTAAATACTTCTTAGATTAATTGCTTTAATCCTATTATTAATGTAATAAAAATTCAATTCAATCTCTGTTTTGATCCTTTAGATGGTTTAATCATGCGGAAAGTGGAAATTGGGTTCATAGTTGGTGTCATGCATACACACCTAGAAAACTTTAATAAGATGAAACGATATAAACCAACATCAAAAATACACTCCAAGTAATAGTTGTCTAGCAGTGTATATACACATCTAAGAGACGCTACAAAAAGGAATGGTACAAATACATCAACAGTACACTCCTACTATTTGCAAGATGTATATACACCTAGTATCCCAAAATACACTCTTATTGTCTCTTGGTGTGTATGCACACCTAGGAGACATTCGAAGAAGAACAACACACACTTAGCACGCAAAATACACTCATGTTATCTCCTAGGTATATTTTTAAAATATCAAGATAATACACTTCGAAGATACACACCTACCCCGATTTAAATATATAAGGACCATATTGAATATTTTTAAAATAGTGGACCAAATGAACAATACAATAAAGTATATGAACAAATAATAAATTTCATTATTGAAATGTTTATATATAATTACAAGGGAAACCCTAAACAACAAATAAATAAATAACAACAAATAAATAACAACTAAGCTTTTAATCTCATACTAAATGGGTCGGCTTATATGGATTCTTTGTCTCCATATCCCTTTGTCAAAGGCAAGATCCGGCTTAATATCTAATATACGTAGGTCCTGAGATACTATTTGTCTCCACGTAATCCTAGGTCTACCACTACCCTTCTTCTTACCTTATATCACTAAACTATCACATTTTCGAAGTCGGCACTGGAGGTCTACGACACATACATGCCTAAACCCTTTTAAACGCCCTTCTCTTATTTTATCTTCAATTAGTACAGCATGCACCTTCTGTCGAATGTGTTCATTTCTAATCTTATCCAATCTTATATAACCACCCAACCACCTTAACTTAAAGGAAAAAAAGTCTACCCCAATTTAACTTCAAATAAAAAAAGCATAAAAATCCCTATAAAATAAAAATAAAAATAAAAATTACAAATAAGCCTTCCTGATGTAAACTAGACTCCTAATTAAATAAATAACCCGACAAGTTTTTAGAGTCAGCTCACCCTCAAGTAGATCGCAAACCCTTTGTCCCTACCTATCAGAGTACATGTGTCATTCCATGGCATAAGTGGTAATGTAATGACTCACCCCAATAAATAAACTCCAAAGCAAGAATAAATCTTTCATTATTTAGGATGATCCAAGGTTTTCTTAAATTTGCTCTTCATGAGAGATTAACATGTGGTCCATTGTTAATCCTCTAGATATATCTACCGTTAATCCTCGAGATATATCTCCAACCATGGATATTCTAGTCTTTAATGCATTTGGGATTACATCACTCCAATCGAGTAAAATGAGGATATCAAACATTACATGCCTAAGGGATGGTAAATGGGACGCCATTTATACTCACCCTTTTCATACATTGATACAACTAAATTGAAATGGAAGAAAAATAGCATGCATCTAAAACTCCTAGTATAACCATCGTGGTAAGTACTCCATTAAGGGAAAAAAGAATACAACCCAAAGGTTAAAAGTTTGTCTTTCAAATAACCCTTTTATGTGATAGGCACTTCTTCCTTAACGCTGAGTGGGTGAAAGGAAAAATTACCAAGGGAGGCAAAAAATCAATGTAGCTCATAAGGTGCTCATGTTCAACTCCATCATAAAAAGTCATTTTTGGTCATCAGATTATGATATATTGTTCATTTTAGTACTTGTACTATGAAAATGTTCAATACGGTCCCTGTATTATAGGAGTTTTGGCAATTACGGTCCCTAGGGTCGATGTGGCGTAGCTAATCAAGCGCATTTGAATACATATTTTTTTTTCTTACGACGCGGAAGCTTACATGGCACGCCGATGTGGTATGATACTTGAACTTTCAATATATTTATCGCTTAATGCCGTCATGTGGTTTGCCGCTTCTATGACATGTCAAGATGCTTAATGTGGCATATCACGCGGCAAAAAATAAAATAAAAATATAAAAATGTGAAAAAAATCTGGCCACTTGGCATTACCTTGTTACACGTGATTTTGTACCTTAATCACAACAATCAACTTGGAAAATTGCTAGAAAATGAATCTGCATATACAAAATATATGTTGTTTTATATCTCTAGATTTTTTTCTTTATTTCTTTAGATTTGTTTCCGCCACGTGGCATACTGACATAGTATGTCACATCATCATTAATTGATTAATATAGTAAAAGTTTGGTTTTTGTACCACATCAGTATGCCACGTCAGCTGCCACGTCATAATAAAATATATCTCAGATTCAAACCCATATGCTGTGGTCGCTACTGCTAGCCCTGTGGACCGTGAATCGCCAAAACTCTCAAAATACAGAGATCAGATTAACATTTTCATTGTACAGGGACCAAAATGAACAATATACCATAGTAGAGGGACCAAAAATACATTTTTGCCTTTAATAAACAAGCCAAGCTCAAATTGGATTCTATAGCTCGAAATCAATTTCGAGCTGGGCTCAACCATTAGTGGGCTTGTTTGAGTCTCACTCAAAATAGCTTTACTTAATATGTATTATAATATAATATAAAATTCTATTATAAATAACTAATATTAAACTTTTGACACAATTCAGAGCTTACCATTTTTGTTTTAGGCATTACTATTCCCAGGAGGCTATGCATGTCCTGCTTCCTTTTAAAGAATATAGAAAGGATATTCTAACATTTCTTATGGAGGAGTGTACACCGAGAATCTTTAAGTTTACCAAACCAAACTAACATGTCCAAAAGTTAAAATTGAGGCAAATTCACTGCTAGAAGAACAGAAACAGGTAAAAAAGATGAAATGTTGAATATGAGGATATTTATCAAATGAAGTAGAAAAGTAGTATCTTAGAGTAGCATTTCTATAAACAGTAAAGACCAAAATGACTAGTATCTTCAAATCATGCAATTTTCTTGGGGGGGTTGTGATTACAATTGGATGTCTAATTGTCCAGGCTAAATAAATCAAGCAAGAACTTTTAAAATAAATAAATAAATAAATAAAGCTAGAAAAACTCCAAAAAGTTATATACTAAGCACCCACTTTTTATTAGATCAAAATGCATCTAATACTCTATACAAAACTTACCTTAACATATTCATGAAGGTCAGGGGAAGCATGGATGCACCCCTCGTTAATAAATGACTGAGCATATTCCTCAATATGGTCCAATCTGAAAATTATTTTGAGTAAAATTTTATCCTGATCAAATATCCCTCAAATTTACAAAAAGCAAATGGCGTCTAACATAAAACAAACCTGTATACATAATTAACCATGATTCCAGCACTCTGTTGGATCCCTTTTTCAGATTGATCTGCCATCCAGTTTATCCTCTCAATCATCTATACCATAATGATAAAATTAGATGGTTTGTAATTTATATGTTCGAATGAAAGCATATTTGTGGAGGGCATTTAATCGTTTTTTTATTTCAACAGAGATGGTTTGTAACCTATATGTTCTAATGAAAGCATATTTATGGAGGGCATTCAATTGTTTTTTATTTCAACAGGTATCTAATGAAGAAACACTAGATATACTATTCTTATTAGGAGGGGTATCCTTGTTTCCATGTACTCTCTGAGGGAAATATGTAATAAATGAAATAACGTACTACATGTACATTGAATGTCATAAATAAAGAATTGAACAACTTTATTTTCTAGCTAACCTATATGCCAAATCTACATTCAGATTGACTGAACCATGACCAAACTTCTCTAATCAAATCCATCATAACATTCAAACACCATGTACTGATAAATTAGATCACATGCAAACAAAAAAACCTTTCACCTCAAGGAGAAACATTTATCATGAAAGAACCTAAGGTTAAGTAGTTATCTGCTATGCACGTTCTTTCCTGGTTTAGCTTCAATTTTCTAATTTAGGTTCCTACTAAGAGCCCATAATTTGTTCAACAAAGACAAATGATACCGCTTGACATGGACACCAGGTGTCACATACAGCAACTTTTTAAAATTAAATGACCAAGTATTTGCACAAATATGAACAGGCAGATAAAAAAAAAAATATCTCCACATGTAACTAAAAAATAATTGAAGTTAATGCCTTAATTAGAATAAAATAAGAAAATCATTTCAAAGAGTTCAATTAGCTCCGAGGAATACATAAGCTATGAAACTTAAAACTAAATTTTTGAAATAAGTTCATACATTATAGTTTTCTTCTTGCTTAGCTCCTTATGTTATTCATTCATTGTGATTTTAGACCTCTCTTGTATGAATTAGCAAAAAAAACATCTACCATTATCTACTGTTACCAGATAATGCCCTCCTCAAGTCACATCTAATATTGATGTATGAAAATTACAGAAATGGCTCCTATACTTCTCTAAAGACCTCCTCCTTGATTAAATCCTCAATTCCCAAGTCAAATCCTCTATCTTTCCCATTTTTTTAACTGTAATGGAATCTTAGAGCTTTGGCACTCATTCCCAATTCTCAAATCATCTACTTTATATTAGGAATTAATAAAATGTTGGGTTCAAGATTTTCATAGAGTTGAGAATTTTTTGGTGAGGAAGGTAATTTGAGTTATTAGAAAAACAATGATTAATATTATGAAAAACAAGAAATATTCTCAGGGTTATTCTCAGGAGACTTAGGAGGCATTATATGCAGCATAAATGTATAATGGGACATGTTTTCAACAAATACAGAGAAAGGATGCCCAAAATCACAAAAAATAAAAATAATGCAGGGGCTATACACAAAAATGAGTATTGCATAATTTCAGAAGCCATGCTTGACTTCAGATTTCTGGTCCTAGCATATACATTTCCATTCCTGGTTTTCACTTTTATTCTTAGCCATAAGAACCCACAGGTTTTGTGCATCTTCGTGGGTTCCAAGGGTTTCTATATTTTGCAATGTGCCCAAATCATAGTATGAATGTTTATTAATGTATTTGTTAATTTTGAATATTTGAAGGGTTCTCAACTATAAAAAAAACATGGGATTAACAAGCAAAGAAAACTCCTTTTTTCCTGTTTCTTCATCCTTCTCCAATTCCATTCTCTTTTTTTATTTTCATTTTGGAAGTTCTTCTCATCTTATGTATTTTTCCAATATTCTTAAACGAGAAAAACTGACTTGGATGGCCCCCATGAATGGATGTGTAGTCCACCAAATTATAACAGTAAAGAGCTTTACACATCCTTGATTCTAAAGCTCCTATTAAGAACTTTTAACTGGCTGACTATTCTAAAATTTGCTTTTGAGTTCAATAAATATGATAATTGAAATTTACCATTAACTTTGTTGAGTTGATACACTATGTTTTGGTTGTTTTCTCACAACTCTGAGGTAAACTTTGATGGCCAAGACAACAATTTTGTTGTCCCTGTAAATATCTGGCAGACCATGTACACAACAAGGCACTTGTACAACATTAAGTTGGCTAACCATAGAAAGGACAGCAAAAACAGGGCAGATGTCAAGAATGCCCTTACAATGTCAAAACCTTGCCCCCAAGCTCATCTTTGGAATGCTTAAAAAGAAATGACATGATTATTATTTATTCAGTCAAAGATTATAATATTTTCCCACACATAATGATCCAATGAATCAAATAATTTTGATTAAAATAATTTTTCAACAGCATCCAAAGATAAATTATATCAGCATTGCAAATTAAGCATAAATTATCAGTATCAATTATGAAATTATGAACTTAAAAACCTAATACTTTGCTTATCATATGAATATGCAAAGTATTTATGAGCTAGTATGGTTTGTGTACTAAATGAGGAAAGAAACTATTTAAAGGTTTGCCATGAATATGTTAAATGTATAGTAGCTATATATGAGCAAGCAAAATCTACTTAATTTCATTATAGTTACAGGATGTTCCAGGAGCATGTCTTGTGATTAGGTGCCCAAGAGTAACCACTCCCAAGGGGGCAGTCCAAAAACATGCCCCGTAGACAGGGTAATTAACTAAATTCTGAGAGATGCTGACTTGAGCAAAAGCTTTGTCAGGTTCTTCTACGTTAAACTTAAGAAGATCCGAGTATGGTCTTGATGATTATGAAAAGCAACTTTCATAAGTGTGTTAAGTGTGAAACGGTAAACAGAGATGCTAAAGTAATATGTGGGTAGTTGTGTTGAATATGACACTTGGAATGTTTTTATGATCCATAACTAAGGAGAGAACCATGAGGTTTTGCTCCGGAATCCAAATAGGTTATGGGATAGATCAGGAAATTGAATCCACGAAAGTACACTAGTATTGATTGAATTTTTAAAAAATGATAATAGTTAGATGGCCTCATAACCTAAAAGCTTAAGCAAATAGGAAAAAGACACCTAGATTCTTACAATATGGGATATTCAAGAATATCATCTCTAATAACCCTTTGACATGTGCCAGACATTTAGTTAATTATTTTAATAGTAACAATGTACTGGCTCTGATCCAACCTAAAAGCTTAATATAATAGGAACTCTTTAAGACAGGGCATCATACCGCTTCCATTTTGTAAGTGAAAATTAGCAACAGGATCGAGAGCTTTTCCTCGCTTTCCTCTCTTTCAGCAGATACCTATAGGAGGAGAAAAAATAAACCATTTTTTAATAGAAGCTCAATTGATAGTTCACAGGCAAATATAATTTTATAGTTTCAGTACAAGAGTTTTCTCTTCTCAAATACCGATAGCAGTTGTTCAGCTAATCACTTCAATGATGAAAACCCATCAATGCATTATTGAACTATATAATCCCTTCAGATGCCGCATGGCATATTTCATCTTCATACTTCTGAGTGGCTAAGAAGTTATTGATACTAGAAGCCTCAGAACATATATCCTGGAAGTAAGGATGTAAAAAATTTGATGCGTACTAAAAGTTGCATTCATCTTTGGTTAATTATACCTGGCACATAAACGCAAAAGAGGATGCTTCAGGACATCCAAGCAATCAGACTTGGCCCATTCACTATTTGTTGATCTTAGTAAGTTCTCCATTATTTCTAAGCCACTCTTTCCAACAGCAGATCCCCTGGATGGAAAGCTACACCTTGAGCCAAAAATAAAAAATAAAAAAATAAACAAGATTTAAAATCACTTGCATCATTACAAGTTTTTCTTTAGACTTCTATTATATGTATAAAACAGCCAAACCATATTCTTGAAAAAATCCGCAAAAGTAAGGATGAAATAAGAAATAAAAGAAAAATAAACTAATGAACACTTTTAAGGAAAGTACAGGCCAGATTGAGACAGGTTATACAAAACTATGTTCATTATAAGCAACATATGACAATGATAATAACTTGATATCAGGTAAGAAAATTTTAAATACCCCAAACCAATTCAAAAGCAAACCTAAACCTCTGCCACCAAGTTCCGAATAGAAATTAGTACACTTTCAATTTATCAAACGCAATCTCATGTAACTTAGAGCTTTATATGTAAGCAAGTAACGGAAAACATCAATTGAGGCAAATGCATTCCAGAATTTTGATTATGCCAGTAGAGTATCTTTCGAAGCCTTTGGATATAAAAATCACATTTGCTATAAGTTCAATAAAGACAAAATCCCACACCAAAGATGAAACTATGTTTCAAATTTTGTCACACAAATTATAGTGCAGTTAACTTAATTTTATCATAAAGTCATGCTAATTAACTTTGCCAAGATAATATACCCATGTTTGCCGGGTAACAACAACAACAACAACAACAACTAAGCCTTAATCCCATACTAAATGGGGTCCGCTATATGAATTCTCTGTCTCCATATCGCTCTGTCAAAGGCAAGATCTGGCTCAAAATCTAATATACGTAAGTCCCTAAATACTATCTCTCTCCATGTAATCTTAGGCCTACCTCTACCCTTTTTCTTACCTTTTATTATTAAACTATCACATTTTCGAACCGGGGCACCTGGGATCTACGACGCACGTGTCCAAAACATCTTAAACGCCCTTCTCTTATTTTATCTTCAATTGGTGCAACATGCACCTTCTGTCGGATGTGTTAATTTCTAATCTTGTCCAATCTTGTATGACCACCCATTCACCTTAACATCCTCATTTCTATCACACTCATCTTATGAATATGTTGAACTTTAGTTGCCCAACACTCGTTCCCATATGGTATAGCCGGTCTAACTACCGTTCTATAGAACTTTGCCTTTACTTTGTTAGGCATCTTCTTATCATATAACACACCCATGGCACTTCTCCATTTCAGTCATCATGTTTTGATACTATAGGTTACATCCTCATCTATCATCTCATCATTCTAGAAAATGGAACCTAGATACTTAAAATGGTTATACTTAGGCACTACCACCCCATCTAGTTTCACTTCCTCTCCATCTCTCTTACTTAGACTAAAATTATAGTGCATATATTCTATCTTACTTTTACTTAGCCTAAAGCCTTTACTTTCAAGAGTGTTTCTCCACAGTTCTAACTTCTGATTAACTTCATCCCTATTGTCATCAACTAGTACAATATCATCTACAAACAACATACACCATGGGATGTCATCTTGGATACAACTAGTTAACTCATCCAGTCATCCATTACTAAACAAGTATGGACTCAAGTTTGATTCCTGATGTAGACCGACTATTATAGAAAACTTCTTCGTATCTCCTCTTACTATTCTCACACTCGTAATTGTTTCTTCCTACATATCCTTAATAACATTTATATATTTAACATGAATGTCTTTCTTCTCCAATGCCCACCTAAGGACTTGTCTCGGTACTCTATCATATGCTTTCTCTAAGTTAATGAAAACCATATGGAGATCCTTCTTCTTCTTCTTGTAGATCTCCATCACACTCCTTAACAAAAAATAGCTTTCCTCAGAATCTACCTGGCATAAAGCCAATTTGGTTCTCAGATACCTTCATAATATCTCTAAGTCGATACTTTATACCCTCTCCTAAAGTTTCATCGTGTAACTTATTAACTTAATACCACGGTAGTTAGTGCAACTTTGAATATCTCCCTTATTCTTATATACAGGAACCAAAATATTTTTTCTCCAATCATTTTGCACTTTTTCCCTCTTAGGATAAAGTTGAAAAGTGTGGTTAACCATGATACCATCACTTTTCCAAGAAACTTTCACACTTCAATAGGGATACCATCCGGGCCACAGGCTTTCCCAGCCTTCATCTTTTTCAATACCTTCTTGACCTCATTAGGCATGATTCTACATGTGTAGCTACGGTTCCTCTCTATCACGACATACATAAAGATCTCAGAAAGTTTATCCTCACGACTTGTATTGAATAAAGCCATCAAAGTAGCTTCTTCATCTCTCATTGATTTCCTTATCTCCTATTAAGACCTGTTAAGACTCTTCCTTAATGCACTTGACTTGGTTCAGGTCTTTACCTTTTTTATCTCTTAGATGTGTTATATTATACATTTCTTTTTCCTCTTCTCGTGTCCCTAACTTTTGGTACAAATAGGCTAAAGATTTATCTCGAGCCTCGCTAACCACTTTCTTGGCCTCTTTTTTTGTCCTCTTATATTTTTCAAAAGCTTCCTCATCCTCTGTTGTGGGTAACTTCCTATACCAATATCTTTTATCTTTAATAACCTTTTGTATCTCCTCATTCTATAACCACAACTTAATCTTCCTATATATGAATATCAAAAAAGGAATATAAATAGATTTACTACGGAGTGTTGGTTTGTCTTCTTGGCCAATGGAGAAAACTTCAAGCAGAAACTTCAACTAGCCACATTATAAAGTGTTGGCTAATCACTTGACCTAATGAGAAAACAAAGGTAAAGTTTGAGTTCAGAACACTTTTGTAATACAAGGTAGAGTATTGTAAATTCAAAACCAAGGAACTTTGGTTTTGAAAAACAATGCAGTTAAATTAAAGTAAAGTGATTAAAGAACTACGAACATAATGTATATATATAGTATATTACACAAGGATTCTTCAACTAGCCACAGTGTTGGCCAATCACCAGAATTAATGAGAACATAGAGAAAGGTAATTCTGAGTTCAAAATACTTCTGCATACAAGGTACAATATTTTAAGTTCAAAGACAAAATACTTTGGCTTCGGAAAACAATGCGGTTAAATTAAAGTTATGATTGAAGAACAACAAACACAACATATACACAAAGCATATTACCAAGACGGTGGATCCTTCATCCACATGAAACTTAAAACCCAAAACTCCAAATCTGCCATCCTTCTCACTTGTTTCAAGCCCATAACAATTTCCATTTTCTTCCATTTCTTGCATCTATGAAGCCAATGTAACGGATATGTCTTACTTTTTAGCTGTCTAACAATCATGTTTCCTTCACTCTCTTTTTCTACTTATTCATCTCTTATCCTATGGTTCCAAATACTACCTAGGTAATTAAACTAATCACTTGCATTTATCAAAAGTCACCAGCCAGTTTATTACCAACACACTACACACACACACACAACACATGTACAACAGGTCAAATATAAAACATTTATTTGTGAATCGAGACAATTGCTTGGTGTCCATAACCTCAAGTTGCCGCTTAGTCCTAGCCGCACAACGCCATGTGGTTTTGACTAAATTATGTAAAGGCTACTTATGAGAACTGCTTGTCTAAACCTCTATATAGTTGTGTTGCTTTATATCCTTTGAACCAAGAGAATGATTATGATCCTATTCTACTATGGGCATAAATAAATTCTATGACAGAATAAACAATAAAATAGCCAAAGTAATATTGTGTGTACCATCTTTAAACATAATTACAAGTACATTTACTGCTACCATGAGTAGATATGCATACCTACTGTTTCTTCAAGCCTTTATATCAATAGTTATATATGTCCATTTATTTAAAATACTTGTTACACTTAACAAAAACAAAACTTACTCATTATATAAATGGATTCAACAAACCAATGAATTGGTATTTTTTTTTTTCTACTAATCTCATATTTAGCATAGCAGTGAACTGTCCCACATTCACTTGTACTAAACCATTTGCAAAGGTCATCAAGCAACCAAGCATACCAAAGACTGAACCTAAATTGGCAATTTGTTGGCATCACTTAAAGTTAAATACTATTTCCAGTTTAATCTGTTTGAAGACCAACATTCTTCAAAAATATTAGTACTTCGATTTTCCATGAGTATTTATTTGAAAATCAAAGTTGGTTTTGTTTCACTTTATTGTTATTTCGCAGATAGGCAAATAATATTGGTTGACAAATTATCGACATGCATGTAGTGTATTTACTTGGAAGGGAAATTCGGTTTGTGGTTTCATGAGTTGCTTCTTGAAAATTCTGGGAAACAGTGTAAGATGTTTGTGTTTGGTTTAAGAAGTAATAGTGGAAACTGGATTTCTGTGGGCTATAGGAATAAAATGCAAAATTAAATATGTTTCACAGAAACAAGGTTAATCAATCTTCATTGAGGACTATTCAATTCAATGTTTGGAAAGGAAACTTACACAGAAGAGTTGACTATCATCTTTTCTTCTTCAGGAAGAAGTATGTTTTCCCTGAAAACAGAACCAGATCCAATATGTGACGAGGTACTTGAATCCTCAGTTTCTGTCTTAGCAAGCTTTAATTGAGAAGCCAGCTTGGAGAGAAGCCATTGCATAAACCCTGGGATTGGGCTGAGGGTTGCAAAAGTCTTCACAAACATCCCAGAAGAATAAATGCACCATAAATGAGATATAATACAATGGGATAATACACATTTATGAAACTGATTGAACAATTCATGAAAAAAGAAGATTAAGTATTCCACCAAATATTAATTAATGAAAAATTTTCCTAGAATTGAATATTCATAATCTTCAGAGTTCTACAGTAAAATATACAAATATAAAAATAATCTATTAGGTGGAGTTTGGCTGTGGTTGGAATAAGTTAGCATAAGGGTTTTAGAATTTGGATTGGTATGGGTGGGAGCTTCGCTAGTCAATTTATGAACGATCCTAAAGAAGAACATCTTTGCATAGAGTCTTGAGATATTTAAAAATGACACCTGGAAAGTGGGCTGTATTTCAGGAAGAGACACGCATGTGGGTGTTGAAATCTATACTAATGCTGACTATGCATGTGACTTGTCGATCAAGATCAACCATGTGGTATTGTACCTTTTACGTGGGGAACCTTATCACATGGCTAAGCAAAAAGCAACTTGTCAGGTCTCAAGCAAAGGCTCAATCCAATTCGTGGCCATCACCAAGGACCAAACACGTGGAGATTGATAGGCACTTTATCAAGAAGAAAATCGATAGAGGAATTATCAAGATGATCTACACACCTACTCATCAACAAATTGCTGATGTCCTAACCAAGGCTCTACCTAGAGTGACATTTGAGACTTTTACATCCAAGCTGGGAATGATTAACATCTATTTCTCAGCATGAGGGGGATTGTTGATTTGTGCGAGATTCTTGGCGAAATCCAAGATTTGCTAATTATTTGTTTGTTTTTTCTTGTTTCCTTATTTAGATTATGGTTTCTATTTTTTCTTGATTGTTTCCCTAGTTTTAGACCCATATTTCTTTACCGGTTTGTGGTGAGAAGTCTATATATATACCATTCTAAGGTCCCGGCGGGATCAGGTAAACCCTAAACCCAAAACCAAAAAATTTCACTTAATCTCGAGTCTATCACGGCTTGCATTACTTAACCAGTAATTTCCTTTATTAATCCCTAATAAATACAGCTTCCACAGTTTCCCAACTGTTTCCTCTACCTATCTCTGAAAATAATGGTCCTATATATGGCTTTACTGTTTAGAGGTGGATTTCTCCTTGAACCAAACTCTCGACCCTTGCGGGAAACCATCAAAGTTCGTAAAGCTTTCCTTGATGTCAGGATCAAGCCAATCGTTCTTTCCCAACCTTGGGTACTCATACGAACTATCAAGCTTATCCCTTAACAACTAAGGAAGCTAATATTACGCAGACTAGCCATACATAGAGTTCATTTAAAGAGAAAAGATAGAATATGGAACTTTATCTATTAGAGGTAAATAGAAACCGAAGCTAGATAAACTGAGATCTTCGTGCTTTTTAGTTCATGAGTTTAGCGGTTAGGGAAGGGTAACACCCTCCCCCTGCGGAGTGTCTACTCAAACATGGAGTCTAAATGTAGATAATAAAAACTTTTTATTGAATAAACATAGATAGGAATACTTCCAGAAATCTCCAAGGAGCTTCCTTGAAAGATAGAACTTGGCACAAAGGAAAACTAAGCACCAAAGCACACACACTTCTCCCTTTACATACTACGAGAGCTTCCCTTTATACAGAGGGAGCCTCTTACATTGGGTCCTTCGTTGGATACCCATTAATAGGCTTAGAGCCTATTTATTTTAGACTAGAGCTAGGCTTTAATAAAGCCTACATACTTAGACTCTAAAAAGTCTTAAAGACTACATACCTAATACACAAAAGTCATAAAGCCTAAAGTTAGGCTTTTGATATAAGAAAAGCTTTTTCTTTACGTGGTTCTCGTAGCAAGTCTTTGTTTCCTTATGCTAATAAGTCTTTATTACTATTTGCAAGCCTTCATCTTGGGAATCAATCAGAGTAAGATGACGGCTTGATTTTCCCTCAACTTCTTCGGTCTTGAATCGGGATCCTTTGTGTAACAGGGTCCACAAACTTTTTTGTCATGTTTTAAGAATTTGTAAAGCTGAATTCTTGTTTTGGCACTAGAAGTTATCTTATTGTTGAAGATTCTTAAAGCTTCATTGCGAAGCTTTCCCATGGAAGCCATAGACATCATTTTATCACGATTGACACAATCAAGCATGGAGGATGAGAATTCAAAAGTCCAGCGCTCCTCGCATCGAGATGTTGGATGAATATGTCTTTAACGTAATTTTTAATCCAAATGCCTTCGCCTTTCAATATAAACTTTATTCATATGGTCAAGAAATTTTATGTAGAAATATTCTTCTGGAACGGTCTTGGTTTTGAGATTCCAAACTGGACTAAATGTTGTCCAGGGAAATAAGATTCTCCCTCCCAGTCTGGTGGAGCGCTTATAATTTGAAGAGAAATGTCTGAAGTAGTCTTAGTGCCTTCTTTGAACTTTCTAACTGCTTCTCTGATTTCGACGGGTAGGTAAACAAGTTCTTGTAGATTTGCCTATAGATAAATAGTTTGTATATATCCATATTTGAACATTTCGGCTGCTATGTCCGGTTTAATCCGTGGTAGCATAATAAGCCTTGGATAAAAGCCACCATGTACTATGTGGCATTTTTCTGAGTTTCTGATGTTAAAGGCGATTTGACTCACCCTGTAGTATTCATCAAAGTAGCACTTTTCGTCTAGATCCATGCTGGTAACATTGATGATCTTTGGAGGAGAATTGTTAGATTTTCCGAGAATGTTTTGGGAAAAATTTATAAATTTTTCAGTAATTTGATCATCTTCTTTTTCACTTATTTCTTCTTCTTTCTTTAAGGAAGAGTAATAGTTTCTTACTCTTCTTCTTGCGAAGTAGATAAAGGAGCTTTTTTTCTTGATCTTTCTAGATTTTCAGAATTACTAGATTTTTGTTTCTCTACTTTCTGGAGAGAAAATAGATCTTCGCCAACTGAGTCTATCAGACTAGCGGCTTGTTGGATCATTTGTATAGCCTTATTGATTCTTTGTTCCATGTTTTTATATTGGTCTTCCATGTTTATGCAAGGATAAGTGTTAGCGATTTTTGAAATAAATAATAAGCAAAACAATGGGTATAAAAGTTTCTAACCCACCACCACGTTTGTTGTGCTAGATTTTATTCCATATTATTCCATGACCATTTTACTTCTTTAGTTTGTTCATCTATAGTTCCTCCTTTGGTTTTCATAGACCATGCATAACATTGGAGGTTTAGTATTTCTATTGCAACTAATTCCTTTTCTTGTTTTGTTACTTCATGGAGTTTACCATGTATAATATAAGCAACTACTTCTACTAAAGAGTCTAACTTTAAGCTCTTTTATATTTCACATAATATTTTGTTTATAGGATAGGGGAGAAGAATAAAAATATGCTTATAATATCGCTCTATTATGTCATGCATCAAAGGTTGTTTTTGAATGATTTCGTCCCAGTACATTTCAATAAGTTTTACATAGAATTCTGCCTGTAATTTTTCCAGGTTAAAAGAGTTAAACATTCTTAACTACTATGATAATAATAAGTTTCGCCTTCTTCTAGTCTTACCCATTCTAAATCCATTGAAGTTCTTCTCTAATTTATTTTTCTTCAATTTCTGAAAAACTGTGCATATGGTTATAACAATAGTATTTATATATTTCTTCCAGGGAGAAATTGTTAATGATGTTTTCATGAATAATCCTATTTATAGGATAGGGTAGAAATATCAATAATTCTTTATAATAATCTTTTACTATTTGATCTATGAGAGGTTGGTCTCTCTTCATATGTTGAAAGTTTACAATTTCATAGGGGAATACAGAACTTATCTTCCTTAAATATTTATTTTGTATACTTTCTAAACTAAATAATTTAAAAGTGAAGAATATAAAAAGCATATTTATTATCATTTGTATGTTCATTCCTTCAGATGAAGATGAATAAATTATCTAGTTTAGAAAGTATACAAAAATAAATTTGCAGATGGTATGTAGGATAGCCTAGGCAATCACACCTAGACATTCCAAGCAATTACACTTACAAGAAGAAGGTAACTAAACCCTCTAAAAGAGCATAAAGCTAAAACAAGTCTCCTTCATCACATACTGATCTATTAGAAAAGATACATCTTTCTTTTATAGAGATTATAGATCTTATTGAAGTAAAGTTTGAATATAAATATATTTGATCAAGTAAAAAAGATAGGATTTATCTAACTCCAACTTAAAAATAAATTCAAAAAATAAAACCACCATGTTTAGTACACTTTGCAGGCCAAATCTAAAAATTATCAAGATACACCTAACACTAAAATTCAATAAAACACATTACTTAACTCTTAGATAACTTCTAACCCTAAACAAAATGTTAACCAACAGTTTCAGGCCATAATCTGCATCAGTTGTTAAATCAACTCGAGTCACCCATAATTATCCTATTGAATCCACAATTGAATCATCTTCTGACTGATTCATAAGTTTACTTAATCTAATGCAGTTTATTTTTCATTTCTCTTCAGACTAAAAATCATTAAGTGATCTAACATCACATAAATTCTCTGGTCCATTTGACTAAACCCAAAACCCACGCTGTAGAGTGGTTCATCACTTCAGGGAGGCATATAGATATACAACATGTGTTCAACTTTTTCCTCATCAAGTTGAACGGAGAAGAAGTGCCCATCACACTTTGAGGTTGTTAGGTTGTTTCCTATTTTGCTGAGTTGGTATTTGCACTGAAGATAAAACCTGACTGATGCCTATTACAAAATGAAAATTGAATCATATATGGAAAAATTTCATGGAGTAGAACTTTGTTATCTTAGAGCTGAACATGCACCTAATGAGGTACATGGAATTTCAAGTTCAATGCTTCAATTGTTAGCTTGATTTTCTTCCAAGAAAACCTTCTTTTAGATGTCATTTAAAACCTACCTCATTAGTAAAAATAAAAAGTTTGCCTTGAGGCCCTAGAGTCAGCATTAGTCTGCATTCATACCAACAAAAAGCAAAAATAGCAATTAAGTATGGAATCAGGTGTCATTGCTTCAACATAAAAAGTTGGTTTCTCATGTTCAAATAGAATCTAAATGATGTATTTCATTTACAATCCAAATGCAATAGTCTAAAAGTAATACAAAAATGTACTTATGTGTTGAATAGCTCGATATAGTTAGCCTTAGATCGTCATTGTTAGACCAAACCTAAACATACAAAAAAAGGACTAAATAAAGTAATAGAAACAATAAGAATAAGCAATGTAATGTAAAATTCAAATTTGCATTTGAATACAATCCATCTGCGATAATTTCTACTTTAGACTGCTATTTGCATTGCAATAAATGAGTCTATAGGGTTACCATGATATGAGGCATATCTCTTCTCAACAGCTCAATTACACGCTTAATAAGAAACTTCCCAAGATTAATTCCTGATAAACCTGGCTGTTAATTGTAAGCACTTATCAGATCAAGAAATCAGAAAGAAACTTTCACATTAGAGATATTAAGAGTTATATTATATTGAACCCAATATCACGGTCAAAACATATTCTGGCAAAATTTTGAGGACTAGAAATGTTTAAAGTAACACATCTGAATTTTTTTTTTTTTTTCTTGAAAAATTTTGGGTTTGATGAAAAAAAAAATAAACCTATGTTTTCTTTCCATAGAACTACATAAAATGGAACAACCAAAGTAAAACAGCATTTTTTGAAGAAAAGTGGTTTTTTAATAATATATCAGACAAAAAATTCTCATGGAATTACAAGTTTCAGTTTGCAACAGAGAGACAGAAGAAGATGGTAAGGGTCTGTTTGGTTTGGTCGTTTTCCGTGTTTTCGTCGTTTTCCATTTTCCATTTTCCACGAATACGTGGAAAACGCGAAAAATGAGTTTGGTTTGCTCCTTTTCATGAAAAGGTGGAAAATGAATAGGCTTGGAAAATGGAAAATGGAAAATGGAAAATGGAAAATGGGAAATGGGAAAAATGAAAAAAAGTTGTTTTCTACTCTTGGAAAACGACGGTGGCATAGTTGTAAATAAATCTAACTCAAAAATTAATTATAAAAATATATAAAATATCATGTTTGTCATTTTTTTATTTCTTAAAATATATTTTCTTGAACTTTTGTTATTATAAAAATATATAAATATCATGTTTGTTATTTTTTTTATATTTTGAACTTTATAAAAATATCATGTTTGCCATTTTTTTATTTTTTAAAAGATATTGTGAACTTTTGTTATTATAAACATGTTTGTCATTTTTCATTTTTTGTTTCTGCAAACAGTTTCCATGTTTTGTTTCTGAAAACAGTTTCCAATAAACTAAACCAAACAGCTTTTCCATTTTCCAGTTTCTAAAAATGCAACAGAAAATCATTTTTCTGTGTTTTCCATCTTTTCACAAAACAGAAAACGGAAAACAAACCAAATGGCCCCTAAGTTTTTCATAAAGGAAGTTGTACTATCAGACAAAAGGAAGAAGAAATTGCTAAGGAAAAGAACAAAAGAAAGACGAGGAGGGAAAAACAATACAGCATAGTATGGCAATGACATTGCACTCTAGTTGCAAGGTGGCACCAAAAGATGGCCATTGGTCATTTAGCAAAAGACCCAAAAGTTGGTTGAATGGATAAGGAATCAAAATAACCTCATATTTCATGAGGAAGTCATACTCAAAAGCAAGCCAAAATATAGAAGTCACTTTTGAGTTTCTTTTTCTTTTTCTTTTTCTTTTTCTTTTTTTTTCTTTTTTTTTTCTTTTTTCTTTTTTTTACCCAAGCAAGTCACTTACAGATGTTTCAGATTGAGTAGTACAAGAGTTCTACAAAGGTCAAGCCATGGCATGTTTTTAACTCATTCTTGGATGAAGAAAGGTGATGTATCCAAGCTACATGTCCACTAAAATGAGTCATCAAACCATGAATTTGAAAATTTGGGTATATAACTACCAGCATAAGCACGCTATTTCTTGAACACAATCCATAGGTATAATCTCAATATTGCGTTGTTATTTCTAGGTCTTCCAAAACTTCACAAATCAGCACCTATACCGAAATATCTAAAATTTATATACAGTGAGTTTCACAGTAATTTCAGGGAAGTCAAGTTATATAACTTGGCTGTACATGTTTTATACTTTTTATGTACATGATAAAAAAATTTCTTCCATTGCATTCATGGAAAATGTGAGAAGCATAAAATAATCTACGATACAATTCACAAAATAAACATAGAATAAATAAATAAAGTTTAGTTACTTCAAGTGATGATAGAAAACACCTTAAAATATTGAAGTTTATAAATTACTCACAAGCCTTTTTAAACCAGAAGAAAGAAACAAGATATTTCATTTCATAAGGATGACCTATATTCTACATATTAATATCTTAGATTTAATTTGATAATGTTTCTACAACCTACCTATCTTTGTATGCTAGTCATCCCTGGGACACAATTGAGAAATCTTGGAAACGGCCAAAGAAGATGAAAAATAAAGAGAAAGGACAAAAAGAAAGATTGAGCATAACAAGGAAGAGAGATAAATGTGAGCATGAGAAGGAGGATACCAAGTAATAGCACAAATAAGACAATGAGAAATGCAACAACCATCTTTTGTTTGTTACTTTGTGTTCTCTTTTCCTCCTTTTGGAATGAAGTGCGCGTTAATGTTGGTTCACTCTATAAGAGAAATGAGACTCAAGAGAATTTTAGTGGTGCTTAAGTAAAAGGAAAGGAAAGGAAAAAAAAAAGGAAAGGAAAGAGGTTGGGACTAGCGAAGGAAATGAGAATTTTTGTGGTGCTTATATAGGAAGGTCACAGGCTCGAGTCGTGGAAATAGCCTCCTACAAAACAAAGTAGGGTAAGGCTGCGTACAATAGACCAAGTCGTCCGACCCTTCCCCAGACCCCGCATATAGCGGGAGCTTTATATCACTGGGCTGCCCTTTTTTCTTTTGTGGGTATATAAGTAAAATAGGTTAGCAACAAGCATTTGGCAGATGACCCATTTTCTTTTCTTCTTTGTTTATGTTTTTCTTTTTATTTTTTTCTATTTTTCTTAATCCACAAACCAATTCAAGCCATGCCTACCTTAGCCAACCAAATCCTTTTTCTTTGGGTTCAATTTTGTTCGATCTAATTCAACCAAATGTTGTCCGGTTGATACTATTTTTCTTAGTTAACATCAGACCGACGTAACATACCGGTATCTTAAATAAGACTACTAGAACCGAGAAAATTTTGCCTTCAACAAATTTCAAGAACAAATGAAGATACTATATCTGCATCCTAAGGTTCTTCAGTAAGAGTTTTCAAATTCAAATTTGGGTTCTATAAGAGACAGTTTATCACTTATTCCAAAATTTATTTACCTAATCATATCTAAAAAATGTATGTGACTAGCTAAACCGATTTCAAATAAATTATTGTTGATAAAATTCAACTACATAAGCTTAAGGTTTTACTTTTTGAGGGTAGAAATATGGATGCACAAGTTCATGATAAGAAATCGAATGGTATACAATAATCATCTCCATAGATAAATCCACTCAAGTATAGCAAATTGAAGGCAAATAGGTATTTAAAACAGTAGTCAATAGAATCACATCTAAAAACATAAAACTTTATTGGAGATGATAAATATGCATAATCTGTAACATTATGCATCATGTTAATTTTCACATCATATTACATTGAAACACTAAACGTATAACTACCAGATTAGCATTCTTGAAATTCTTGAGTTGTTTATCATAGTGAGCAAAAGAGCGAATGGTTTGATTATATATCAATCATATATCAATCATATGAGAAATGGAATTTCCACTTACCTGAGTGGATGTTATAGAATAGAACAATGCACATGAGGCCTCACATTCAGGAGTAGGAGGCTCATCCCATAAGACATCCTAATTACCAAAAAATAGATTAAAAAGGAATTTAGAAAGAAAAAGGTAAATATAAACCTAATACAACAAATGCAAATGTAAAACCTGAATAGACACAGCCACATCCTTTAAAAGTGCAACTTCAATAAAAATGAGTGGTTCACCTGTTTGAAAATCAAAGTTTATCGTCACATTGAAAATATATGCAATAAGCATTATATATTTAATATAACCACCCTGATTAGAACCCGTAATAAGAAATCCATGCTATAAAATTTTGTGCCACATTTACAAACAGCATTGTAGCATATCCGTTGTTCAAGTCAATATTGAACTATTAGGCACAGCACAATTCAACTAAATTCACTTTCCCATCCAATGGGTGGTCATCGGTACTGTAAAAAAATGAAACTTGGTCTCAAGTGGCTTATTAATTTTGTGACACTCATTTGTGTTAATGAACATATTACAATGTTTCCCTGTTTTGACACATGCTACTCTTTTAACCAACTAATTTTGTTAGTTATGATGCATGAGTTGTTCATACACCCGGGAGGAAGAGTATACAAACCTGCAGGAATGTGCAGGTGTGTAAACACTCCTGCAGTTGTGGAGGTGTGTCTACACTCCTGCTGGTGTGTGTGGATTTGTATGTACATACACACCTAGAAGTGTGTATTGCTAGGTGTGTATGTAATACACACGGACATACCTAGATGTGTATTATAATGCACACTTATAGGTGTGTATTACATACTGTCATACCCACATGTGAATGACTTCAAGAAGGGGCTTAAAGGGATTAAGTGTTCGGAAAGTGAGAAGGTGGATGATTGATCTGGTAACCAATGATGCCAAGCTTAAGCACCTGATGATCTCTACTTTTCTTGCTTTCAAGGACAATATATTAGGTTTGGAGTAGCAACTTCCAGCTATTGTGGACAATTTCTTGGCTAGTTAACTAAAAAAAATCTAGAATACAAAGTTGTGGAAAAGTTATACCCAATTGGAAGTAGGTTTATGACAGTCTTTGTGCTAATCAGATGTCTTAAGATAAATGGCTTGTTCACCAATTCTAGATGGTGCTACGCATTCTGTGATGCAGTGAATAGAGCATAATCACATAGATTACAGCAAAGAGATAAAGACTAAGATGAAGTAAAATTGAGTCAAGAACAAAGACTAACTAAATAAAAAAACTTTAACTAATTAAAAATCTATTATGATGTTCCTTTTCCTGCATCATTCCTTCAGGCAGCTTGGGAGGTACAAAGGAAAGATCAAATAACCTTTACAATTGTGGTTCTTCAAATAACATCTACAGTGCTTCTAAATCTGCAAGCATAAGAGCATCAACCATGTCCACCTTGCCTCACTTAATCAAAATTGATCTCAATATAACCAATATCTACCAAAGAAACGGATAAAGTGGCAGATCATCTCCCATCTGCATAACTAATAAGGGAACCAAGACAACTTAAGAGACTTTAATATGGACACAAAAACATCATGGGTCATTATTCATTCAAGTTCAAAAAGAGTGCTAGGCACCTATATTCATCAAGTTGCTAATATCACCATCTTAATTACTGATATTCATTCAATTCACTCCACTATATTCATTCAACTTGCTCCAATTTCCTTTGAGGATTGAAAAAATCCACTAGAGATTTAAATCCTAGTCTTCACAAAACACTCCTAGTACAGCCCAACGATACAAGACATATTCCTGCTGAAGAAATTCAAGAACAACATCCTTAATCTTTTACTAGCATAAGAGAGACATAAAGTCTCGTAAGGTTTGATATTTTCCCAAAGGAGCTGACTTAAAACTTCAAAAGGGTGATAAAGAAGACTTGCATGTGAACAAAAAGATGTTCCATCAATATCCAAGCATGAAACAGAGATCTATGTAATATGATAGGGGTAAAAGTGGAAAGACTGGTGGCGCCCATCCAGCCGTCCGCATGGAGAAGCATCCGAGAAACATATGGAAACTTCTGCTCGAATTTACATATGATCCCATCCGGATCAATATGGTTTCTACTCGAACCCGAACCCAACTTAGCTTGGATCAGAGACAATTCCATTCAGAAATCTCACTCAAAATTCCGATCGGGTCCGCTTACTTTCTCAGATGGATTCACCGGGTGTTTTCTATCCTGGCCTCACGGCAACTCCCCGCCCGCACTCACCGCGAAAGCATCATCTATCCAAAATCCTATTCGGATAACACCGCACGTAAATTCTATTTGGAAGCTCTACTCAAATCCTAATTCTACCTCGTAAATGCTATCCAAAACTCTACTCGTAATCCTCGCTTCGAGAATTCTACTCGAAAATTCTATTCAGAAATTCTATCTAGAAATCCTAGTACTAGCATAGTCACATAGAATGGGAGGGCCACGGGGGCCCCTCTAGAAGCCTTTAGAAGGAAGGATACCGCGCACTTCAAGGCCAAGCTTCTCCTAGGGTCGAGCTAGCGGACTCTGGGTGCCAAGCTTCCCTGTGGTCAGCCGACAAGCTTGGCCAATCTTCCAAGCCAAATGCCTATAAAGAAAAAAAGCAGCTCTATGAAAAAGAGAAATGAGAAAAAAGGGATGGCGAAGCCTTGCCCCTCCAGCAACCCACCTTCCTCCTTCTTCCTCACTCTGTACTCTTCCTAGAATGTTCTAATCCTCCATGTGATTTCTATAAGTTCATAGTGTGATTCACTCTCAAGAGAGAGGCCTGTGGTTTTTCCCTGATTTTGAGGGTTTTTTACGTTAAATCTTGTGTCTTCTTTTGTTTGGGTTTGGTTTCTATTTGATTTCCGGTTGATCCCGGTTCCCGATTCAAACAAATTTAACCGTTAGTGCGAGATTGGATTTGATCTCGAGGCAAAGCCGGTTTCAGCATCAACATAATATAAAATCGGGTTGAGGAGAAAGCCAACCCTCTTAACATGTAATTACCATTAGCATCAATTGTATCTTCCAATAAGAGAGCCATTGGAGAAAGCATGATGATCACATCACCGGTGCAAGAAATTGGATCTCACACGCTGAGAAAGAGAGAAGATCTCACTCATATAGGTAAGGCCTTAACCTCCAATCCTATTCCTAGGTGATGATCAATTATGAACCTAAGATTTATTTACCGATTCAAATATGATGAAATAGATATTGTCGAGAAGAAAAAAATATCATAGAAGGAAGGAGAAGAATACGAGCAAGAAGAAAAAAGAGAAGCTACAAAGAAACTTAGAGAAAGTCCTTTCCTCGGTTTCAACATTAATTATATTATATGGCCTGGTGAAGAATCGAGGACTAATTAAGGAAGCACACTAAATTCAAGAGCAAGTCACATAAGTTATGTTCAGGACAATAATATGGCCAACTAGGATTTATCTTAATGCAGAAAAAACAGTGAAGAGGTGGGTCTCAAATTGTCAACCAGTTATATAAAAGTATGTGTATAAGACTTGTCTTACGCCCCAACCAAAATTATTGATATTGCAAAAACAAGATGCTGAACATTAAGTTCAATACAAAACAATTTGAAAGGAAGGAGAGATTTTTGTCACAAATAACTTGTTAATTTGCATGTTCGACCGACTCATGTAGGGCCTCGCTTTGGATTGGCTTCCAAAAAAACGCTTAACTTATAAAAAAGAGCTTTTTCCAAAATTGCTTCTACCAAACTGCTTTTTTCAGAAGCACCTCATGTGGTGCTTCTAAAAAGTTCGGTTTCGAGCTTTTATCGCCGCTTTTTTAAAAAGCTAATCCAAACAAATTTTTTTGAGTCCAGAAGCGCTTAACTTAGAAAAAAGCGCTTCTTGCCTCAAGAAAAGCCAATCCAAACAGGCCCGTGAATTAAATAAGAAAAATCCACAAATAAATTCAAAATGGAAAAGCTCAAACAAGGGATGAACAAATTCAAAGTTCACACATGACTTGTTGACCCTGCTACATGTTCCCATATCTTTCTGCATAATGTTAAAATAAATTTTGAAAACAGAGACAGGCACTGCAGTCAATAAGTTACTCACCATATATTGCCGGATGCATATAACCAAAGCAACGACGGCCTACACCCAGCCTTCTCTTTAAATCTAGTAGATTTCTTATTGGATGGACTGCCTAAAGATGAGCTTAACTCCACGTAAGAAAACTAAAATTTATCAAAAAGAAATTTTGGAAAAATCATTACTAGAGCATAAGAAAAGAATAGTGAAGGTTATGCCACCTCATATGCTACAATTTTCTCCAATAAGGATGCTGAATCATCCCATGTTATCTGGTGAAGCTCCAAAGAAGCAGGACTGGAGCCAGGTTATGAGTTTCTCCTTCAAATATGAGTCTAATGCCCTCAAACATGGTATATTTTCCTTCCTATACTCTTATAAAGCAATATTTACCATGAGAAATTGTCTATTAATGCAATGATGTTAAAAGCAAAACAAACAACAACTTGATTATTGTGTGCAAAAGAGTAACAAGGAATTCAAGGTGCTGTTAATTTATGTCATTCAGTTTATTTTGGCAGACCAACAAGCAACTAACAAAACCAAGAAAAGCCTAAAATTTGTTTAGAATATAAAAAATTAACTTAAAATGAAATATAGAGAAGCTTATAGTTTGAGCTACATGAGTTAATGTGAATAACAAGCTGAGGAGGTTTAATTGGACTGAAATTCTCTTCTGCTTTATAATCAAAAATCAGTGAACAGATGTAGACCATATTACTTACGCTTAAACTAGAGAGAAGGTCAGCTCGAAGAACAACCAATAGCTTCAATCCACCGGGATAAGCATTAAGCCGTTCAAAGAAAAGAGAATACATTGGTTTGAGGGCATCCCGCAGATTCCGCTCCGTCCTATAGAAAGCAGTAAGAATTCCTTCCTCTTCAGGACCACTAGATTGCCTATCGCTCATAGCTGATCAAAAAGACAATACAATCTCAAGAAATACAGAATGAAAACACAAGTGAACCATAGATTTCAAGAAAAAGGAACAAGAAACTCAAGAATTCCAGAAAAACAAGCATTAAAAGAAAAATGCACCAGGTGGGTGCTCGAGGCCGAGATACTGCTGCATCAGATCACGGACTCGTGCCCTGTTAACATCATAGTCTCTCGCGAGTACAAAAATCAGTTCTTTTCGATCTTCTTGATCAAGTCCCAAGTAACCCTACATCCGATGCATTACATTAAGGACAAAAATACCATTTTTTTTTCTTTTCAAAAAACAAATCCAAAAAATCCCTCCTACCAGCGAAAATTTCTCCAGGTTTGAATCAAAAGGTTCAATTCTATGGGCAGGGATAGAGATGGAGGCATGCATCCAATCCTTGACATCCTTCAGCATCACACTGACAGAAAAGAGGACATAAATTCAGAGAAAATGGGGGATTTAAACAAGAAAAAGAATGACAGATACCTCGGCCAACTGCTGGTCTCTTGATGGTCATCGGAGCGAGAGGGATCCATGCTAGAATTAGGGAAAGGAAGGGATTCAGAGGGAGGGAAGTGCTGTCGTCCTTGATTCGCAGGCGGCCTCACTCTGGACCTCATGAGGACCGCCAACCCTTTCTTGTTCATAGCTTTCTTCTCCCGTAACGTGGAAGCCACTACTTTTTGGCTGCATATTAGTACCTGCCGGTGCCAGACTGCCAGTGGTCTCTGATTTTTATCAGGGAAGAGAGTATACTATGAATGCAAATTATTTCTCGCAGATAAATTATTATCACATGAATCCTGTATTTTATTCTCATTTGTTGCTGTTTTTTAATCTTAAATGTTATTAATTAAATATTAATTTTTCCAATTATTTTTAATTATATTAGCTAACTAAATTTTTTTAACGATTTGGGCATAACATGCACTTGACACCATGTGAAAAAGAAAAAAATGTACTCATATTTTCTAAATAGAAAGCATGGTTACTATTTCATGGCATACTATATAATCTTCCTTTTCTTTTGAAAAAGTGGATAAATCACATTCATTAATGTAGATAATGGTTTTTAATAAACCTTGTTAGAGAATGGGACTCTGGTTGTAGCCGGGTTACATTCATTTGCATTAAAAATGAGATGTTTGTTAGTCAGGTGTCGGCCCTAGTCGACCCGCGTGACTCTACTCCTCGCCCTCAAAGTCCTGTATATGTTATTGGCATGTATCCGTAAACTTTAGGTTTCTAGTAAATTTTTTTGATCGAAAGGAACTTTTGGCCATGTTTCAAAATGAGTACCAAATTTTAAACGATCAAAATGAACACTTAGCTTTTGATTTGTTTGCACCGATCGGGTACTGTGCCTTCCGGCAATAAAAGTCATATATTTGCTGATTGTGTAATGGCAAAGATGTGCCACGCCGCTTCGATGTGGACTTCGCCATGTACAAAATCCGGCAAACACGTCAACTTTTATTCGTCGAAAAGGCCCGAGTACCCAGCCAGTGCAAATAATCAAAGCTAAGTACTCATTTTGATACGTTTTAAAATTTGGTGCTCATTGTGAAACATGTCCAAAGTTCGGTACTCAGTCAAAAAATTTACTCGAGACAATAGATTTCATTGGCAATAATTTTTTTTTTTATAATTAGAGCCCGTGGGCTTGACTTGTAATTAAAACTTCAAATCAAAACTACATAAACTATTCCTAAGCCATAGAGGCATATTCTATTCGCCATCTATTACAAAATCATTTCGATTCTTGTTCGCCATTTTGGCTAGTTGATTAGCAATCAGGTTGTGTTCTCTCTTGATCTTCTGTATGGTCCAGCAGTTTATCATTTTCAGCACTAGTTTGCATTCTCCCATTTCTTTCATTAATCCTCTGATTCTGGTCTTGTTTCTCTTGTTGGATATATCTCTGAATAGCAATATTATCAATTTGCACAATTGCTCCTTTGCTTCTTAGTTGAGCCAGCATCTTCAGCCCCTCCTTGAGTGCTAGAATTTCAGCCTCCAGTGGTGATTCAACATCCCTTTTCCCTACACCAGCCAGACATAGTCTTCCATTAGTGTTGAAAATTATATAACCAATACCTGCTTTAGATTCTCCTCTCATCCATGAGCCATCAATATAAAGTATATGGTTGAAATTCTCCCTTTTCCATTTCCAGCTCTGTCCTTCTTCTATTTCCTCTGCCAGTTTTTCTTTTTGGCTGAACTCCTGTGCCAGCGCTAATATGTTGTTGGCAGTCTTCTTAGATTCCCATTTTGTATCCTTGAAGACTTTGTTGCATGTGCATATCCAGACCTGCCACAAGGTATAAGCTATAATATTTTGTTCATCATTTTTGAGTTTATAAGAGCCTATACTTCCCTTTTCTAGCCATTCTCCATCAGTTAAATTGATGTCAGGCATGTTCACAGTTGTTAGAATTCCCAGATTTTGTATTTCCCTCCAGATATCCCTTATCATCCTGCAATAAGAGAATAGGTGGCAGATGGTTTCACTTGTCAGGTTGCACATAAGGCAAACCTCCTGAGATCCAATATGGATTCTATAGAGATATTCTTTTGTAGGAAGCCTTCCGTGGTACATTTTCCACAAGAAAATCTTGATCCTTGGGGCCACTCTTAATTTCCAGAGATTTTTCCATCCTATCCACTGATCATCTGGAGCATCTTTGATTTTATCATATATAGCAGTTGTCAGAGTAGATCCCCCAGTTGCTTGTCTCCAGACCCATTTCTGACTTTCATCTCTTTAGCCAACTTTGACATTCTTAACGGTATCAATACAAAAGTCAGGGAACATCTTTTGTATGATTTGTTCATCCCAGTCATGTCCATTTCTCAAATCACCTACCTGCAACTCATTTAGCATCAGGTTAATATTCATGAGTGTTGGTTTATGCTGGATGGGTGTTTCAAACAACCATGGATGCATGAGAATTGAATCATTGTTATCTACTTTGCTTAGAGCTAGATGACATCTAATTTCATTGGTTACTCTTCTTATTGTGCTATGGCTCCATGATGTGTCTCTAACTTTTCTCATGTCCCAAGGCTCTAGTTCACCATATTTACTTTGCATTAGTTTAATCCAAAGTTTATCTCTTCCATTAATAAAGTCTATGGCATGTTTAGCTAATAAGGCAGTTCTTATTTTTTTAAGGTTCCTCAATCCTAAGCCACCCTCAGATTTCGGGCTTGTAATGGTTGCCCAATTAATCAAATGAAGGCCTCTACCTGAATAACTGTGTGACCATATAAACTTTCTCACCCTTTTGTTAATATTTTCCAGGATACTGTCATGTACATGATAGGTGCTCATAGTGTATATAGGCACTGACATCAGAACAGAATTTGCAAGTGTAATTCTACCAGCCATTGAAAGGCATAAGCCTTTCCAGCTAGCAAGTTTTTTCTCAATTTTTCCAACCAATGGATTGAAAATTCTCATTGGCAATCTATAGGGTGATATCCAACTACCCAGGTACTTATAAGGAAAATTACCCTTTTGACATGCATAATCTGTTCAATGCCTTTTTTAACTCTAGCATTAAACCAGGTTGGAGTAAACATTTCTGATTTTGCAAGGTTAACTTGTTGGCCATTTAGTTTTTTATAGACTTCCATGCATAAAGTCAAGTTTCTAGCAGTTTTTCTAGATGCATCACAGCATATCAAAAGGTCATCAACATATAATAAGTAATTTATTTGTCTACTTTCATTAATTTTGACTCCTCTTATCATTCTCATTTGCTCTGCTTTGTTAAGGATGTTGGTCAGAACCTGTGACACTAGGATGAAAAGATAAGGTGAGATGGGGTCACCTTGTCTCACCCCAGCCACAGGGCTGAACCAGCTTCCAACTTTACCATTTATTACGAAAGCCATTGATGGGGTTTCAACACACTCTTTAATCCACTTGACCCACATAGTAGGAAATCCCATTTTGGTCATGACAGCATAAATAGCATTCCATTCTAAGGTGTCATAGGCCTTCATTATATCATATTTAATCATCATCATTGGGTGCTTTCTATCTTTTTCCAGGGTATGGGTGAGTTCTTGAGCTAGTAGTATGCTATCTGCAATATTCCTGCCTTTGATGAAAGCATTTTGTTCATCACTGATTATATGATCTAATACTTCTCTGAGTCTATTAGCAAGAATTCTTGTAATTATCTTATAATTGACATTGCATAATGATATAGGCCTGTAATCCCTAACAGTTATGGGGTTATTTGTCTTTGGGAGTAGGCAAATATGTGTCTGATTCCATGATTGAGGCATGGTAGCATGTTCAAAAAAATGGAATATTGTTGTGATCAGTGAGTGATTAATAGTGTTCCAGAAAGCAGTAAAAAATTCAGCATTGAGTCCATTTGGTCCTGGAGATTTACCTTTAGGCATTTCTCTAATTGCATTGAAAATCTCATACCTTGTGATAGGGGCTGTCAATCTTTCCTTCTGCTCTTTGGTTAGCTGTGGTAGATCATCTGGCATGGCCATGATCAGGTCCTCCAAGTTCATCCTATCATGTTGTTTATTGGCAACAACTTTGACCTCTATGTTTGGTACAATCGTGATCAAATCTAAGAGTGTCATGAAGTTAATAGATCAAATAAGTTTTGTGAAAACATGTTGTTTGGTATGAAAACATCTTCTATTCCTTTCCAACCATATACTCCATGTGATCGCTATTACCACCAGATTCCAACCTATTTGATTTTATTTTCCAGGAGTTTAGAAAGGGTTGTGACCCATCCACAAATCTTGCAACTATGTGGGATTCCTTGATACCCCAAACATATAGCAGAAGTAAATCCAAATGGCACTAGTATAGGGGTACTATAGCATGAGGTGTGTTGTATTCATTGCAGAGGTAACACCTTAATCGTTCCTCCTTCTAGTTTCTTTTCGTCAAGTTATGTAGTGCCAGGATCTTGTCATCCCAAGCAATCCAAGCGAAGTATTTCACCTTGATGGGACACGGTAGTTTTCAGAAACTTGATTGTAGGAGCACCACAATCCACTATCCATCTTGAACAAGTTAATCGATTAGACGGTGAAGATTCTATTTAGAGTAAGTCTCCATGCCCTAGCGATCAGTGTAACCTCATTTGGAGTAAGTCTCCATGCCCTAGCGATCGGTGAAACCCATTGCATTTAGAATTTCCATAATGAAGTTCCAATCCACACTATCAAAGGTTTTTTCGAAGTCGATCTTCATGAATGCTCTGTTTGAGGGGATTCCTTTCATTCTGAAGATCAGCTCTTCAACAGCGATAATGTTGTCCTGGATACATCATCCGTTTATGAAGGTCATTTGGCTATCATCTATCAGGTGCGCTTTACTATTTGTAATAGATTAGTGAAAACTTTTGTAATGACCTTTATGGAGCAAGTGAGTACAGTGATGGGTCTATAGTCATTGATTTCCTCTAGTGTCTCCGATTTTGGAATGAGGATTATATGTGCTAGTTTAATCTTTCCAATTTTTCCCTTCATTGATGAAGGTCTTGGAAGATTTGGAGGACATCCCCTTTGATGAAGCTCCATCCTTGTTGATACAGGGTTTTTCAAACCCATCCGAGACTGGTGCCTTATCAGGTTTTAGGTCTTGAACCGCCGTGAATATTTCTTCTTTAGTAAAAGACCTATCCAGGTGTGATAAGTCTCTTCTTTCCCTATTTTGATAAAGCCTCTACTAGTCCGTTAAGTACCTTATGGCCATTTAGATACCAAAAAGCTTGTTGAGGTGATCCCTTCCTTGGTGGAAATTATCTCACCCCAGAATTGTAGTTGGTTTAAATAATTTTGATTCTTCTGTTGGTTTTCCACCACATGAAAGAACTTGGTGTTTTGATCACCCTTCTTCAACCATGTCACCCTTGAGCACTATCTCCAGACTGACTTCTCCTTTATTATGATGTCTTCATACTCTTTTTTCTCATCCCTAAGGTTCTCCTTCCTCTGCCTGTGTGAGGAGTCTTTCGTCTATGATGGCATCAACTATTGCTAACTCATCTAGGAGCTCCTTCTTTCAACTTGATGCTAAAGTAATTGTTTCCCTACTCCATCTTTGAGTCTCGTTCTCAACAGTGTTAGCCTTTTGGCAAGTATGTAGACTCCCCGACCTTGATAGGTGCATCCATTCTACCATTCACTGACCATATTCTAGAAGTTTTCCTTCCTAGCCCACTCCCTATTAAATCGGAAAGGGTAGTTTTTGAACTCTTAGGGGTCACACTAGAGACATATGGGTGTATGATCTGATCATATTCTCAATAGTGGCTTTTGCCATATTTGTGGTGTATGTGGTTACCCAGTCCGGTGATAGGACGAAAAGGTCCAAGAGGGCTAGGGTTGGACATATGGGTGTGTGATCTGATCATATTCTCAGTAGTGGCTTTTGCCATATTTGTAGTGTATATGGATACCCAGTTTGGTGATAGGAAGAAGAGGTCCAAGAGGGCCAGGGTTGGCATGGCACATCTATTTGTCCATGTAAACTTTCTACCTATGAGTGGTGGGTCAAATAGGTGGATGTCTTGTATTAAGTCATTAAAACCCTAATGGTCGTTGCTGCTTTGTGGCTCCATATTTCTTGCTTCTTTGCCCCTTGTAGAATTGAAATCACCTTAATGATCCAGGGACCTTGCCACATATTCCTCATGATTTTGAGTTCATCCCAGAAATCTCTCTTTTGAGTTCTCACAGAGTCCATAGACTGTTGTGCACATCCACTGCTTGGCATTCAAAAGTTCCTAGAATATTGTTGTGATAGTGTAGACCCTATGTGGTTGTTGATCGGCTTCAGGGCTGCTCCCTTCTATCCCAATGTTCAACCTCCTCTTTTATTATTTGTCGAGAGTATCAATCTTCTGTTGTAGGTTGTTCCTCCAATAAATCTCCATCTAATTTTGTCCACTGATGTAAGTTTAGTCTATTGTAGACAGAAGACATCGGTTTTTTTGTAGCTTTATCAAATCTCATACTAGGAAACTCTTTTTTCCATTTCACTCTAATCCCCTCACATTCCATGAGATTATTTTCATTTGAAATACTATTCACTCCCTGTGATTATGCATGTAGGGGGACTCGGGGAGCTTAGTTGCTACCCTTGGTGCCCTTAGAGCGCATTGACTCTCGGCTCACTTTATGTGTTTAAGGAATGGCATAGAGTCACATTAAATACTTGTTAAGTCGACCCCACTTGTAATGCCACCAATATAAGTTCCATGTCAAACCAATCAAATAAAGTTAGTGAAATAATAGAGAGTGTGAGGGTGTATCTTCGTGGTCGATGCATCCATCCGCTTGCCGAGATTGTATTTCTGTGGCTCTATTGGGAGGAGGGACCTCTTCATGAGACTCTGTTTTCTTGGGCCTTCCTCTTGGCCTTGGTGGACCCACACTCATATTTTTGTTCTTTCCCCGCTTTTCTTTAATGGTTGTTGCTCCACTTGATTATCCTTGGAAGTCGCCATGGCTTGTTGTTCCTATGTTTGGGTTTCCTTTTGTGATGTATTGTTTACTATTAATGCCCATGATTCATTGGAAATGAGGCTCCATGAGCTACGGATATATCTTAGCTCTACCTTATTTAGGTCCAATCTAACACCTACACCAAATTGTATTGGTTTCGTTCATTTCAATTTAATGTGTTGATGTAATGGTTAATGGGCCTTTGATGGTCCCTAATGCCATTAATATTTTCCCCTAAATCATTCACAATACTTAAATTTGAAAATGGATCCATTTTCCATTTTTTAGGCTTTTGAGGGGTTCACTGGGTTGACTTGCTCATGGGTGAGCGAAGAGATCATGCTACCAGGCTTGTGTGGGTCGACAACCCTACCTGAGGCTCGCCCAACACTCTCCAAGCTTAGTGCGCCCTAAGATGGCAAGAGGGATCCCGTGACTGAAGTTGTCGCATTTGCGTTGGTCTTCCCCTACTCATTGTGTATTTGTGTGGCGAAAATGAGCATTGCACTATTGGGACTTTTGATGTGCCAACCGTCGCTTGAAAATACGTTGTTCTTGGTTGAGTGAGGGCCATTTCATGGTCGTGGTCCCCCTCCCTTGTGGTGCCATTTTCTTGGTCCAGGCATCGCCAAAGAAGGCCACTACCTCAGTTTTTTGGTCTTTATCATTGTCCTTATCAGCATTCTATTTAGCTAAGTTCGAGTTGGATAAGTCAAAGCCCATGTAAGAGGTCTTCTCTATGTGGCTCCGCTCTGAGGGCAAAATGCGTCCCTTGACTTTTTGTACGATGATAATGCCTTTCTCAGTAGCGGCCATGGTCATACACTGGCACTACCATGTTAGGGGCCCCTTCGACGCCATAGTATGGCAGACCAAAGAGTCTTCATCGGTCCAATCGCAATGCTCCCGATCCACCAGTTTTTGCCATTCACCCTTTAGATCTCTAATTAAGATTCTGGTTCCCCATTTTCTAACCATATTCGCCAAAGGCTCCTCCTAGCTAGTCTATAACAACTTCCTTCCACTTCTCTTCCTTTCTCTCCCTGGTTGCTGAATTGGGGGTTTGTCGATTTCCCAACTGTTGTTGGGGTCCTTCTTCTTCCTATACTATGAGCTCCAACCAACATATGGGAGCTCCTCCTGTCCTTGTGAGACCCGAAAATTTCTAGGGAAATAATTGTTGATCGTTTGAATAATAAGGGAAAGTCCCTAGGTTTGATTTGTTTAAGTATAATCTATTTTAATTTTTCTCATGATTGAAAGAAGTTCTAAGGGCGTTTTGGTAAATAGAAATAAAATTTCCTCTATTTAATTTCTAGTTAATTTTGTCAAAGAGTATTTTGGGGTTTTTGATAAAAGTCCAAGGGCATATTGGAGAATGAAAAGATTTATAAGGAAAGGATAAATAACAGGGGTAATATCCCTATTGAAGGGTTCATAATTGGTTTAGTCAATTATAGAAGGAGATAACGAATTAGTTAAATTGAAAATATTGATTGAATTCTAAAATAGGGATGATTTGATGGATATTACAAATTGTATTATGATAGATGTGATTAAATTATTTTAAGTGATGATAGCTTAGTATATATATATATATATATATATATATATATATATATATATATATAGATATGAGAGTCAGATTCTTTGAATTCAGAAGAATATAATAATAATAATAATAATAATAATAATAATAATAATAATGATTAAATCATATGAAGCCATGGATGGCTTACATGCAAATAAGAAAAGATTGGAGGGTTCTTTATTAAAAAGTCATGAACTAATACAAGAGACTCATCACTTGGTCATCTATTGAAAATAAATAATGAGCAAGACCAAGGTCTTATTAGCAAAATCACCGTTCATGATCCATGCACGAAGTTTAGCCAGTGGGTTACTCACGTTTGAAAATCAATGGCCGTGGATTTAATACTGATAAAGATTGAAGGCCATCGGATGGAAGAGACTTCAACACGTGGCACCCCATTGGAGAAAATCTAAGATTTGTCTAGGAAACGGTTTCCAGGGGAGGGGAAACCAAAATCTTAATAAGAAAATGGGTTCACTCCTCTTATTCTCCACCTCGCCAGCACGCGATCTACTTGCCATGCATGGACGCCTTGAAATTTGGCCGGCCGGAAAAAGGAAAGAAGGGATTGATTTCCAATCAATCCCTCCTCGCCATGCAGAAGATTGGAGGGGGGGAGACTCCCTCGAGGGCTATAAAAGGGGAGCCGATGCTCAACCCTTGAAGCACACCATCGGAGAGAAAGAGAGGGAGAGTCGCCACTGTGAAGAGAAGGAGACAGTGGAGTGGGCACCGTTCTTCTCCTGCAGGGACAGAGGCAGAGTTCAAGGAGAAGACCTCAAGGAGCTCTCCACCGGCATCTCTGCTCCAAGCTTAGAACGCTGATCTCAGGCCGGGTTCATCGCAGGTGAGTGCCCTCGGCCCTGAGGTTGCATGTAAAATTTTTGCTCTGGTTTTAAGATAGGTTTTGATGAGGGTTTTCTGTTATTAAACTGGTGCAACTAGTGCATGCATGGGTTCATTGGAGGGGATCTAAGTGATTAGAATGGCCAAAGAAAGAGACCAGGTCTCTCTAGACTAGTTATACATGCTTCAAGATGTAGTCTAGACCCATAGATTTTGAGCTTCACCCTCTTGCATGTCATCTGGTCCATAGGATGTGTAGTTTTGCCTTGTTTAAAATGCTCAATGACTCACTACAAGGAAAAAAACGGTTAGCGGCGGTTTTATAGACAATTAGCGGCGGTTTTAACCGCCTCTAACCGATTTCTGTGGCGGTTAGAAAACCGCCACTATTACTAGCGCCGGGAGTACATTAGCGGCGGTTTTAAACAACCGCCGGTAGATATACCGCCAGCTAAGTGCAATACGATGAAGCGGCGGTTTACAAGATTTAGAGGCGGTTTGTAAACCGCCATATGTCATGTGAGATGAGAATCCTTGCTTTTTCACGGGGTAGTTTGAACCACCGTGAATCCAAAATTTAATTTTTTAATTATTTTTAAGTAACCTATTTTGTTTTTTACAAAATTAATAACACAATTTTTACTTTTGCTTTCTTGGTTCCTATTTAGCATTCTTCTTGCCAAATTATCCTTGAATTTCAAACACAATCACAATCGGAACAAGAAGGAAGATTGAAAAGATTCGTATTGAATTTCATCACATTTCATCAAGTCCGGTGACCGATTTAAGATTTACATAGAAAACAAAGAAACACAAAGATGAAAACCTAACCCTAACCCTAAAATCAATTGCAATGCCTGGCACAGTTGTGCTCAGCTGCTAGAGCCATAGAATTTGTCCCTGACTCTTGAGGACGAAGACGAAGTCCATGCCAGTCACCATCTTCCTCCTCGCTGCACTGTAGGTAGGTCCGCCAATCGAACGACAGCGTTCTTGAGAAAGATCTTGAGGACACCCCGCGTGTCTCTTCAGATCAGCCTCTATGATGAGCTTGACACCACCACGACGCGCAAGACGAAGGATCGAAGGCTTCATGATGCGCTGGATGTTGTCACGAGGAGGACCTTGCGGTAGCACTTGGCGCCTCCCTTGCAAGCTCTTTGCCTCCCTTGCCGCCTTTCGATGGCGTTGTTGATCCATCAAGAGAAGAAGAGTGGATTGAATTCACGGCATGTTGATTCTCTGTCTTAGGATTAGAGGTATATTTAGTTGGTGGGTGATGAATGGGCCGGTTGAGATTGGAATTTTGGAAAAACTTGGATTGGTGATGTGGCTTGTAGACGGGATTTGTGCTTCTTTTTGCTTCAGAGTTTGATCAAATTGAAAGGAGATTTATGGTCGTCGGATTTCAAATGAATGACTGGAATTGGAGAGAGATGAGGTTCTCGGATTGCTGACGTGGGTGGTAACCATTGGTTATAACTTATAAAGAAAGGTTCAGCACATGAAATTTAAATTTTAAAAAAAAACAAATCTTTTGATTTTTTTTAAGATTTATACTTTACATTTATAATCTATACGAATTTAAATTAAATAATAATATTATTTGTTAATTTGTTGTTTTAATTTTTAATCTTAAAAATTTTATTTTTTTAAAACGCACCATATCTTTTAATTTTTTAAGATTTATCGTTTACAATTTATAATCTATATAAATGTAAATTATATAATAATATTATTTGTTAAGTTGTTATTTTAATTTCTTAATCTATATGTTTTAAAAATTTTAATTTTTTAAAAAACACCAAATCTTTTAATACTTTACACTTTATAATCAATACAAATTTCAATTATATAATAATATTATTTGGTAAAAGATTTGTTATTTTAGATAAAATATATTTTATCTATACAAATTTATAATCTATATATTTTCAGTTTTTTTAAATAAAATAATAAATTAAAAAATAATTATACTATAAGTATTTAATTAATTTTGGATCTTTAATTCGTTTTAATGTTATAACAAATTATGAAATAATAACGAATTAACAAATTAAAATAATGTATTTTGATTAAATGCATGAAAGTCAGCGGGCTATTAAGAAACCGCCAAGAAAGTCAACACTTAGCGTGCAGCTTTTAAGATAAACTACCAAGACATTTTTCATTCTTTTAGCGGGCGTTTTTAAACCGGCCAAGAAAGCAAAACATTAGCCGGTTTACACAACAAATGTACCGCTAATTGTTGTATTTAGAGGCTGCTATGTAAAAACCGCCTCTATATTAATGCATTTCAGGCTGTTTCTTATAAACCGTCATAGCCATTAAAAGATTTAGCGGCGGTTTTTATAAAACCGCCGCTAAATGCTCGTCGCGAAATACCCCCTTTCTTGTAGTGACTATAGAATGAATTAGAGAGAGAAGAGGCTGAGGACATCTTCAACAATGGTAATAGAGCTTCTGGAAACTATTAAATTAGATTGAATAATGTAGAAACCCAATTATCTTAATGAGTTTGAGAGGTATGTAAACATGAATAACAGTGAACAGAAAGGATGAACTAATGGTTGTGTAGGTGAACATGAGTTCTGTGAGTGAATGGCTTGGGATTGGATAATGGCAAATTACTTATACTCTAATCCATTAGAGTTTGTATGATGCTTACTGAGCATGTGTTTGAGATTTATAGTCAAGATTTGCATGCACAAGTTTAGAGGGGTAATCCTTTGGTGATGGAGACATAGGTTTGTGATAAACCCGCAGTTTGCATCTAGGATTGACACGTAACCGTATAGAGTGAATTTTGTATGGCTTGTTAACACACAAGTGCTCTCCTGCCATCTTGGAGCCTATTTTTGTCTTAAGAGATTTGTTGGCTATTGTTGAGATTTTTAAGCAATCAATGTATGCAGGTTCAGACTGAAAATATATATATATATATATATATATATATATATATATATATATATAATAAAATAAATAAATAAATAAATAGATAAATATTTAAGCATGGAAAATAATACTTGGGACTCAATTAATTGGTGACTAATAACTGGCCCACTTAGTTGAATGGAAACGGGAGGCCATGGTTGAATTTAGCTTGTAAATTTAATGAAGGTAAACAAGTCAAGGCCTATTGGACTTGCACGTGGCCCAATAGTGAACTACTCATTTGCATTAAGAATTTTAATAGTTATTATCGCTCACTCAGATTTGTTATCAGGATTGACGTAGATGCAAAGGAAGTTGGTTCCTTGGAACACCAGACTTCGTGACTTTTGTAAGTACTTCGGCCTAGTACCTTTACTCTTTGATGAGTATTCTTGACCTTGTTATTGCATGTTTCTTGTAAGTATTCTTGCCTAGTGCCCTTACTTATTGGCTTGTGTTCTTGATTTTGCTTCGCTACTTTAAGTACTTAATGACTTTGATATTATCATGTTTGGCATCCTATTTTCTTGATTTTGCATACACGTGATTGTTCTCCCACGTTGATTGAAACTTCGGCCGTATGCGTATTGGATGTGTTGACATGTTTTTAAAATACGCCTTGATACCTTCGTTGATCGGTACACTCACCGGTGTAACACGTCGCGAGCCCGGGGTACTCGTCCGGTCGGTATTTCAAGATTTCTTGTGTTGAAAGATTCTCCGCTGCGGGGATTATGATAAGTTGTGGGCGCCTGCAACACTTCCGACGCCACCCGTCGCCGCTGGGATGCTACTACCGGCCGTGTAATGCGGTACATGTGGGAGCTCCACGTACTCAAGGGGTTTGGTTTATAAGATTTAAGATCGGCTTAGGCCAGGTCGATGGCCTTCATGTGAGATGACAAGTTTGATATTCAAGTTTGATTTGACTTCGTGGCTTTAAGCCTGCGTTTTGTGATAGTGATCTCCTTATGTTTGAACTTGGTCTCTTCCTATTATGTTACTGCGGTGTGTGGATCACTATTTTATGAATGTGCTCATGACCTCTCTCGCATTCCTCATGGAGATAATACTGAGCTTTTCCTTTCAAAGCTCATCCCACTTGTCTTCTTCTCTTTTAGGTTTTAAAGTTTAGGTGATTACAAACCAGAGTCAGCTGTAGAGGTTCGAGAACTCCAAATTTTCTTTACATGTAGACCTTATATATTTTGTAGGACCCTTGTAGGGCCAATATTTGTTTACTAAGAGTAAAGTTCCACTGTATAATAACTCCAAATCATTTTGTTGGACATTTTGGTTATCTCGGCCATGTATCATTTAGGCCTTGTATCCGAGTGGGGCCCGTCTCCACTTGGAGTACGGCCCACCTGGTGGAACGTGCACGAGGTCCGGGTTCCCGTGGGGCGCATCCTCCTCCTTCCATCACGACCCTGATTTGATGTTTCCTACTGCCTATATTGTAGTAGATCTAACAAGACAAGGATTTTTCCCTTTTCTTATCTTCTGAATCGTCCCCAAAGTTGTCGCACGAAAAGGCCTCTCTCTCGCTATTGATGTGGATAAGCTCTCTAATGGGCTTCAAAATCCTCAAGATGGTGTCCCTGCCAATAGAACATGGGTAATTGTCAATTTTCACCCACATGGTCACTTTAGCAGGTCCTTTTCTCGGTCCCTAGATGTCCGGCCAACATGTCCGACAACAAGAGGGAGTGTCGAAATGAAAATTTCGCAACTTCATCTCCCTATAGGCTTCCAATTACCTTGTTATTTCTCGAGGAGGAGGAACAAACGATGATGAATCACCTGTCCTTGAAAGCTTTCAAGGTTCGCACCCATTCATCACCATTTGGTCCCCTCATCACCTCTCGACAACCGCCACCATCAACTACACCATCTCGGACTCGTGATTGTAGTGATTGTGAATCACCTCGAGTTCCTCTCCTTTCCCCGAAAGCATCTCACTATCCAAAGAGAGCGACAGGACGTGTAAGTTGCTTTTGTCCTCACTCCCCTTCAAGTGCATCCCACTTCAATAAGGTAGGAGGGAAATCAATGCTATGGGTGGTTGATCATGGGAATTTCAACACCATTGGACTCCTCATCCTCAAGCTAATGGGATACATTATAGAGCTTCCTAGCCTCTTCCCTCGCCTAATTTGCCTTACAACAAAAGTTGCTCCCTTGGTGGCCGTACCGTCCCCATAATTCCCGCAAGTGGTGGTTCGGTCTTACCTCGCGTGGCATTTTGTCCACCTTAGAGACACCGTCCCATATAGCACCCTCAATAGGCCTTGAAGGAATGTGGAGCTTTGGTAGGGAATACCAGTTGTTGATCCGGCCTTCGGGTAGCCGCACTGCCAGCTTCTTCTATAGTGACCCTTGAAATAGACCTTTATCCATTTAATGTCATCTGAGGGGGTTGTTGGGGTCCTTGGGTGGTTCTCAGAGCCGAATTGAGAAGGTTGTGTGGCCCCTATCTAGTAAGGGCCTCAACGTAGGATACTCCTAGTCGCTATGGGCTCCTTCGACTTGGTTATTGCTCCATCCCATTGTTTTCAGGCCCTGTGGGGCACCTGATCACCTTGATGTGATGGGGAGATGCTTGGTTTCTCCCCAGAGGCCTGATCACCGGTGTGTGTCTCCACACTCGTGCCATTGTCCTAGTCTTCCTCAGCTCCTTGTCACCTTGTCACCACCGCACTGGAGATCATCACCGCTCGAGAGATCTTGCTTTAGTAACTATATAATCCTTCAATTAAGTAAAATTTTTATGGAGTTTAAAAAAACTCAACGAGCTTGTTTTCCAAATAAAAATCCTGCCATAGATGCTTCTATGATCACTATTTTACAGAATTACAAAACTAAAAGTCGATGGATGTTGATAGTTAATTGGTGATGATCAACAGCTGGCAAGAGAGCAATTTTCCAGTGATTTGAGTTTGTGATCATAAACATAGCACAAATAAATTCAATCAATAATAATCAACAATCCAAGTGATTAAAGGCATAAGTCAAAATTATTGGATATAGGAAAGAAAAGCAAGCAAGCAAGACAGGGAGGGAAGAGAGAGAGAGATAAAGAATTACAAGACATCCAAAGAAAACAAGAAATGGCCTATCAACTAACCCTCAAGCAAAATGTGCTCATCTCCAGTATCCAATGCTATTCCAGTGTGCAGATTAGGGCATAATCCAACACAACAAATTGGAGTACAGTAACCCACAAAGGACTCTTCAAATCTCAATGTCATCAATTATCATCAATGTATATATATATATATATATAAAATTATACAAGAAAGTGGGAAAAGATAAAAAAAATAAAAAAATAAAAATAAACTATTCAATCAGACTCAGACAATATAAAGCTTAAAAAACAGGAACTAGAATCCAATATCCTCCCTAAAAAGTCAATCTACAAAGATAACATCTTAATCATCAGTGAACCCTTGCATAAAACCATCCACATCTCCAAGCCCATCAAAGCATCCATCACAACTCCACATCTCATGATCCTCATCCCCCTTCTTCTTCTTCTTCATTCTAAATTCTCCCTCATGTTGTGATCTTATTGCTGTGATTGCCTCCTCCTTCTTCTTCTTCTTCTTCTTTGGCATGCCAGTGAGCCTCTGGACAACCTCACGGAAGTTCGTTGCATCGGTCTTTATGATCTCGAGGCTGCATGTGGACTATTCTTATGTTTTGTTTAGGCTTTGATATAGCATGAGAGTTCTTGTGCATGGCCAGGGTTGTTGAAGCTGGTGTTCTTGATTGGCAAGAAGCTACTCCTCTTGTTCTCCATCAGCTGGTGTTCTAATTGCCGCATGCAGTGCATATATGATGTTTGTGATTGTGCTGAGATGAAGAATTGGAAGGGCTTAAATAGGTAGGACTTGAATCAACTTTGTTATCATATTTGTATACACGGATTGTGATACAACTCCGTCGGCACCGTCGTATCTACTGTACCACTTTGAGTAGGTACTTACTCTCAAGAAAAAGAAGATGACAGGCTGAAGAAAGGAATAGTGGGGAAGAGGAGATATTCAGGAGAAGAGAAAAGAACTCTCAACTTTATTCATAACTCCATATATAATAAACCCTACTACCATTATATATAGCAAAAGATAAAACTAAAGATAAAACTACTAGATAAACCTAATACTAATTGATATATGAAAGACTTATCACTACATGCATGGCTGGAGTAAGAAAAGATAAAAAGATAATATGAACAGATAAAGAGATAATTATGTATGGACGATATAGTCCTCCATCCATCTTAAATTTTGTGCCTGTTTTGCGTCGTGTCTTGGATCCGGAATAGCGCCAACTTCAACCTGGGTCCTGTAAGGACTGCCACCTTCGCTGCTCGGCCTCAAGAGCCGCGATTGGAATCGGTAGAGGTATGTAGATTGGAGCAAGTATGGGATGATTTGATCTTGTCTCTGAAGGAGAAGGAAATTATATAAGTCAACTGAGGAGAAGGTACGTAGAGAAGAAGCTTCTCTTTTTTTTTTCTCTTATTCTAAATTATAAAAGTGACAGGATTTTAATTTTTTTTTTTAAAAAAAATCTAAGAATCTTTGGGAGAGTTGGTGAGAGTAATTGTGTTCTTGGAAATTTGAAGATGAAATCAAATTTATTCAAAACTAAAAAATGGGTAAAAAAATCTAGGGAGATAAAGTCATAACAAGCTTTACTTGTACATGTAGGCAAAAAAAATCATTAAAAATACTGAATTTTTTTTTTAAAAAAAAGTTCAAAATAAAACCGGTTTTCCTCATGAATTTAAAAGTTTCCGTTTTGTTTGCCCACACCTCTATCCATCTTATAATTGATTAATTATGAACAACCAATTTAGCACAGACTCTACAAAGTCTCCACTGGTTCTCTTTTACCTTGTCTACATGCTCTTGTTCTCGTAGCCAAATGCCCCTTTCTAAGCTCCCATCAAATCTCCGTCAAGTTATCACTAAATATATATAAAATGTGTTATTAATCAAGAGGTTAGATATTGTTCTAAATTCAACAACATAAACTACTCCTTTTTGCTTGACATGGATTTCTTGCCGGTGATAGATGCCAGATCGGCTCTACTAACCTAAAATCTTAAGCTAGCTAAACAAATGCCATGGATCTATTAAGCTATTTTTCTGATACTCATGTTCATGTTGCAATATGAACAACTTATTTTTAAGTGACCCGTATTTAATTGGTTCAATTCAATTGATTAAAGTAAGATTAAAAATTTAAAAACATGTTTATCGAGTTTCATTATAAATTTTTATTTTACATGTTAAAATATGAATAATTTTATATATTCATTTTATCTTTACCATTGTTAACGATCTCTATATCCGTCACTGTATTGGTCACGCCCTCCATATTTCTAATGAAGTGTATAATATTAGATTATTAACCGTGTTGATGCAATGATCCACCACTCTTCCTAGAGATTAGCGCTGATCTTGATCAACAAGAGATTTTGATCAGAAACAATGGGAATTTTTGGGAGATTTTGATGGAGAGGTCAGTCACGATCGGTGATCCTTCTTCTTCTTTCTTTACTCTGTGGAATCAAGGACTTTTCTAGGGACAGATCTTCACGAATCGAACCCTGCTCAGAAAGATCCTGTAGGAGAGAAGAGATTCAAGCACTCGTACTCGGAGAAGCCTTCGATAATCAAGTTAGGTCTCCGAGACAAGGAGAGAGAGAGAGGGGGAAGAGAGAGAGAGAGAGTCAATGGATTGGATGAGATTCCAAAGAGAGATACCAGATATCAGATTATCTTCCCAGTGGGTTGGCAACCTCCTTTTATACTTCGTTGGACTGATTCGCTTGATCTTGGCACCCTTGGGGGTTCATTATCCACCGTTGAATGACCAGGCAGTTGGGCTTCTATCTTAGCAATCCAAATCATTCCACATGTGCACAATTATTTTTACCCCATAACACTTGCCCCCAACTCTCTAGGGTGACCTGGTTTTAGTGCAATGCTGCCTGGGGAGTTCGGTCTTTAACTGGAGCATGATAATATCAAAAGAACACCTTCGATCGCCCAATGATGAGCTACTTTTTCTGTATAAAAACAGAGTTGATAGGGTCGTTGCTTCATAGTAACATCAATCAACGGGTTATGATTTTTGATGGATAGAGCACTTAAACTTTCAAAGCATCTTCGGCTGAAAATTAATGGTAGAAGTTGGTGGAGGAGATAACGGGAGCAGCTCCCGATAAGATCGTCTCAAAGTGTGTCATATATATTGCGTTACATGTCGCTCATCCGTTGGTGCATTCATTCAATGAGTCACTCGAGTCATAGGATTCCAATTAAGTTTTGTTGAAAAAACTCATATACATGTACGTCATATAAGTAGGCCTATAGAGGGCTAGGATTTCAGTTCTTTCGTCATCTTTGTTTACTTGTGAGAACCTCTGCAGCCGCTTAGGAAATTTTTTTTTTAACCTTTCACCAAGCAATTTCTCTTCATCTTCTCAAACCGAGGTAATGGAAATCCCCCCTCTAACATCAAGGGATCAGCCCGCTTGTGTTGAGTCAGTAGCCTCTTCCCTGAACTTCCCCGAACTCATCTAGATATGCAACAACTTTACAATCCATACTCCTTTTAGAGTTAGGCTTCCAAACTCTAGAGAGAGGGCTACTTATCCTCGGCCTTAGGAATTGACATTGTATATAGAGTCATTCTAGGCCGATCTTCATCTTCCTTTCCATTGGTTGTTATATGAAATTTTATCTTTCCATAATCTAACTCCCACTCAGTTTGTCCCGAACTCATGGAGGATTCTATGTGGGTTCACCTCTTGTCCGTCTATGAGCCTTCTTTTTATTGGTTTCACCTTCTTTTCATATTAAAGAAGTATCCTCACTTCAGGGGTTGGTACTACTTCGTTGTCAGACCTTACAGGTCATTCTTAGGAAAAGTCTCATCTTCCATCCATAATTGGAAGTTGGGGTTCTTCATCCCTTCTAAGTCTGGGTGGACAATCTCGATCTCCTAGGGTCCCCCAAATTCCTATTCAACTTTTAAGGCAAAGATGTCATCTACAGAGGAGGAACAACTGGCCTTCATCCAAAGTCTAGAATCTCCTCCCTTAGCTACCCTAGTAATTGTAGAAAATCTCATCATAGTTGGACTTGTCTCACTAGCGAGTCGGATGCCCCCCGCCTTTTTTTTTGAATTTTTGAACTCCTTCAACTAGAACACAACTAACCGACTGATCTCTAGAGAACCGGAAGGACGTGTGACTACTTCTGCAATGGCTCAAGAAGTAATTGGGAGTTTCTTCGAACTTTCCTACTGCACGTAGGACCAAGAGTCATTTGGAGGAGCAGCCTCGCCAAATAAAGAAACCTCGAGCCCAACCAGAGGCGTTGGTGCTCTGATAGCTCTGGTGATCGAGGAGCTTGATACTTCTAGGGACCTGGCCGCAAGAAGTCAAAGTCGCAGGGTGATCTTGCCGGTGGACTCGGATCCAAAACAGAAAAGGTCCTCCATCACGTAAGCTCCCATGGCTTCGTGGTGAAATCTCCTGATCTTTAGCGCTGCCGAGGTGAAATCTCTTTTCACTAATAATATAGCTGCAATCGAGGCCTTCTAGGCCATCTCCTAGAAGTTGGATCTTGCAACTTTGCAAGGGCATGCAAAGAGGAGTTGGCCTCGTTGTTGACACTATCAGAGATGAAGGTATTTTAGTTCTTTTGCCTTCTTTTGGTTTCGATATCTCTTGCTTGGTTGGTAATATGATGCTTTTTCATGGTGCAGTCATGTCTTCTTATGGCCTATACGACCAAGCAGTTGAGAGAGGAGGCTATGCTCAGAGGGCCCGTAAAAGAGTTGCTGAAGAAGACCAAGGTCAATTTGGGCCAGGTTAGGGTGAAGAACTCGAAACTCCAACTTCAAGTTACTAACCTTCAAACTAGAGCAAATGCTCTAAAGATGGAGGTTGAGACCAAAAAAAGTGGGATGCTACGAGCTCTTAATGAAGTAAGAAGTGTCCGCGACCTCCTAGGAGCTTCAGAATTGTACGCCTTCCACTTAAAGGAGGAGCTAGAAGCCGTGACACACCGAGCTGCTGAAGAAGCTGTGGAAAGGGTCGTGCCAGAGTTCAAGGAGATTCGTGAGTATTATGAAGAACTCCAGGCTTTAGACAAGGAAGCTGTGGATAAATTCAAAGCCTAGTAGGAGTTCTCAGAGGAGCTTAAAGCCTTCACAGTATAGAGGGTGATGGAGTTCAAAACTCAAAAGAGTTTGAAGATGAAATTGCCGACCGCACTGCTGGGGGAGCCAAGGAAGGCTTTAAGATATTCAAGGAGATCATCCTCGGACATCCAGAGTTGGGCATCGCCTCTATGGATTTCAAGGATGCTCTCTAGTATCTTCCTTTGACCCCCGAGGTTGACATCGGTCTAGCCAAAACTGAGATTGAAGCTGAGTCTAAGATTCCAACTTCAACCAAGGTCGAAGCGCCTCCAACGGCTCCTCATAAATAAATTTTGTATCTCGTACATTTGTCATTTTCCTTTTGTACCTGAACTTTTCAAAAGACTCATTCAATTAATAAAGAAAAAAGTTTTTGACTTACTTGCCTTATTCCTTCTTGTTTGAATGAATGTCTTGTTGTTATTTTCTTTGAGCTAATCACGCTTGACTCATGAAATAACTATGTGTTGAACTTTTTTAGTCATTGACTTTAGGATTTAACTCCCTCAAACATGACCGGTTTCAATATATAACAGTCCTCTAGGCTTTCGTGATTCATATTTGCGAACCCGACCAGGACAGATACTAATAGAGAGTTTATCTCTCCAAGCTTAGATAAAATGACTTGCATCTTGCGAAGGATAGGGGTGATTAATGCCTCTGGTCTTCTTCTCGAATCTTGAAAAAGACTAAAAACAAACAAATCCAATGGGCTTTATTGATTCATGTTATCTAAACTTGGGAAGTGTGAAGACAATCCAACCACAGAGGATTAGTGTTGTGCCTTGAAAATGGTCCTATGGTCGAACCCTGAAAAGGACAATCCAAGTGGAGGTTGGCAGGGTTCTAGCAATCAGTCTCTACGTGCACTGAAAGAGGACTAGGCGATCTGATCCCTGGCGACCGAATCCGTGTCAAAGTCCTGAGGGTTTTAGCAATCAATCTCTGCATTCCCAAAAAGGGAACAGAAATGATCTGATCCCCCAGGACTAAATCCGTTCCTTGAAAATGATGGTCGAGCCCTAAAAAAGGCCCCCTAAAGAGGGTCAATCGAGTCGAAGCCTTTAGGGTTTTAGCAATCAATCTTTGTGTGCCCTTAAAGGGGACGTAGATGATTTGATCCCTGAAGACTGAATCCATGTTGAGGTTTTGCGGGTTTTAATAATCAACCTTTGCGTCCCCTGAAAGGGGATGGGGGCGATATGATCTCTAGGAATCAAATATGTGCCCTAAAAGGGGCGAGGGTGCCATGTGGTCAGTGATGATTAATCTGCTTGGCTCTTGATTTGGGGCTCCAGTCAATGATTGGCTAATCACACATGCAAAATGATGATGAGTTGATTTTAGGAAAGATTCCAAGACAATCATTGATAATATCTCCTAAAGTGCTCAATATTGAATAAACTTTTAAGCAACCTACCCCCCAAGTCCATCAGCCTATATGTCTCATGCATGTCGGACAATCTCTGTAACAGTATAGGGTTCTTCCCAATTGGGAGTAAGCTTCTTAGTCCAACTCTCATTCTATTGGAAGATGTTCTTTCATAACGAGGTCCCCTGGTTGGAATGAGACTTCTCGCACCTTGGAGTTGTAGAAGCATCGAACCTGTTGTTGGTAGGTTGTTGCTCTGATATAGGCTTTGTCTCGTTTCTCCTTTACGAGATTTAGCTCTCCTTAGAGGGCCTCATCATTAGCTCCTAGATCAAAGGCTCGGGTTCGATAGGTCAACATTCCAATCTCCACGAGGATCACTACATCTACTCCGAAGATAAGGCTAAATGGAGTCTCTCTGGTTAAAGTCCAGCTGGTCGTCCTATATGTCCATAGGGTGCCGGGCAATTCATCCACCCAGTTGGAGTTGGCTTGTTGGACTCTGGTCTTGAGGCTTTGAAGGATAGTCTTGTTAGTGATTTTGACTTACTTGTTAGCTTGGGGATGAGTTACGGAGGTCAGCGTCTCCTTGATACCTAGTTCTTCACAAAATTCTTTGAACTTATGGTTGTTGAGATGTCGCCCATTGTTTGTAACGAAAGCGACTAGGATGCCGAATCTACAGATGATGGACTACCATATAAAGTCTTCATAAGCTTATTCTGTAATCTTAACTAGGGGTTCTGTTTTTATCCATTTTGTGAAGTAATCTATGGCGACAACTAAGAACTTAAGCTGACAAATCGTCATAGGGAAGGACCTGAGAAAGTTTATCCCCTACATCGTGAATGGTCGAGGACTCATGATGAAAGTGAGTTGGGTGGTAGGTCGGCGCTGGATCATAAACCTATGGCATGTACACAATAATACATGTCATCAATTTTAATTTCTTTTTATTTTTATTTTAAAATTATCAATATGAGAATGTGGCTAACTCGTACATGTCATATCGTAGACCATGTATCTAGTTCATCATAAATAGTATTTGTTTATTTTATTTATTTAATATAATGATAAAAAAATCTCTAATGACTATTTTTTTTGGTTATGGGCTGTAGTATAGGGGTCTTGATGAAAAACAAAAGGCCTTAGTTCAAAACTATTAATAAACTTGCTACTTTTCAGTTCACAAAATTAACCGTGTCCGTGGGCTCAAACATGGTTTAGCTTGTTAATAGAACATGATCATCTATTGATTGCTCATTTGCTTTGATAAATAATAATAATTAATCTCTATTAAAAACCTACAACAAAACTATAAATCATCCATGAGGATCATCTATACCAATGCCTAGTAGTTAATTTTGAATCTCGCCCGCAAAGTGGGGGAAAATAAAATCCCACAAAAATACTATTGATCCTTAAATAAAAGAAATCTTAAAAGTAAATTTGTTTCTTCACTCTCAAGGCTTTAACAATTACTTACATGTAAACAGGTATTAGAGAAAAACAAGCAAGATGCCAATTTTCTCTCTATCTCTCTCTCTCTGCACTATGTAACATCTCATAAAGGAGAAATTCCGGTGTATACATATATGCTCAAATTCTAATAATTATCAGAAGAACCATAAGAGGGGAAAACAACTTCTTGAATACTCCCACCACTCAAAGAATGCAACTTGGCAAACACTCCCACCAATGGAGCAGTATTATAAGTGCAAGCCTCTGTTTGCATGTAATTCCCACGCTCATCCCCAAAATTATCCTGGCAATCAGGGCCACCAACAACAGCCCCTACAACCACATTGGGGTTCTCATCCTTCCTACCATACCATTTGTCATACCCTTGGGTGCATCCAATGAACCCTTTGTTCTCCTTGTAGGACACCATGGAAGCTCCTCTATGGTGCACTCTTTTGGGATACTTGGTCCCAAATCCCACAAGGTAACTTATGTTCATTGGGTTGGAGCCCAGAATGTAGTCAGCTTGTGACTTTGCAAAGGAGAGGACTTCTTCTGGTGTTACTGTTCCATTGGGACAGTGTAGGTTAGTCCCCATTGATTTTAGGTAGTCAGAGAAGACGGTGAGGAGGAAGGCGGCGCTGGAGACATACTGCATGTTGTTCCATTGCCGGATGTAGAGAAGCCCGCCCGGGTGTTCGGGTTTCCATATTGCTGCCATTGTTTTTGCGAGGCATGAGCATACATAGTGTTCCGCCTTTGATCTGTACTGCTCTAGTATGTGTTTCTGGTTTGGTTGAAGTTCCCTTCTCAATAAATTCTGTAGAAAAAAAATATATATATACATAAATAATTGAGGTGAAAATTAGATTAAAAGAGAGAGTTAAAAGAAATTAAGAAAGTAGATCTTGTACTGTTTGATATGATTTGAATGATAAAAGGTAAGATGTGAGCATGGGTGGGGCTGTATGTCCCACTCCTTTTCCCACTCCTGAGTTTTGAATTTGTCTTCAATGGTAAGGTGAGCCCTTTACAGTTCCAAAGTAATTATACCAAAGAATTACTTTGAGAACTATAAATTAAGCAAACTGTATAGTAACCGGTCCCACCTAACCAACAAAAGTTGGCAAACAAACCCAGCAACACTCTAAAACTAAAGAGGGTTAGTTCAAATTTGGAACCAGAAGAGCACTCCAAACACCACCTGAAACCCAACTTGAATAGACTACAAAAATAACACTAAACAAAGCATCCATCCATTCATCAGCTTTAGATTTCCCTCAAAGAAAGAGGAATCAATTCCCAATCCCCTTTCCTTTCCTACAACGTGCAGTCTAAGATCTAACATGGGGCTAAATGCACACTAAATTGTACAAGAATTAATACTTAGAATAAAGGGCAGTCCGGTGATACAATACTACCGATACACAGCGATAACTTTACCATTGCACCAAGACTCCTCCCGTCTCAAGTATTAATGTTTAGAATGCAACTATATATAAATTATATTTACCTGGGCGGCGATGATCTGAACTCCGGCGTACTTAACATCCCAGCTGAACTCGGAGATAGCCCAGCCGGTCCCTCCGAAGCAGTGAGCCTTGTTGACGGCATAGTCAAGGTAATGCCCCCCACCAGTAGCCCGGTGGAGCCACAACGCGGCCCACAGCAACTCGTCTTTGTACCCACTCACCGACGCATAGTAACTCTTCACAGCCCCAATGCTGCTATCGTACCTCCCTCTATACTTGTCCCCGAATTCAAACAACTGATAATTGATCATGTGATCCAAAAGAAGCTGATCATCAGCAGGAGAATTACAACATTCAAAAGAATAATTAGCTGATGGATGGATACATACTTGTTGAGCATGATGCAAGAGGAGATGAGAGTAATGCGGGTTGGACTTCCGGAACACAATGGAGGATGCGGCCAGTGCTGCTGCAGTCTCGCCGGCGAGATCCGAGCCCGGGTTATTCTCATCGATTTTGTAAGCTCGCCGGGAGGTCGTCATGTCCTCCGGCCTTTGCCAACAGTAGTGATCTGTATCTCCATCTCCCACCTACGAAATTCCATAGATGCTTTTATCTATCTGGTTTTCAAGAACTCATAGCAAAGTGTTGGTTGATAGGGTATATATATATACCTCAGCCCAGAGAACATTCGGCTGGGTGTGAGCTTTGACGAAGTAATCAGTGCCCCATTTGATCGCCTCCAATGCATGGTTGACCTCGCCGGCAGCGGTGATGGCGTCGCCGTATTCTATAACGCTCCAGGCGAGCATGGTGACGGTGAAGGCCATTGGAAGGCCGAACTTCACATGGTCTCCGGCGTCGTAGTACCCACCGACAAGATCCACCTGTTGGAATGAAGTATGAACATTTACTAAAAGAACAGAGGAATGAAGTATGAACATATATATGTAAACTATATATATATATATATACCCCTTGTTGGAGGCCGTCGGTGAGGCCGGAGTGGTGGCGCCAGGAGACACGCTGGTTGTAAGGGAGATGGCCGGAACGCTGGGCCTCAAAGTAGAGCAAGCTCTTAAAGAGGGCATCGCTATAACTAAACTCTTGTTCCTGAGCAGCAGCATTGATGAGTACTGTTGGAAGGAGGAAGAAGAAGAGAATATTGAAGGAGATGGAGAACTCCATGAAAGAAAGATGCAAAGAAAACCACAATCTTGTGCTTTTGTAGTACTTAGTACTGGAACAAGAAGAAGACGAAGAACAAGAGCATGTGGAAATCACATGGGAAAGAGAGGGAGTTGAGAGGAGGAGGCTCTTTCTGTGGTTTTGGTTGAGCTCTCTTTTAGGCCACGCTCTTTCTTCCTCTCTTAAACAGAGAGAGATGCGAGTCTTTTGTGTCATATGTTTTCTCTGGGGCGGCCTTAAATGAGAACATTGATGTTTGGGATGCACCAGTCAGTGCATGGCAAACGGGAACGGGGCTGCGGGTTGGGTACATCACATGCCATGTGGTGTGATACAGTATCTTGGGCTTTTTTTTTTTCAACGAAATGCTACCATTGGGTTCTGGGTGGTAGTTTGTGAGTTCTGGGGCTTGTAGTTTTTGAGTTCGATGGTTACAATACAAAATGACGGCACTATTATAGCATAAATGATGGATAAATGATGGAGCGGAACCCCAAAACCAATACCCAGAATTTAAATGGTATCATACTTTATAAACAGTGCCTAAGATAGGTCAGAATTCACTGCATTGTATTGGTGCGTTCTACAGTACCATGGGTTTTGTACCCACGGTAAAAAAAAAAGTAAAACTTTGCTTGTGTTTGATAAGAGAATATCCTACTTGGGATTAGGAATAACTTTTAAAAAAATTTAAATTTTTTAGGGGGAAATTTTAAAGTAAAGGTATTAATGATAAGATAGCTATGTGGTTTCCATGCATTGGTGGGTGGGTCATTATTATATTCTTAAACTTAAATTAAAGTTTTTGACGAGAAATTTTTTTATTGGGGAATGTGTTAGGGATATCCCACTTATGGATATCCCCCTATCAAACACAAGCTTTGGGTCCAAGTTTTAGTTTTTTGGGTCCAATAATATTGTGGTAATACTGTAGCAAAATGACAACTATTAGGTCCAACACAGTACCCAAAACACATTCACTAGAACCCACAAAACACTACTCTAGGACCTAACAACATAAATACCGTGGAAACAGTGCCCACGGTATCCTAGAATTCACCCATTACATTTTGGAGAAAAATTAGAGATTCTTTTGCAATGACACCCCTATGAATATCATAATTTATTAATCATTTAGTAGAGTGGTTATTAACTATAATAAGAACAAAATTAAATGAGGTGAAATAAATATTTTGTAATTTTAATCTGGAGTGGTGGAGAACTGTATTAATCTAATTAATAGTTTTTAAATTTACTTGTATGAAAAGTTATTTTTTATTTTTTATTTTTTAAAATATTCAGATGAAAATTTAGATTTAACTTGGGATGCATATATAAATTTAGGTGTATAATCCTGAAAATGGAAAATTATTATATGGAGTTCAAGCTCATTTTTTTTTGTCTGATTTTATATTCTCAAAATTAAACACTATGCCAAATAATAGTTTTCAAAAACATTTCACTAGATTTGACAGGTTTATATATATATATATATATATATATATATATATATATATATATAAAATTATGCATTTGTGTAAGGGTGTATATGTAAATTTGCCTGCTAAAATTTCCCAAACCTGCTACATTGCATTTTGCAGGGCTTGACTGGAACCAGTGAGTCAATTGGGTGGGTTAGGCATAGCTTTTGGTTAGGGTCAGGAAGAGTACCACCAACTCCCACAGAGAATTTTGAGGTTTGACCGGACTTTGTAATTCTTTCAAATCCTTTCTAGTAATTAATATATATATTAATACTACATGTGTGACAATAAATAATACTGAAAATTATTTATCATATGCCCATCTCTCTTCTCTGTACCAATGATGAACAGAATCAGACTAACACTCACTCACCTATAAAAATGTCCAGTACTATTAAATTTTATCTGCTTCAGTGGTTCAACTGATAAACAAAAATAAAATATGTTATCCTACTGAAATTTGAAATCTAAAGTATTGTCCTATTAAATGAAAACCTAATAGCATAAGTAGTGATTATAAAAAAAAATAATAATAAATAATTTGATGCATTTGGAAATTTGTTTTTGGTATACACATGTTGCACTTCCAAGCAATTTTGTTTTGTTTTTTTTAATAGGCAATAAGCGCCCCACAAAGATTTTTTCAAGGGATGTGAGTAGTTGCACAAAACACACAAAAACTCACATGCTAATACATAACAACCACAAGCTCACGCGCCCTACACCCTCACCCCACGTAGGTGGGCGGGATTCAAACACAGGCTTGTCCTTGTCCCCGAATGAATCACACCCCTTAGCGGGGGCCACTCGGCCAAAGGCTGTTGGTCAAACAATTATGTTTCATTTTGGGAATTCTATTTCTAATTTTCATTTTGAGATTTCTATTTCTAATTTATTTGAATATGACATAATAACATAAAAAATGTATATATATATATATATATATATATATATATATATATATATATTGCATACAAGGTATACCTCCCGAATATTTTTACATTTATAAATAATTATATGGGTTATTCAATTGGATATAATAATTACAGAGAGAAAAAGAAATCCTTATGATTTAATTACCTGCTTCTAATACCTCCTTTTCTTCCAACATATCTTTCTCTCATGTACTTTTCTCTATGGTTTGTTTTTGCATTTGTCTCCGGTATGTTTCTCTCAAACTTTCTCTATTTACTTCCTTTCATTATCCCATATATTGCACGAATGGGGATTAGAATAGATCTTAATTAACGGGTGAGACCACTCGATAAAAGTTGGATGGAGGGCTTAGGTGATTTTGAGGGAGAGATCGACCGTGATAGACGACTCTTCTAATTCAATTCTTCAGCTTCACAGGATCAACACTTTCTTTAGGGATTAACCTTCAGAGATTGAACCTCGTAGAAATAAGAAATTGTGGAGAAAGAAGATTCGAGCCCTTGTGCTTAGGGGAAGCCTCTGATACTCGAATCAAAACTCAAAAGAGAGGTGAGAGAAGGATAGTGGGAGAGAAAGAACTCAAAGATGATTTGGAAAGAGAGATGCTCAAAACTCCTGCTCGATCTTAATGGAATCCAAATTCAAGATACAATGTATCTCATTCATGAGCCGATGACATCTTTTATAACATGGAGGTTGTTATCTGCAAGCTTTCAGAACCTTCTGAAAGTTATCTCACTGTTGGATGACCATAAAGTTATTTTAACAGTTGGATGGGCAGTAGGTGTGAAACCGTTTAACACAATGGCTACTTCACACCTTGAGAGAAGAGGGGCCTCGATCTTGGGACCCGGCCCACAAAGATCATACTCTCACCTCTGCATGTTCTAACCTGATTCAATAAAGTCGGCATGGCCGTTGATAGCTAAACTTACATATTCAAATCAATATTTACTTAACAATGAAACATGTATTAAAGTCTTTGACCCGAATTAGTTTTAATCATAATCAAACAATCAAGTGAAATAAATGTCTTAGATTTGTTCATCTAACTCGTTTTGCCTTCAATACCAGTTAATACATGATCGAAAAGCCATAAATTATTTCTTTCTTTGAATGAAAACAGTACTGTGATTCCTAAAAGATACTAATTTTGGTTTGATTGATTGAGTCGGTGATGGGCGACAAAATTTGAATCCACAGCTAGTGTGAGCTGACCCATCCGAACATGAGTTCTGGTATGCATTTATCTCCACTTACGCATGCCAAGGACTCCTTTATTGTGCTTTGGTTGGCATTCATCTGCTCTAGATCTGACAGCAAAATAGGATCTTCAATTAGTTCTTTTCTACATTATTAGTTTTCTGCTGTTTATACATTTTAGCAAAAAAAAAAAAACAAAACAAAATCAAAATATTTTGTCGGACTCAATTTACCTATTGGTAAACAATATATATATTTTTTTATAAACACCGACATGCAACTAAAAACATTCTTTAAACATGATTTTAACCCTTAACCTTGTGAAAGAGAATGGGCTAAAAATTGGTAATATCTTATAATTATACTTTAGACTATATAGTGAGAGTATTTTGGAAAATAAAAGTTTAATGTTATGGAGTAGAAATTTTAAAATACACATAACATGATCACAAGGGATCAGACAAAGATCCAACTGATATCTAAGTGTCTAGTCATCTGACATTGGAGATCAGCTCTCCCTCAAAATAGAGGGGAGAGCAAGAAGGAGAGTGAGAGTGGAAAAGAGTAGGGAGAATTCAAAAGGAGAGTTATGTACAAGCTTAATCTCAATGGATGGATTCCTTGAACTGTTGTTCTCAAGTTGGCCAAGTTATCTTCACTGTGAGTCAAAGTCCTCTTTATATGGTTTTGAGATTATTGGCCAGCTTAGAGATCGCTAGCTATCAGCTTAGAGACAACATAGTACTAGCGTGGAGATAATGGGGTGCTAGCCTGAAGGTAATTAATTGCCAGCTTTCAACACCTTCGTGCTCCTGGGAAGTGAAAGCTAGATATTCTCTATCATAGGATGATCAAAGTGTTATGTTGTGATAGCTTAATTCCTCATCCGGTGCTTATGATCATGTTATTATATTCATATGTGTCGTATGCTATATTTTCCCATAATAATAAATAATAATAAAATGTAAATAAATTAATAAGAACCAACATTAATCATGTTTCTTCTGAAAAGAACAACCAAACAGAATTGGCGGGAATCACGCCCAAAGTAGAGGCCGTTTTCCGTTTCCGTTAAAGCAGTTGTTGTCGGTTGTGAGGCCACGTGGCAACAGACAAGCCGTACTTCTTTGACAAAGCCTCAACGTTTCATTAATGTCACTGGTGTTTGAATAGTCTAGTCTGGTTACCGTCAACTCCCGGTCATTAACCGGACACCTGGCCCTGTTTTTTGGGAACTCACCTTCTCGGTGGCCGACACTGGCCGTTACTTTTCACTTCGAATCCGAATTAACCTCTTCCGAGTTCCGATGCTGCTATTTTGTTCATTCTGTTTTATGTTTTCATTTTTCATTCAAATTTTCTGTTTCTCGTGTCTAGTTTTTGTTTGCAATTTTTAATTTTTTTTGGGTTTATTTAAAAATCTCCTTTTAACATTTTTTAAATTTTAATAAAAGATAAGTTTTTTTTTTAAACATAAAACTTCAAATAAAAATAGAAAATATGGTAGGTAAACTGTATTTTTTAATTTGTTAGGATAGATTAAAAAATATATTTTCATGATTAAAATTTTTTGACAAAATAATTTTAGTTTAATTTAGTATGTTGTGGTTGGCATTAAAGATATTCTGATGGATTATGAGTCTTTTCTCGATAGATCTAACCGAACTTTTTTTTTTGTTTTGATGAAAATAGATAAACTATATTTATTGATTATCAAAATAGGTTCTTAGATGAATCTTGGTACAAATAGTTCTTAGGTCGATAGTAATGCACCAAGGAATACTATCGACTACAGATACATATGTGACGGAATGGAGGAGACAAACCCTCTCAGGCTAGTACTCGTCCTTTATGCTAGTGCTCTTCCAAATAGTCTATACTCTTGCACAGTTGCACCAGAATGTTCAGTGTGACTTCCACTAGGATTTTGTCTGCAATATAGATAGATGCATGTACGATGGAATATGATTGGCAGATGAATCTACAATGATTAGTCTTTCTATACTTTTAACTAATAAGATACACAACCATTGTAATGCAAAGTTTTATCACTTTCAATCTCTCTTGATATAACAAAATCTCATGAACTACTTTTTGCATGTTTTGAAACCTTTCGAAAGTTTTTTTTTTAAATTATTTTGAAAAAATAGCAACAAAATAAATTTGAAATTTTAAAATAAAAGTAGATATAAAGAAAACAAAAAATAAACTAAGAATATCCTCATAAAAATAAATATAAAGTGTAATCACCCAACATGAATAATATATATATATATATATATATATATATATATATATATATATTATATTTGATGTGAGATTATCTAGCTCAGCTGTCTGTGTGACACACAACAAAAATCAGTCATATGAAAAAAGTGGTCAAATATTAAAAACAGGACAGAAGACCAAGCCGTCCACCCCAAACACACTTGTTTGAAACATTTGGTAAACTGGTTGCCTGAAAGAAAGAAAGAAAACACAATCTTCTGAAAGAGATGCATAGAACCTCATGCATCTCCATTAATTAATATTGACATAACAACTCATTTATGAAAAGTCTTCATATTTAAAACTAAGTCATATAGAAATTAGGTAGAAAAGAAAGAGACACAAGAACTCATGCATATTATAAGATGATTTTGATGCTTGCCTAAAAAAAAAAAAAAAAATCCTCTGGAAGAGATATGTATAGAAGCTCAAGCATCTCAATATTGACAAAAGAACTCATGGCTACAAGTCTTGTTAAAACTAATTTATGTGGAAATTTGGTACAAAAGAAAGAGACAGAAGAACTTCAGTTATTATACTTTTTATCTTTCATAAAGGTGTGGGTGGGTTGGTTAGGGTTAGGGTTAGGGTTAGGGTTAGGGTTTTCTTGATATTCCTTCATTAGTTTTGTTGGTGAAGAAGGAACTCTAAAGAAAAGCATACAATTTATTCATAGATTATTAAGGAGAGTTTATAAAGTGTTGCCTTTTGAAACTAAAGGACTTTGATATATTCCTAAGTCCATACCCACTCTTCACTTTAAATGTTATTTTCCAACTAAGATATAGTTGGACACTTGAAAACAAATTATTATTTGCTATGTAGGGTTGGCGTTGGAATATTTGGAAGTCCACCTTATGTTCTAGCCTTCTAGGAAAATGCTTGTTTGGTACAAGTTGATATCAATTTAGCCTACTTTAGTTGGCAAAAGGGTTGTTAATCAAACCTTAAGATAATGAAAGATGAACTCACGTCAGGTGGTTCACGAGTATAATATTTTCCACAGCCATGCACGCAAAATCTCATTCAATTGATTGTGGTTGAACTTATGATGATATTAAAGTAACATGATTAGATAATGAGTTTTTAACTTGTCACCGGTGAAAAATAGTAAAATTACTTGTTACCCTCTTATTTTTTAATAATATCCTATAACTTTTTATTTTTAACTATTCTACTTGCCACTTCCTGAGCTAGTTATCCCAACTAAAAACTTCGAATATTTCTTAATAATTATTTTAAAAAACCAAATAAAATACAAAACTATCATATTCTTTTCATGGTTGATATTTAATTTTTATTCATGATTAGTAAGTAATTAACAATATATTGAAAGAGGTTATAAGTAAATTATGATTTTATTAATGAAGTTATAAATTAATTTATTTTTAATTTCTAAACAAAAAGCTTATAATTTTATTTAATTTTTAATGACATATATTAAAAAAACAAAAAAATTGTAGATATTCAAAGTGAAACAAAATAATTAGATTTTTATTAAAAAAACATAAAATACATCATAAATAACATATCTTTGAGTTTCTAAATTATTCACTTAAAAATATAAAAAAATAAAATTTAAAATGATATAACATATAAGAAGATCAAAATTATTACTTTATACATATTGCAACATGAGGTTTTACAATTAACTCAAATTAAAATATAAAAATTTTGATCCAAAGGGTAGCAACCAGCTAACAAGTAGAATAAAAATAAAACAAAGACTTATGGGATATTATTGAAAAATTAGAGAGTGACAAGTATTGATTTCTCTATTTTTAAGGGAATGGAAAATATTTTTAAAAAAATTATGGATCCACACTGGTGTTTCATTCCTTCCCCACAATATCCTGTGTTCACATTATGGCTGTCAAACTATTAAGTTGTTCATGAGTAGCTCAAGCTCGGCTTAGAATTTTGAGCTGAGTCGAGTTTGATTAAGCTTAGCTCGAAAGCTCGAAATTTAATTTTAATATATTAATATATAATATAAATATTAATAAATATTAATATATAATATAATATATGAATAAAATATTTAATATTTAGTATTAATAAATAATATATTATGATGAGGGTAAAAACCGAAGAGCCTGATGCATGACACGTGGATTAACCTCAGCTGCTGATCGACTGCAATAACCTCTTCGGGGCCTCCGTCTTCGACCCCACCGCTTCGGGAGAGATTCCTCGGGAAAGATGGACTACCTCTTGACATCTGAAGCAATACCTCGAGGCATGAGGAGACTCAGGCGTCCGAGATAAGAATCACCATGTCAGAAGGACTTGGCGCTGGTAATCTAGAAGCATCACGGAAGAGAAGACCCGTTGGGGCCTAAGCGAATTCTGACTACAGTAATCTAGAAGCATCACGGAAGAGAAGACCGTTGGGGCCTAAGCTGAATTCTGACTGTGATCTAGAAGCACCTAGAAGAGGTATGAGGTACATCCAAGCTAACTAATTCAAATGGCGTCCGTGGCGATCGGGGAGCTAGGTCTATAGCTGCATACATGGTCTATTCAGTGGCTTGGCTCCCAAGCAACCCCACGGGAAGCCTATAAATAGGAGACCTCACGAGATGATTAGCAGCGGATGGGCAGTGAAGCCTGCCTCTCCAGGAGACTCATATTCCGCTTTGAAAAGTGTAATCTCTTTGATCGATAGTGATTTCATCTCCGATTCAGGAGATTTTCGAGTAGTTTTCTCCCGATTTGGGGTTTCCACGTAAATCTTGTGTCGATCTTTACCTTTTCCTGAGTTTTCTCTCGATCACTCTCGATCTCATCTCGATTGGCCCCCAATTGAACTACAAATTCAATTGTTGGCTTGAATCTAGTGGTTCTTACCGATTCTTGCATCAACAATTTGGCCAGATGCGTAGGAGCGATGGGGACGAAGCCATGGCGACAGCGAGAAGATCCAAGCGAGTCAACCTCAAGATCAACAAATCCCTCAATCGAGGGTGCGTCCCGCGCGCCGGTACATTCAGCCTCCAGGAGATCCACATTCTCCAAGCCCTTCTCCCACCCCGGATCCTGCTCCCAGGATGGTGGAGATTCCGGAAGATCGTCTGGTCGATGGAGGCGTCGGATCGCGGATCTCACTCGGGCAGCTCTGGCGGTGGAGACATATCTCGAGGCGTGGCCCCAAACCACATCTATCGGTGGGGTGGAGAGTGCGTGACCGATCGGCCGTCCATTCCCCGCGTCGGTAGGGATCCATCGCCCGCGAGGAGGTACAAGCCACAACTCTTACGTCTAAAAGTTAGATTCAATTCGCGGGCGTCGGCAGCGCCCTCGGGCGGAATTCGCGGAAGGGCGAGACCCTTCCCTCGATGGTTCCCAATCTCCTGAGCCACGCGGGAGAAGACAAAGATCCCGGCGGCTCTCACCCCGAGGACGCTCCCAGGAGTGATCCCCGAGGCGTTCACCCCACTACCATCATCCAGGGGATCGCTCCCCTGGGCGGAGCTCTCCCAACCGCCCATCGATAAGGAATCAATCGCCCGGGCGGCATCGTTCCCCCGCGGCACCTTATCGCAACTACGGTGAACGGAGGGGGAGGACTTACTCCCGCTCATCAAAGTTGTATTCGCCTTTTGTCAGAGAGATTTGGGATGCTCCTTTTCCAAAGGATTTCCGCGTCCCGCATATAAGATACTACAGCGGGACTACTGATCCTCATGAGCATGTGGAGCGTTATTGTGCTGAGATCATGGATAATCATATTGATGATCTTTGCATTACCCGTTCCTTCGAAGACACTCAGCGACGCCATACGATTGGTTCGAAGTCTCGTGAGCTCGGTATCTAGTTTCCGACCCGACTTCTTGATCTTTTCTTTGGTGGTTTGCAAGCTGCCGGAGCGGAAGGAAGAACCTGTGATGCTCACGAGGTGTAAGCGGTTCGAGGCGAGAGTCTTGGGATTACTGGATCGCTTCAACAAAGAGGCAGCGAGGACAAGTAGTCGGGGATTCTATTATGGTTGTCGGTAGCATTGATGGATGGCCTCGGGAGTGTCCATTTTGGATTCTATTTGAGAGCGTCCCGGGAACCTATCACGAGGTGATGAGTAGAGCCCGGGGAGTTCGCCATACCTCGGAGAATTCAAAGCTGGGGCGCGAGGAAGCACTTGAGGAGGATTGGGAGTTCGAAGGAAGGAGGCAGCGGGGAAGATAACTTGAGGGTCCCCGCCGAAGCGACCCGCGAGCCGAAAGGGATGACGAGGCGGCACCTTTCGAATGATGGAGACCTCGGGATCCTCCCTGCGGCAAAGGAGGCGAGGTATGAGAACTATACCCTCTCATTACTTCAAGGGAGAATGTTTTAATGCGAGATCGAGGAACAAAGAAAATTTTGAAGCAACTTTGAACCCATCAAAGGAGTGGGATCTATGAAGAAGAGCAAGAAGTATTGTGCTTATCATCAAGTTAGAGGCCACAATACGAAGATTGCGTCCGGCTCATGGATGCGATTGAGGATCTAGTCAAAGGCGGGAAACTTGACCCGGTTCCTCCACGAAGAAAGTGCAATCGAAGGAGAGTTCACCCACGAGGCGGGAGGCCCCTCAATCCAGCAAATCTCGATATCAAGCTCTTCTTCATTCTTTGGGGGTCAGGTTGCGGAGGAAGAGCTCTCATCCTCGAGGAAGCAATGCGCCCGGGATGGTAGCCTGATTCGGGAGGCGCCCCACATAAGAGAAGCCGCCCTTGACTCCCATCTCCTTCTCCGATGAAGACCTTAGATTGGCGTTTATCAACCCACGGCGATGCCTGGTCATAGCTTGATTAAAGTTGGGGTCTTCACCATATCACAGGAATGCTTGAGTCGTCACAGGGAGTTGGTGATATAATCTTAAGGATTGTTTTGAAAGAATGAAGATCGGGAAGGAGAATGCGAAGCATGTTCGATCTCACCTAGTAGGGTTGATGGGAATTCACGCCACCCGAAGGCATGATTACCCTCCAATGACACTTGGCACACCGTAGGGGCGATTCTTGCAATGGTTGACTTTACGGTCCTCGGATGTCCTTCCGCTACAATGCAATTATGGGCGGACCATCACTTTGTAAGTTGTGGCGGTACCATCCCCTATCATGGCTGAAGTTCCAAACTGAGGAGGGGAGTGGGGAAATACGTGGTGACCAGGCTTCCTCCCGCCAATGTTATTCCACTCTTTTGAGGCATCAAACAGGCGAGTCGAGCCGAGCTGCTGAGACCCTTGCCCTGGAGGAGCTACAGTATGAAGATGTGGAAAGGGAGGCTCGACGTCCTGTTCCGGTTGAGGGGTTGAAGGAATACCCATTTGGATGACAAACTTCACGGCGAGCCATTGCGCCTCGGGGAAGGGCTCGATCTAAAGGACAAAATGAGCTCCTCGCATTATTGAAGGACAATCGCGATGTCTTTGCTTGAATTACTGCGGAGGAGATGCGGAGTCCCTCGGGACATCATCGAACATCAACTCAATGTTGATCACGCTCACGAAGTCATGCGTCCGAGAAGAAGAGGAACTATGCCCCGGATAGCCTTGCATTTGCTTTGAGAGAGGAGGTCGATAAGCTCCTCAGCGAGTTCATTCGGGAGGTCAAATACGAATGGCTCTCTAATGTAGTCATGGTCAAGAAGTCCCTCCGGGAAATGGAGAATGTGTGTAGATTTCACAAATCTCAATAAAGCTTGTCCTAAAGACTACTACCCCTTGCCTCTTATTGATAATTTGGTTGACTCTACTTCTGGATATGGGATGCTTAGCTTCTTAGATGCGTTCTCGGGGTATAACCAAATTTTGATGGCAAAGTCTGATGAGGAGAAAACTTCTTTTATAACCTCCCGAGGCACTTATTGCTATAAAGTCATGCCCTTTGGGTTGAAGAACGCTGGAGCTACATTCAGAGGAGATTGGTGAATAAAGTTTTTAAGAACCAGTTGGAAGGAATGTTGAAGCTTATGTAGATGACATACTTGTGAAAAGCCTTTCTCACGAGGAACATGCCTCGGATTTGAAAGAAACCTTAGCGACCTTGCGGGCTCATGGAATGAGCCTCAACCACAACAAGTCGCATTGGGGTGAGATCGGGAAAATTCCTAGGGTTTATGATCACCCATAGAGGAATTGAGGCAAATCCCGAGCAGTCCGAGCCATCATGGAGACCAGATCCCGAGGACTATAAAAGGAAATTCAAAGCTTGAGCGGAGATTGGCGCCCTCGGAAGGTTTATTTCGGATCAGGGGAGAAGAATCTTCCTTTCTTGAGCTCTCGGAAAGCCCCAAAAGTGGAGTGGACGAAGAGTGTGAGTTAGCTTGAATCAAGCTGAGGATTACCTGATCTCACTGCTCTCTTGGTGGCTGAAGCACAGGGGAGGTGTTGCTTCTGTATTTGGCCGTCACAGACTTAGTTGTGAGTTCGGTCCTCACCAGGGAGGAAGGAGGAATCCAGAAGCCAGTTTATTACACTAGTAAGGTGCTCAATGATGCTGAGTCGAGATATCTCCCCCTCGAGAAGCTAGCTCTCGCCCTTGTGACATCCGCTAGGAAGCTCCGGCCATATTTTCAATCTTACAAGATAAAAGTCCTTACAGACCAGCCGCTCAAGCAAGTACTCCACTCTCCTGAGTCCTCTGGGCGGTTAACCAAATGGGTAATCGAGCTCGGGGAATATGGCGTGACTCACGAGCCGCGGGGTGATAAAGGCCGGTACTTGCGGACTTTATTGCGGAACTTACGATAACGGATCGGGATTTTCTTTCCCGGTGGAGGAGGAGGAGGTGCGGGGAACTTTCCAGCTCCTCAATGGGTACTTTACAGCGATGGATCACGCAAATCTTTGAGGGCTTCGGGGAGCTGGTGTTGTGTTGCGAGCGCCCTCGGGATGGAGCACCTCGACCATTTTGAAGTTCAATTTCAAAGCAACCAACAATGAAGCTGAGTACGAAGCGATGATAGCTGGTTTACAGCTTGCCCGAGGTCTGGGGGTTCAGAATCTTGAAGCCAACACTGATTTCCAATTGGTAGTTGGCCACCTCTCTAAGGAATTTGAAGCCAGGGAGGAAAACATGTAGAAGTACAGAGACGTAATTCGGAAACTTATTGACAGTTTCCAAAATGTCCATATCAATAAAATTCCTCGGGAGCAAAATTTGGAGGCTGATTTCTTATCAAAATTGGCTACATCAGAAGCAGATGTTAGACAGCCTGTTAACATTCAGTATCTCACTGCTAAAACAATCGAATGTAGACCGGTAGAGGAGCTCCTCGATGTCAGCGATGAAGAGTGTTGGATGGATCCTATAATGGATTATCTTCAGCATGATACACTGCCTCCCGACCCGAAGGAGGCCCGTCGGATAGTTGTTCGGGCGGCACGTTACAGTATAATTGAAGGGCAACTTTTCAAAAGGTCTTTCACCTTACCATATTTGAGGTGTCTGCGACCTTAGAGGCAAAGATGCGTTTTGCATGAGATCCATGGCGGTGAAGCGGGCGACCATCTCGGGGGGAGGGCCTTGGGTCATAAGGTGCTCCGGCAAGGATATTATTGGCCCACATTGGCCAAAGATGCCGTTGAGTTTGTTCGGAAGTGTGATGCTTGCCAGCGCTATTCGAATGTTCAACGGCGCCCTTGACTCCACGACTTCAATTGCGAGGCGAGGCCCTTACGCTTTATGGGGAGTAGATATCACAGGCCCATTCTCAGTTGGAGTCCGGCAATTGAAGTTCCTCATTGTGGCCATTGATTATTTCACGAAGTGGGTCGAAGCCGAACCATTGCCTTCAATTACTGAGAAAGCTTGTGAAGGGTTCTTGTGGAGGTCGATTTTTTGTCGGTTTGGGATACCTGTAGCTTTCATTACTGACAATGGGCGTCAGTTCGACAACTCTGCTTTCAGATCATTCTGTGACAAGTTCAATGTTGAGCACAGACTCACTTCAGTTACGCATCCACAAGCAAATGGACAAGTGGAAGTTACAAACCGAACCCTCCTACATGGCTTGAAGACAAGGGTTCTTAGTCACGGATCTTCTTGGGTTGAGGAAATTCCGGGGACTCTTTGGGCATATCGGACCACAACCCGAACCCCAACTGGTGAGACCCCGTTCGCTCTCACGTTGGGGCCCAGGCGGTGATTCCACGGAGATAAGAGTACCAACTACCGAACTCAAGCCTTGATCCGGAGATGAATGAGGGCGTCTTAGGCGAGAACTTGATCTCTTGGAGGAAAGGAGGGATGAAGCAAGTCTCAAGCGGTGCATATCGTCAGAGGGTGGCAGCTTCTATGACAAGAAGGTGAAGCGGTGACCTTCCAACTAGGGGACACAGTCTTGAGGCGAACAAGTTTGATGGCAACAAAAGCGAGCGGGAAACTTATTCCAAAGCTGGGAAGGTCCCTATGTCATTCAAAGGCGTTGTGAGGCACGGAACATCTTGGCTTGTTAGAATGAATGGGAAGAAATTAAAGCGCCCGTATCATTCTGAACATCTTCGAAGGTACTATCAATAAAATCAGTCCCTCAATTACAATTTCGTGATAATTTTACTTTATGCATTTCTATGAACGCCTTCTTGTATATACAAACCACCCTCGGGGAATGGCTTGAAGCGCTTTGATCGCTTGGTCTTTATCCCTCCCCGGGAAATAGCTTGAAGCGCTTCGATCGCTTGGCTATTGTCCCCCTCTTCGGGAAATGGCTTGAAGCGCTTTGATCGCTTGGTCATTATCCCTCCTCGGGAAATAGCTTGAAGCGCTTGATGCAGCTATTGTCCCCCTCTTCGGGAAATGGCTTGAAGCGCTCCGATCGCTTGGTCATTATCCCCCCTCAGGAAATAGCTTGAAGCGCTTCGATCGCTTGGCTATTTTTCCTCTCTTCGGGAAGTGATTTGGAGCGTATCGATCGCTTGGCCACTTCGTTCTTCGGAAAATGACGCGGAAAACCTCGATCGCTTGATTAAGAGTCCCCTTGGGCAGAAGTTTTAAGCGTTTTGATCCCATAGTTATAATTCAACTTCGGGAGACAGACATCAAGAACCTCGTTCAAAACACAAACTCGAAGCTCAACAAGCAAACTTGGGAGCTCGAAAACAAAACTTCGATTCAAGAAACTCTTATACACAAAGGATATAAATTACAATTCAAACTCATCAAGGTAAAGTTAGTTTGACAATCAGATTTGAGGCTCGGGGATGTCTTTTTCAACAACAAGACAAGAAGGTGTGTCAATGGAAGAGGCCACGGCCTCGGAGTCAACCAAGTAGTCCACTGGATCATCTCAGACAGCGGCTCATACGCTCGGTAGCCCTCTCTTTCTCCAGATGAGATCTACTCAATAAATTCATTCTCTGAATCTGTTGTGGGGTCTTCACCAGCAAGATATTTGAGACCCCTTGTATGTCAGAAGAGAAATCCACTTTGGAAGCACCTTCAAAGTTTCTTGAGGGAACCACACCGCAACACTAGCTCCGAAGGACTCTAAAAGCATCGGTACCACCGCGTGAGAAATCTAAATCGTACCCATGACCTTATCGCTCGCCGAACAAATGGCCTCGGCTTTCTTGACTTACTTTCGGAACAAAGGGCTAAGGTTTCCGTTGGGAAGCAACTTGAGAGAAGAGAGTTTCTCCTTCTACGCCTCGGCGAAACCAGCGGTTTGTTCGCCTCATCCGGGGCGTTGATTTGCTCGAAAAATCTTCTTGGAGCTTCTTATTCTCCTCTGTCGGGATCCTCATACGCTCTTTGGTTGGGCGGTTCAAAGGCGTTTTCCCATATGTCTCGGCGGCTTGACCATTTGCCCTCGGCAAGTTTACATCGAGCCTCAAGGCTTCTTGAGCTTCGGCATCTCGTCGGTGACCTGTATTTATTTATTTCGTTTTCCAGGGGAAGGACCCTCTTCTCCAACTTTATTTTTTCCTCGAGAAGTTTTTGACAGTTTCTGCCTGAAGAGTCCAGTGAAGCTTGAATCTTGTCTCTCTCTGCCTTCATTGCGGAAAGCTCATCTTTCAAGTTTTGATAGTCTCCTTCCCGGAGAGAAAGTGCGAACCGGAGATCCTTCCTTTCTTCTAACAGACGAGCTGCTCTGTCAGAAAGAATGATGTTCTGCAGGTAGAGATCGTTGAGGCGACGAATTAAAAATCATCAAGAAAATTGAAATAATTCGATACTTACTGAAATAGCAGTGATCCGGAGATGAGCAACGATCTCATCTTCTTCCAATTTGTCAAGTCTCGCTTCAGAATCTTCGGACCGGAGAAGTTCCAAGATGAAGGCCTCTGATTCAGGATTGAAGAATAGTCCTTCGAGTGGGTTTACCTTCATTCCCTCAGAACTACTCGCTATAGGCTTTTTACCTTTTTCCCTTGGACCAAGATCCCCCTCTACGGGAGGGACAGAAGTTGGAATATCCAAAGATTCTTCTATCCTCAATCGGCCCCTCTTCGAGCGCCTAAGAGGGACAGTTGGCTCAGGAACAGGATCAATTATTTCACGAGCTGCGGATCGAAGATAATCCTTGATAATACTTCCCGATGCACCATCCGATCTTGAGGCTGGGAATACTTGATGCTTGGAGGCACAGTTGAAGAGGCGAACTTCGGAAGCGCCTACGTGATATTGGCATCATTAGGTAGTAGCTATCCACCTCCTCGATGGGTGTCGGCATAGGAGCTTCCTCAGCGGCAATGGTGGGTGGAGCTTCAAGGGGTACCTACCTTCCTCATGACTCCTTTTCTTGCTGAACCTCTTGGTTCGATTACAGGAAACTCGAACTTCTGCAAGTGGACTTCTCCCTTACTTGAGGCTGGATTGGGTCCTTCACTCGGGGCACCTCCCTCTTACGTGGAGGTTCTTTAGGTCTCTGTAGTTGGGGACCCTCTTTCCTTTTCCTCTTCTCGAAGTTTGAAGTCCTCAACAAAGCTTCCTTCAGCCCTCGCGGTAGCTAATAAATTCCGTGGCTCGAGGATCAGTGAGTCTTTTCTCTGCGGGGACAAGCAAGAGTGGGTTAACAATCGAGATAAGACATTAATCACGAAGAAAACAAGATTACGAGCAAACCCTACCTAAGATGGTATAGAGGCCACTAGCTTTCAGGAATACTCAGGAGGTAAGATAAGAATCAACTTCGGAGATCAAAGCATTCTAAGAGTTTTCATATTCTTTCTTCTCCTCCTTGTCAAGATCCCTTTTCTCCATTGGATGGGATTTGGGAGTACCTCATTGAGTTGGAATGGGAAGCCGTCGAACAAAGAAGCGAAGAAATACTTGGATTTCCGGCCTTTCAATGAAGAGTGCAGATCCAGGAAGCGGCGATTTTGGCGAGCCCCAAAGTAATACCAATCGGTGGATTTCTCGGACTCAAGCCAAAATAAAACTTAAACTTTTCTCTGAAGGTTCAATTCCACAATGGAGACAAGCGATTACAAAACCACCGAGGACATCTCCGAGAATTTGGAGCGGTACATGAGGGACAAACCTCGAATTCATTCAGGATATCTACAAATAATTGGGGAAGAGGAAGCCTAAGACCACCAATTAGGGCTTCGTAATAAACTGCAATTTCCCCCTCTTTGGATGGAGAACTGGCTCGATCAGAGGAATTCGGGATCCTATAAGTTAAAGAAGAAGGAACTCCAGAGATCCTATACTTCACAGCAATGGCATTGATGCGTTTGGCAGAAAGAAGGTTTGGATACTCATTCGAACAAGCGTTCGGACTAGGCTTTTTAAATACAGTATGCACTACCTCGGTCTCTTGTTCGGGAGAAGAAACAGTAGAATCCACAGGCAAAGAAGGGGATCTCGTACCTGGAGCCATCTGATCAAGACTTTGATGAAGAGGAAAGAAAGATTCTTGTGCAAGTTGTTCCAGGTATCGGGCGAAAGGAGGAAGACGATTGCAAATCTTTGGTAATTTGGGGGGGAATCTCTTTAAATAGACCCCGATCGACGCTATATCTTCTCAACCGTCGCGATTCAATTCAACCACTCAGATTCTTTCGTAATGAAACGGATAATCTCAACTGACCTTTCAAATTCAAACATCGGAAGGCCAAGATCGAAGCGTGAGCTCAAATCCCAGCCGATGGGCGCCACGTGTTGCCAATGATGGGAGTAGCCACCAAATGGAGAAGTTATCATTACATGAAGCGGCGAGTGTTCCTAGAAAGACTCAAACGACACGCTAAAAGATACGTCGCATTAAATGCATCTTACCGCTGGGAGCAGTAAGTTATGCCACGTAAGTTCGGGAAACTGAATTCAACAGGAGATGTTACATTATGCATGAAAGTTTCCAGTAGTAATAATTAGGTACTTGAGTCCCAGAATGCTTAGCTATCGCAAGCATACCGGGGGTGAATGATGAGGGTAAAACGAAGAGCACGATGCATGACACGTGGATTAACCCATTTGTGATCATTGCAATAACCTCTTGGGGCCTCGAGTCTTGACCCGCGCTTGGGAGAGATTCCTCGGGAAAGATGGACTACCTCTTGGCATCTGACGAAGCAATACCTCGAGGGCCGGAGGAGACTCGAGGCATCGAGCCGATAAGAATCACCATGTCAGAAGGACTTGGCACCTGGTAATCTAGAAGCATCTAGAAGAGAAGACCGTTGGAGCCTAACTGAATTACAACCTGGCAATCTAGAAGCACCTAGAAGAGGTATGGTACATCCAAGCTAACTAATTCCGGTGGCGTCCACGTGGCCGATCGGGAGCTAGGTCTATAGCTTCGCACATACGTCTATTCGAGTAGCGGCTCCCCAAGCAACCCCCAGGAAGCCTATAAATAGGAGACCTCACGGATGATTATGCAAGCGGATCGGAGCAGTGAAGCCACTGCCTCTCGAGAGACTCATATTCCGCTTTGAAAAGTGTAATCTCTTTGATCTGATAGTGATTTCATCTCCGATTCAGGAGATTTTCGTGGTTTTCTCCCCGATTTCGGGGTTTCCACGTAAATCTTGTGTCGATCTTTACCTTTTCTTGAGTTTTTCTCTCCCGATCACTCTCGATCTTATCTCGATTGGCCCCCAATTGAACTACAAATTCAATTGTTGGCTTGAATCTAGTGGTTCTTACCGATTATTGCATCAACATATTATATAAAAAATAATTTATAAATAAGTTTTTAATTTTGAGCTAAATCGAGCCAAATTCAAATTTCAAAATTATAATTAAGTTCTTAATTGAGAGTCAAATCGAGTTGAGCTCAATCAAAATTAAAAGAGGTAATTATTTATTAGCCCTGACACTATTTGATACTATTTTTCACCCAAAACACACACACTCAAAATACTATTACACTAAACCCCTACACCCCCTTCCCCCCAAGGACCCCAAAGGAAAAAACAAATAGTACTAAAGACCAATAGTTCATTATCTAAAATTGAAATCAAGCAGTACTTGAGCAAACTTATTCGAGCTAATTTCGAGCAGAATTCGAGCCAGGCCTAATCCGACCAAGCTCGGCCCGTTTACAGCACTAGTTCACGTGATACAATTAGTCATACTACAACCTAATTAGAGGCGGTGATTTGGAACGACAAGGTATAAATATCTTAGATGAGCTTTATAATTAAATAATTATGGTAAAATAGGCACGTAAAAATGACATGATGATTAACACATGTTATATTTGATTTTTACACCACAAAAAACAATAAAATAAATAATCATGTGAATATTACAAATCTCATTAAATATTATAAATTTATAAATATACATAATACAATGCAACTAAACTATTATTTAAATATAAATATAGATATTAAGCCGTATAGATGCAGGTTAACCCCATTATAAGACGAATATTTCACTTTATTAAAGGATTGATATAGGTATATAAAAGTGCAATTCCACTGCGTGCACACCCGCTTAACGCAGCTACATGTTAGCTAGTTTGGTCACAATTTGCCACCTATAGAAAAAAGCATTTTATAAAATATTTATAAATATGGAGATAATTAATATAAACATCAAACATGTGCTATAGTAGAAATAGTGTGCTCTAATCTAAATCATAATATTATTTTTATCTGGATGAGCATATCTTTTCAAAACAATGTATTATTTTGTTAATTTTTTTGGGTTATATATATATATATATTAAGATGGAGACCATACACTTTCCCAAATTGTATGAAAATTGACATGCTAGCTTATTTTTCGATTTTCTTTTCATCTATATAGTTGGAAATTCTTAAAATACTGTGCAAGTGGCCAAATAAGAGGCGATCTTAAATAAACAGTATTCCGGTCGGTCTTATCTTATCAAAATTATATATATATATATATATATATATATATATATATATATATATATATATACAACAGTGATAAGGTGTGGTTGGTCGGATCACTGTACAGATCTGGCCGACATCCATTTCAGTCCTTGGAGCATGTTTGAAGGATTTTGAACCATGCGGATGGGAAGATCATCGAAAAATAAGCTAGCCTGTCAATTTTCATATAATTTGGTGACCGTTTGGTCCTCCCACTTAACGGTTTTTATTTTAGGGAAATTTTAACGGTTTAGAATTTCAACCATTAAGTGGGAGGACCACACGGTCACCAAATTGTATGAAATTGACAGGTTAGCTTATATTTCGATGATTTTCCCATCCGTACGGTTGGAAATCCTTCAAACATGCTCAAAGGGCAAAAATGGGCGGCGGCCGGATCTGCACAGTGATCCGGTCAGCCGCACTGTATCGGGACCCTATAAACTGTCCTCCCACTTAATGGTTGAAATTCTGAACCGTTAAAATTTTCCTAAAATAAGAACCGTTAAGTGGGAGGACCAAATTGTTTTATATGAAAATGGACATGCTAGCTTATTTTTCGATGATCTTTCACATCCGTACGGTTGGAAATCATTCAAACATGCTCCAAGGGCCGAAATGGGAGGCCGGCCAGATCTATACAATATCCGGCCGGCCTGATCTTATCAAGCCGCTATATATATATATATATATATATATATATATATGAAGGTGATAGAGTCAGGCCGGCCGCATTTGCGGCCGGCCCACTCTATCACTCACCCAAGGGTGGGTTTTTTGTTTGGGCTTTTAATTTATTTTTTTTTGGTTTGGTTTTGGGTGTTAGAGTGGGTGGACCGCATTTGGGGCCGGCCTGACCCTAACATCTCCGTATATATATATATATTCTGATCTGGCAATAAACGCCCTTGGTTCGTCAAATTGGACGTGCATAGGTGTAGAGTCAAGAGCTCGACACCCGGTGCCCTCATCTTACCGGAGTAGGGACTAGATCTCGGGTTTGTTCTGAGAGATCCTACACCTACGCTAGTAGGGGTTCGAACTCGGCTTTGCCCCGAGGGAACCCACCTACATAAGGGACCAATATCACTAAGCCAAGAGCCCTTTGGTTTTCTATATCTTTTGACACACGCTTATTCATAAATTATGCATATAAATTGAATTTTACTATTGATGAAGAGATTTTCTTGTAGGGTGGTTGTTGAGGAACTTGATTGAAATGCAACCAATCAAAGTTACAAGTAAGTTTCCATGTAATTGATATGCAACTAATGGAGAAATTATTATCCTAGAAGTTTTTTTTTTTCTAATTCTCTTAATTCACCTCTAAGAGAATTCTGATCCCTGTATATAAAAATAAGGGGGATATTTAAAATTGCACAAACTACCATGGTTTTAAGTTAATGAGCCACATGATAAAACTCTGGGAGAGGGTAATAGAGCATCGACTAAGAGATATTACGAAGGTGCTGGAGAATCAATTTCGCTTTATGCTTGGTAGATCTACAACGGAAACCATTCATTTGTTAAGGAGTTTGATGGAGATCTACAGAGAGAAGAAGAAACATCTCCATATGGTTTTTATTGACCTAGAGAAAGCATATGATAGGGTACCAAGATAAGTCTTTTGGTGGGTGTTGAAGAAGAAAGACATTTATGTTAAATATATAAATGTTATTAAGGATATGTACGAAAGAGCAGTTATGTGTGTGAGAACAGGTGGAGGAGATTCGGAGGAATTTCCTATAACAATGGGTCTACATCAGGGATCGGCCTTGAGCCCATGCTTGTTTACTCTAGTAATGGTTGAGTTAACCAGTTGTATCCAAAATGACATCCCATGGTGTATGTTGATGAGACTAGGGATGGAATTAATCAGAAGCTAGAATTGTGGAGGAACACCCTTGAGAGTAGAGGCTTTAGGCTTAGTAGAAGTATAACAGAATATATGCATTATAATTTTAGTCAAAGTAGGATGGACGAAGGGGAGGTGACACTAGATGGGGTAGTAGTCTCTTAAGTGTACCCATTTTAAGTATCTAGGTTCTATTTTTCAGGAGAATGAGAAGATCGATGAAGATGTATCCCATAGAATCAGAATAGGATGACTGAAATGGAGAAGTGCTACCGATGTGCTATGTGATAAGAAGATGACCAATAAAGTGAAGGGGAAGTTTTATAGAATGGTAGTTAGACTGGCCATGTTATACAAGAGTGAGTGTTGGACAACTAAAATTCAACATATTCAGAAGATGAATGTGGTAGAAATGAGGATGTTAAGGTGGATGTATGGTCATATAAGATTGGATAAAATTAGAAATGAATATATCTGACAAAAAGTGCATATTGCATTAATTGAAGATAAAATAAGAGAATGGCGTTTAAGATGGTTCGAACACGTGTATCGTAGACCCCTAAGTGTCCCGGTTAGAAAGTGTGATAGTTTGGTAATAGAAGGTAAAAAGAGGGGTAGAGGTAGACTGAGGATTACATGGAGAGAGATAATGTCTAAGAACCTACGTCTATTAGATGTTGGTTCGGATCTTGTATTTGACAGAGCTATATGGAGACATAGAATTCATATAGCCGACCCCATCTAGTATGGATTAAAGCTTAGTTGTTGTTGTTGTTGTCATCATCGTCTTAATTCACCTTTAAAATTTATCAAAACAATATTGTAGATTTGATTAATTTTAAATTTAAAATAAAAAAATCTAAATCAATTCCTATAATCTATATCATAAATAATACTTTTGTAAAAATTTCATGAAAAAAGTTTTTTCCTTTTCTTTTTTGGATAGAACAAATATATATATATATGACTAGTGATAGCTAGGATGTGGCCGGTCACACTTGCGGCCGCTCATCCTATCACTATTAATATGTATTATATAATATAAAATATATATTATATTTTTTATAATCTATTTGTATATATATTGATTTATCTATATATTTTAGATAATATTTAGATATCTATATATAATTTGTATAGATAATATGTTTTATATATATGTATTGTGATAATAAGATAATGTAAAAATTATATATACATATCTAAATATTATCTAAAATATATAGATAAATCAATATATATATATATATATATATATATATATATATATATATATATATATATATATATATATATATAGATTATAAAAAATATAATATATATATTTTATATTATATAATACATATTAATAGTGATAGGATGAGGCGACCGCAAGTGCGGCCGGCCTCATTCTATCACTAGTCATATATATATATATATATATATATATATATATACATTTGTTGAAGGTCGTTCGAGCTTTTCTTGGAAGTATGGCATGGGTTACTTCAGCGCCATAGCGCCTGGTACCCGGACATTGGCTCGAGACATTTCCTCTACCCCTTCTTACCCTGAAAAAGCAGCCGCTGTGAAGATCATGGAGTGTGAACAGTAAGAGCTGAAAGGCTCTCATACTGTTTGGAGGTATATAATTTCCATCTCTTTTCGTAACCCCTATACTTTATATTTCATAGAGGCCTGGCCCAATACATAAAGCCTAAACAAATATTTATAGAAGCAGACTCAAATCAAATAAAAGAAAAACATGGCATTACTTTTAACACTCCTTACTAGAAAAGATAAAAATTTTCTTTGAATTCCTAAATTTTGTTTGCTTGTTTGAAATAGATAAAACTTTTGTAGGGGTAAAAATTTTACTGAAGGTCTGCTACATTGAATACCTACAAACCTGCGTTGGACAGGGGTGTCCAACCTTATTTTTGACCCATCAATGCAACCAAACTTGAACCATGCTCGACGGGTTTGGATCTAATATAAGTTGTTTTGGGTCTAAGTAGATTGATTCGTTTATTGATGGGAAAAAATTAGGTTGGGTCTAGGAAAGAACACCATTCTCTACTTAAACCCAAATTTTCCGATCTAAAAACGTCCCAAACTCATTTATAATCCCTACATAAATTTTCAAACCAGTCCGAAACCTTTTTATAATTTTAAATATAAATAAAACAAATGTACATTTTTATGTATATATGGTCATATATATATATATATATATATATATGCCATGCCCCAAACCTGTAACAGTAGGTCCGACGTGAGACAAACAACACCTATAAGGTGAACCCCGTGAGCACGCAAGGTCTCATAACCTACTAAAACACATATATGACAAATGAAATAACAAATTAAAAATGAGATCCAGAATCCACTCCTCAACAATCCACTGATTACCACTTATTAGGTCGGAATGTTACAATGATAAAAATCCAAAATACTAATAAGATGGAATTGCTGGACCAATGTCAAAGGTAGCGTTAATCACAGGTCCACCAACTAGTTAGCTGCTACACTACTCTTGATCTGGAAAAATAAAATATCGACAAAAGTTTATATATGAGCATGAAAACCTAGTAAGTAGTCCACTCAAAAAAGAAACTTGAAAACTCTTATCTAATACTAACAAAGTATGTAATAACCAACTACAAGAAAATAGCTAAATTGTGACGAATATTAGCGAGTCAAAAATTTCATTGCCAATTAGCTAGAGATTTGCGATGGATATGTATTTAGTACACTAGTATTTAGCTAGGGAATAGCGAGGGAACTAGGATTTTGCCTTAGCTAAGTTGCGAGGGACAAATCCCTCGCTAATGTCATTATATAACATTGTGTTCATAATGAAATGTATATAATGAAATTAGCGAGAAAAAAATTCCCTTGCTAAGTTCATTATATAACATCCTTCTAAGATTGTTGAGGTTTTGAATATTTCAATTTTTATTAATTATATGTATAAATTTATGTTCATTAGGTTACTTCAGATGGTTTGTACGGGGTTATGAGGGCCGAATTGATGAACTTTGGCTCCCCTTTCCCTCTCTGAGAGCTTATGAATAGAAGAGCCTTGCTTCCCGGGGGCTCCCTATCTTCGCTATGGATCGTGGGGGCTCTGGTGGTTGGGGGTTAGGCTTTGTTGCCATTCCCTTGACACTCTGGCGATTCTCGTTGTTTCTACACCCTGGCCATAGCCCCATCTTCTTCCTTGCTACCTGTCTTATCTATACTTATTTTTTTCATGTTCATATCACAGATACAATCTCTGGAAATTAAGGTCATTTTCTGCTCTTTAGTGATCTTTTTTAGTGTTTGTATCTATATTTCCACATTCCAATCAACCTGAAATGTGCTCATCTTTTTCTGGCCTAATATAATATCTTACATTTTTTCTATGGTTTAGTTTGGGGTTTGGTATTTCAATTTTTGTATGGAACAAATTGTATAGATCTATGTTTACTCATTGTAAGATTGTTATCAAATGTTACTGGTATATTTATGTATTTTGATTTATGTTTATAAATGTGATTCTTTATGCATATTGATGAATGTTATATCAATATGTTTAACAATGTTAATTTATATATTGATGTAATTATAGGGTAAAAAATGGAAATTAATTTTTATTGTGTTTCTATAGGCCTATAACAACAGATAAATCATTCACAGCTATAGGGTGTTTGTTATGCCACTAACTTGTAACGATGGGCAATTTAGTGGCCTATTTTACTTTTCGTTGCTAAAACCCGGTAGAGGCCGAAAGAGAAATAAGGGTTAGGGTTTGCAAAAGAAGAAGAATAGGCCTTATCGTGGTGCTATTTTTTAATTATGTTTTAAGTATTTTTTTTAGGGTTCAAGTGAAAATAGTAGAAATTACTTGGTTAAGTGGGAATCTATGTGTAAAAGTAAAGTGTGTGGTGGATTGGGAGTGAAACCAGTTGCTGTGTGGAATTAGGCTGCCCTAGTTAAACATGTGCGGGATCTGTTGCAGGAGAAACCATCCCTTTGGGCCAAATGGGTTATTAGATACAAACTCTGAAAAATTGAGCTTTTGGGGCATTACAAAGATCATTGATTGCAACTGGAGTTAGAGACAACTATTAAATTTGAGGCTTATTATTAAAAACTTGTTTGAGTACAGACTTGGTGATGGGAGAAGTTCTCCATTTTCGGTATGATCCTTGGTGTGCTGGGCAAGCTATTGTAAGTGGAGAGGTTTTCTGATGTCTGTGTGACCAACTCTGGAGTGAATAAAAGAGCTGTTGTGAAGGACCTGTGGAGGAATGGAAGATGTGTTTGTCCCATTCCCTTGGATAGTAATTCTCAGAATGTATGGGATAATGTGACTAGGAATACTTGAAAAATATCTACTTGAAAATCTACTAAGTTAACTTTGTTCTTGATGAGAATTGTAATGATAACATCCTCTGGAAACCTGAGAAGGATGCATGGCAACTTTAGTATTGCTAGTGCCTGGAAGTCCATGTTGCAACAAGAGCATAAAGTTGGCTGGTTTAAGCTAGTATGGTCTAGGAGTAACCTTCCCGAGCAATCATTCATCTTTTGGGCTGCATTTCTTAATAGGTTACAGACAAGAGACATATTATGTAAATGGAATGTTACTTAATAATGAGAGAGAACAAATAAGCCATTTGTTTTTTTTGCTGTAAATTTTCTAATGAGATTCGGAGGAAGATGTTACATGTACTTTGTTGAGTTCTGTGGAGCTTGATCATATTGTACACCCAACCATAGTTTTGGCGAAATTTTCATTATATTAGGGTTTTATTTTCCCTTTATAATATTCATCTTTGTAAGTTTCAATTTGCTGAGGAATTAGTGGAACAGTACTGGTGGTCGTGGATGTAGCCCTATTCTGGGGTGAACTACGTAAAAATTTTCTATGCGTTTTTTCTTTCTTGTTTTTCCTATTCTTTTTGTCTCTCACGATCACAAGGAATCACGCCAGATTCCTAACATACTTAATATGAATAGAGATCCTCTACATTGGAATAGGGAGAATTATTGGATTGTCAATGGAATGGATTTATTCTGATTTTATTGGCGGTGGCGCTTAGCATGGGTCATCTTGCTCTCTTGTGATAATATAGTACTCTCAGTGGATTGTTTTAGTGTATGTTGTTGATGGTGTTGGAAATGCACTAAGGGCGTTTGGTTCGAGATATAAGATATGACCACGTTAATGTGATATGCCTAGGAATGGAGTCGGAATCTTATATCTGCAGGAATGTTGTGGTAATTTGATATGACCATGTTTGGTTCATGTTTGGTTTGTCAAAGTAATCAACTTAGTAATGTTCAAAAATTTTCAAAATACCGTTTTATATAAAATTTTGAGTAAATTTAAATTTTAATTAATTTAAATTAAAATAAAGTTTTAATTAAAATTAATTAAATTTTAATACCAAAAATTAATTATGGCACATTTTTCTGAAATAAACTTGCATCTAAAATTTTGATCTAATATTTTGATCAAATAATAATAATAATAATAATAATAATAATAATAATAATAATAATAATAATATGGGCAAAATGGGGATCCACATTACCATCAACTTGGTAATGTGGATAGACACCTATTTTGGTGGTAATCTATATTACCACCAATGTGGTAATGTGGAGTAAGTTGGTAATGTGGATTAGCAACTTATTTCCATTACCACCTTTGCCAAACGTGATAATGTTTTCACATTACCGCCTCATTCCTGGGAATGTGAAAACATTACCCCCAACCAAACTCCCCCTAAGGTTTTGAAAGATTGGGTTGTCAATGGGATGGATATCTAACAGGTTTTGGGGGCAGTAATGTTTAGCATGGGTCTTTTGTTCCCTTGTGATTAGTATAGTACGTGTTGGGGTTGGACCAACCAAACATGGGTCCTTCCTCATGTGTGGGTCACATGGGTAAATAAGTAACTTGACTTACTTAACCCTACATATATAAACAAGATGAATAAATTGGTTCAAGGGTTTAAGCTAGAGAAAAAGGGGGAAAAAGAAGAGAAGGAAAAGGTGAAGCTTTGGTGGTCTTTCAATCCTCTTGCTCAAGAGAAGGTGACCTAGATCTAGCTTCCATTGGTGTTCCTTTGGTAACCTCTTCCCCATTCTCTTTAGTATTCCATCAAGTGTGATGATGCATTGTATGAACTAAGAGTGTGTTACTCTTAATGATGTATGTGATCCTCTAGTGCATTAGAGAAGTTTGTAATCCCATTGTTATTGTTATAGTGGAAGATTGTAGGACATTTTGTCTTGTGGTTTTTCCCTTTGCTTTGAGGGGTTTTCCACATTTTTTGTATGCCATCCATGTGTTTGATGAATTGCCTCTATGAGTGGTGTCACTTGTTTTAGGTGAACTTAGTTTGCACAAAGGAAGCAATTGAGATACACGGTGTCTCAACAAGAAGTGGTATCAAAGCCGAGGTTGGTGGTGTTTTCTCCTTTGTATGAAGCAAGATGGAAAATAGCAATGGGAGGATGATTTGCTTGAATGGGAACAATTGGCAAATATGGAAGGCAAAGATGGAAGATTTCTTATACTCCAAGGACCTTTATGACCCAATTGAAGGAAAGAAGCCGGAAGACATGTCCGATGATGATTGGAAGAAAGAGAACCGGAAGGCCGTGGCTTGCATTCGACAATGGCTTGATGATGTGGTTTTTCATCATGTGTCTAATGAGACTAGTGCGGAGATCTTATGGAAGAAACTACATGACTTGTATGAGAGGAAGACGGTGGGGAACAAGGCATTTCTCATAAGGAAGCTTGTGAACTTGAAGTATAGAGAGAGTGGCACAATTGGGGAGTATTTGAATGAAATGCAAATTATTGTGAATCAACTAGCATCAATGGAGATGGTCTTGGATGATGAGTTACAAGCCTTATTGTTGCTAAGTTATTTACCGGAGAGTTGGGAAACTCTTGTTGTCTCTCTTAGCAATTCTTCACCGGATGGAAAGTTGACAATGAGCCAAGTCACAAGTAGCTTGTTCAATGAAGAAGTTAGAAGAAAGTCGTCACCAAATGTCTCAACATCATCCCAAGCTTTGGTTTCCGAGGAGAAGCGAGGAAGGTCAAAGAGTAGAGGCTTCAACAAAATTAAAGATGGTGGAAGGAGATCCAAGTCTAGGAATGGCTTGAAGTGCTTCTATTGCAACAAGGTTGGTCACATGAAGAGGGAGTGTAGAAAGTTCAAGAATGATCAAAAGAACATAGAGCAAAGGGGCCAAGAAGCACAAGATGCTAATGTGGTTGACAAAGATGATGGTTTGGTGATTGTTTTTGGCAATGAAAATGATTGCTTTAGTGCTACTTGTGATGCAAGTTGGGTGATTGATTCCGGAGCTTCATTCCATGCAACTCCTTGTAGGGATTTCTTTACTACATATGAGTCAAAGGACTTGGGGGTGGTAAAGATGGGCAACAATGGTACATCCAAGATTGTTGGCAAGGGAGATGTGTGCATCGTGACTAGTGTGGGTCACAAGTTGGTTCTCAAAGATGTGAGACACATTCAGTTTAAGGTTGAATTTGATATCCACCGGTATGCTTGATGATGAAGGGTTTGAATCACACTTTTCTCAAGGTGTGTGGAAGCTTACCAAGGGATCTCTTGTTATGGCAAGAGGCATGAAGACTTGTACTCTTTACAAGACGGAGGCTAACCTAGTTAAAGGTAAAGTGAATGCTATTCTTGAAGATTCCACTATCAACTTATGGCACCGGCGGCTTGGCCACATGAGTGAGAAGGGGTTAGAAGTCTTGAAGAAGAAGAATTTGCTCTCCAAGATCAAAGGTTCATCACTTAGTCCTTGTGATCATTGTTTGATGGGCAAGCAACATCGGGTCTCATTTGGGAGCACTAGTACCCGGAGAACTAATATTCTTGAACTAGTTCATTCGGATGTTTGTGGGCCAATGGAGATGAAGTCACTTGGAGGCTCCTCGTATTTCGTCACTTTCATTGATGATGCTTCTAAGAAGGTTTGGGCTTATGGCATGAAGAATAAAAGTGATGTGTTTGAGATCTTCAAAAGGTTTCATGCTATGGTTGAAAGGCAAACCGGCAAGCTTCTCAAGTGCCTTAGAAGTGACAATGGTGGAGAGTATTGCTCTTGGGAGTTCAAGGATTATTGTAGCAAGCATGGGATAAGACATGAGAAGACCGTCCCTTACACTCCTCAACATAATGGAGTGGCGGAGAGGATGAATCGTACTATATCGGAGAAGATTAGAAGCATGTTGTCTTCGAGAGAGCTACCAAAATGTTATTGGGGTGAGGCTATGAGCACCGCTTGTTACTTGATTAATCGATCTCCCATTCATGCATTGAATTGTGAAACACCGGAGAAGGTGTGGAGTGGTAAAGATGCTTCCTACTCACATTTGAGGGTGTTTGGTTGCAAGGCCTTTGTACATGTGCCCAAGGAACAAAGGTCAAAGCTTGACATGAAATCCATTGAATGTATTTTCTTGGGTTATGGTGATGATGAGTTTGGATACAAACTTTGGGTTCCTAAGAACCGAAAGCTCATAAGGAGTAGAGATGTTGTCTTTCGAGAGGATCAAACTTTGGAGGATTTTGGGAAGGATGAAGCTCCTAAGCAAGCAACCTTTGAAGACTTTGAAGAGATTCAAGATGTATCATCTCCGGCTCGTGGTAATGAGGCTGTAAAATCCATGATTTTTATTGAATAAAAGGGGTTTAAAATTTTCCTCTATTTAAATTTCTAAATATTTTTGCAAAGGGGGCATTTTGGGGATTTACAAGCTCCAGGGGGGCGTTTTGGTAAAATGGTTATGAGAGAGATTAAACAAGGAGTTAATAAATTATGGAATAATTTATTAAAGAAAAGTAGGGGTTAATTTAATTAAATTTGGGAATGATCAAATTAATTAAATTAGGAAACCCTCTAATTGATCATGTTTGGGACTTAGAAGGAAGGGGGAGATATAGTTGATTTAAATCAATAAATTTATTAAAGGGAATATCCTAAGTTTAGTAGGGATGGGATGTAATCAAAAGAAATCAGAATAAATTTAAATTCAAATGAATTTAAATTATAGAAATTATTAATTAATAATTTTGAATTTTATTTGGCTGCTAGGGACCTAATAGAAATTTTATAAAATTGCGAGGACTATGAGATAAAAGTTGTTGTCTCTGGCGAGGGACCTAGATGTAAAATAAAAAGGAACGAGGATTAAAAGGGAATTATGTTTCCTCTCACAGAACAAGGACGAAAAAGGGAAATGAGGAAAACCTTAAAGTGCGTAGTGCAAAGGGCCATAGTGACTCTGTAGAGATAAAGGGGCCGGATGAGATCAAAAGGATCTCAAAGCGATGCAGAATCATGCGGCAAGCATCTAACGGCCCACAGCAACCATGAAGAAACATTGTAAAAGCCCTCACCGAATGCGCTCGAAATCTCGGTAGTTGCGATGCAGCGATGGAGGCGATCACGGCTGGCTAGTTTCATCATCTTCTCCGCGCACCGCGCCACATGAGCGGGGCCGACCACATTTGGAAACTGGCAATTTAAAGTAGGAAAAAGGTAGAAAGGGGTCTGATTGATCGCGCGATCTCCCTGATCAAGGGATTGGTCGCGCATGGATTTCCATTGAGAGCCTATTTAAGGCCGTGCCCTCCGTCCTCCTTCTCCACCACTGCTTGCTTTCCATCTTCTCTCTGCCTCCGGCCGGCAAGCTATTGACAGGGAGTCCGTCTCGATCGCGGGAAGAGAGGAAGGCAATTCCGGTGCAGCATTGACGGAGAAGGAGGACAACTTCTCCAACGGTGGTGATCGGAGAAGGAGAGGAGGATTCCACGGTCGCTCAAGCCACCTGAACACCACCTCGAGGCTGCCAGGCACACGTAGGAACATGTATGCTTCTTCCCTGCTGTTCTTCCATAGTTTACGAGCATGTAGAAGGTTAACTACGAGCTCGCCGGAGAAGATGAGTGAGGGGAAACTCCGGCGAGGCAATGAGGAGGAGGACACGTGGAACTCCGGGGAGGCGGCGAGGTGCGCGGTGATCCCCACGGCGGGGAGGAGCTCAAACCTGAGACATGGGCGGTTTGTTGAGGCCTCACCAGCGATCGCCGCTCATCTCCGGCGAAGCTCGGCCTAGAGCAAAGGAAGACAGAGAAAAGAGAGAGAGCTAATAATTAAGTTAATCTTAATTAATTAAATAACTAACCTTAGATTTTTTTTAATTAAATAAGTGATCCAGGTATTATACCATGGTATAATGAGATAAATTAAATGGTTAGAATTAGTTTAATTAAAAGTTGATTAGCTAATCGATTGAGATTAATCAAGTTAAGCAAGTAAGTTATAAGTGATAATTTAAGCATAGCATGGTAAGTTGATTTAATTTAATTAATGGTTAGTAAGAAAACTGGAGATTTAATAAATAGGGGTTAGTTAGCTATGGTAATTAATTATTGACTAATGGTGGTTAGTATAATTAATTAATTATCAACTAACTAAAATAATTTGTCACACTAATTAATTAGTTATTGATAACTATTTGATTAGTTGGCTAGCTAACTAGGAATTTAACAAGTGAGATAAATAATTAACTAAATTAGTTAGTTAATTGAATAATTGGTGGTGTGACAACTAATTGGAAAATTAGTTAAAAACAAGCTAATTTGATTAACTAGTCAATTACAAAATTGGGCATGGATTAGATTAGTTGATCAAGTGATTGGGTCTGATTCAGTTGGGCTCGGCTCAATAACTGGACTATTGGATAAGGGTTTGGGCTGTGTTTGTGGGCTCAATTAGGAGGAATTGATGTATGGGGCTAATTGGAACTATGGCCCGATTAAATCTAAGAATAAGTAAATTATCTAATGAATTATTAAATAATTTAATGGCTAGATCAATTCCAGGATTTATCAAATTATTTAATCATAGTAAGGTTTGATTAAACCTAAGAGGGATTAAATTATTTAATTGAAGTTATGGTTTGATTAAATCTAATGGTTTAATTAAACAAGGTTACTTTAATTATAATGTTCTTCATTAACCAATGGATTGATAAAGTGGTTAGTATTAGATTGGTGTAAATGACACTAATTAAGTCGGGTTAACCAATTTAACCAATTTGATCAATTAAATATGGTTAGATCTGATTAATGGTTGATCAAGCCAAGTTGGGCTTGGGCCCAATTAACTAATTGACTAAGTCCTATTAAAGTTTAAGGAATAAAAAATAATAATAATAATAATAATAATAATAATAAAAGGAAGGTGTTGTAAGAGTGGGGGTTTGAACCAAAGACCCCCCACTTAGACATGATAGGCCTTAATCACCAAGCCATCATGAGTTATTTATGGAAATAAATAAAAATAGTCATTTAAGGTAAAATGACATGGAAACGTGAGAGACGGCCCATCAAGCCGGATTTGGGCCCATTAGAGCATGCATAGTAGATTCATTGCCCATAGACCTATAACTTACTGGGAATAGGTGTAACTTTTCCAGATTGTGACGTGGATGTATCGAGAAGTCCTGTGGAGTACGAGACTTTGCGATTTTAGGTAAGTACTTCTGCCTTGTACCTCCCAGTCATTTATTGATTGGTTTCTTGACTTTTGATTTGCATGTTTGAGCATGCCTTGTTCCTCTTTTCGGAGATCTTATTGACGTGTCTTTATTGCGACATGTTGCTTTGTTATTCATACATGCTTCCTTGATTTGTTGAAATCTTTTGTTTAGCATGTTTGATTATTTCGGGATGTTGGAATCCACATGTGTTCTGTTCTTCGTCCGGATTGATGGAGCGGTGAGCTCAGATTTTGCGAGAGCGTTAGGGGCCAGGACACCACGATGTTAGGCACTCCTAACCGGAAGGGAGAGTGTTACGGATTTGTCCACCGCGCGGTCGATTGGGGTTGATTCTTGGCCGTGTCGACACGTAGAGAGGTAGGCGCTTCTGTATATCTGACCCGAGGGCGTAGCGGCCAGGATGGTCGTTTTCCCACCGGGAGTTGGCTGATGAGTGCTTGGCCGGGGGAGACATTTGTGGAGCTTCTTTGGAACTCATCGCTAGGAGTCGGTTTCTTGTTTTTGTGATAGACTCCTAGGGCTTATTTTTGAGGGGCGTGCCCCGAGCTTGTTTTGATATTTATGATTGGTTGATATCATATTTCTTGAACCCCGCAGGGGTACTTACTGGGCTTTCCATTCGAAAGCTCATGCACTTGTTTTCTTCCTGTTCACAGATCCTGAGGTGTAGGTCTCTAGTTCGCAGGAGCCGATCGTGGGTCGGGTGGATTGCTGAGGTCCGAGGACCTTGTTTATCTTTCTTGTTCTGAGTGAGACTTGTGTAGGTCCCCATAGGGCCTGGTATTTGTAGGGTATTTCAACCCTTGTTATATTTTCCGCTGAAACTCTGTTTATTTTGAATAAAATAAGATGTTTACTTGCATTATCTGCTTACACACTTAGGCCTTGTATCAGAGTGGGGCCCGTCTCCACTTGGAGATGCGGCCCGGTCTGATGGCGATGCAGGAGGTCCGGGATGGGGTGGGCGTTCTGAGAGGCAATCCAAGATGAAGGCCAAGACAATGATGAGATTCCTTCACATGTTGATGAAGATGCAAATGAAAATGCTCATGAGGATGTGGAGCATGCCAATAGTGATGAACTTGATGATGAAGTCATTGAACATGATGATGCTCAAGATGGGGAGGCTTCATATGAGGGGGAGCCAACAACCTTGAGGAGATCGGATCGGCCTAGAAAACCATCTTCAAGGTATCCATCATCGGAGTATGTAACCATCACCGAGAATGGAGAACCGGAGAGCTTTGGAGAAGCACAAAATCATATGCAAAAGGAGAAGTGGATGAAAGCTATGCAAGAAGAAATGAAATCCTTGCATGAGAATCACACTTATGAGTTAGTGGAACTTCCTAAAGGGAAGAAAGCATTGATGAACAAATGGGTCTACCGGATAAAGCATGAAGAACACTCCTCTCAACCAAGGTACAAGGCAAGGTTGGTTGTGAAAGGCTTTGGGCAAAGGAAAGGTATAGATTTTGATGAAATTTTTTCTCCGGTTGTGAAGATGTCTTCAATCCGAGTTGTGTTGGGATTGGCCGCAAGCATGGACTTGGAGGTTGAGCAACTTGATGTGAAGACCACATTTCTACATGGTGACTTGGAAGAAATAATCTACATGGAGCAATCGGAAGGGTTTAAAGTCAAGGGAAAAGAGCATATGGTTTGCAAGCTAAGGAAGAGCTTATATGGCCTCAAACAAGCCCCAAGGCAATGGTACAAGAAATTGACTCATTCATGGAGAACCATGGGTACAAGCGAACATCTTCGGACCATTGTGTGTTCATCAAGAGGTATGATGATGGTGACTTTATCATTCTATTGCTCTACGTGGATGACATGTTAATTGTTGGACATGATACTAACAAGATTGTCAAATTGAAGAATGCTTTAAGTAAGTCCTTTGCTATGAAGGACTTAGGACTGGAAAAGCAAATCTTGGGTATGTCCATAAAGGCGTGATAGGGGGCTAAGAAGCTATGGTATCACAAGAGAAGTACATTGAGAAGGTACTTGATCGTTTCAATATGAAGAGTGCAAAGCCCGTGAATACTCCACTTGGAAGTCATTTCAAATTAGAGCAAAGCAACCCAAGTGAGAATGAGAAGAAAGAAATGAAGAATATCCCATATATGCATTTGGGTAGGGAGCTTGATGTATGCTATGGTTTGCACAAGACCGGATATAGCACATGCCGTTGGAGTGGTTTGTAGACATCTTGCTAATCCGAGCAAGGAGCATTGGCAAGCGGTAAAGTGGATCTTTCGTTATTTGAGAGGCACTTCTAGGACATGCTTATGTTTTGGAAGTGGTAAGCCCGTATTGGAAGGATATACCGATACGGATAGGCAAAATGCATTTTTGGTCCCTGAATTATAGTATAATGTTCATTTTGGTCCCTGTATTATTAAAATGTTCATTACGGTCCCTGTATTTTCATAGATTTGGCAATTACGGTCCCTGGGGCTCACGTGGCAGCCACCTGGTATACGCTCTAAATACGGATATATTTTATGATGACGTGGCAGCTGACGTGACACATAAATAAAATTTTAAAATATGTTACTAAATTAATCTTTGGCGTGGCATGCCATATCGGACATCTTGGCGTCAGCATACCATATCGGCATCTTTGGCGTGGTAACTTATCTCACGTATATTTAAACATAAAAAAATATGAAAAAACCCAGAAAAATATAAAAAATATGGAAAAAAAAATCTAAAAAATATGAAAAAAATCAGAAAAATAAAAAAAAATCTGAACCGTTGAAAAAATAAGAAAAAATAAAAAAAATATGAAAAAATCAGAAAAAATCAGAAAAAAAATAAAAAAAAATCTAAACAGTATGAAAAGATAAGAAGAAAAAAATCTAAAAAATATGAAAAAGTAAGAAAAAATCGAAAAAAATATGAATAAAATCAAAAAACATTTTCAAAAATATGAAAAAAATATAAAAAAATAGGAAAAAACTAACCTTGCCTTTTACAATAATTTACTATATTAATCATTTAACAAAATGACAGAAAAATATCTAAAAAGATAGAAAAAAATCTAAGAACCCATGGGTGTTTATATCCAACACTGATTGGGTTTTTAAACTAAGAACCCACCAGTGTTATGGTTTTATCCAACACTGGTGGCCCCTTGCTCCTCTTTTATCGTGGTCCCGGCGGTCTTGGCTGATCAAGCGAGAGGGTTCCCGCGCTCCTGCACTTCGATTTCTTAACAAGCGTCGCAAGCTTCCCGTCATCATTCTTCCACCTTGAGTACGTGGAAGGGATCAACCCACAACGTAAGTCTCGTGCTCTCGTGATCTCCTTTAAATCTTTTGAACTCATTGCTTTCCTTTCGGTCCATCTAAGTTTTCTCGACATTACTTTGTATTATTAAGCTCCAATTGAAATGTGGATGTATGATTTTTTCTTTCCGAATTTTTTAGGGTTTATTCAACAGTACTTGGTCCGTAGCCTTTCGAGTTTTGAATAAATTCCAACCGTTTTAAATCAAGGAGAAAACTTAAATTTTGGTTGAATTCCAGCAGTATTAAGTCAAATTTGGTTGTTTGTTGTTCATTTTGTTTGATGTTGACTAGGTTTAGGGTTTACAGTCAAATTTAAGGTTTTGTGTATGTTAGTTCTCAAGGTCTTGAATTCATGATACCTGGTGGTGTGCTTCAAATTGTTCAACTTAATCCTCTTTTTTTTTTTTAGAACAGAAACAGAAAAAGAAGAAAACTGAAAAACAAAAAGGTTGTGCCAAGATAAAATAAGAATCCCATAAACAGAAAGCATAAAGGATATATAGATGGATAGAGAGATCCTGGCAATGGTGGATTGAACCCTTCTCCTTTCTCGTGAATGATTAAAGTGCTCCCTAGTTCCTCCACTTCCCTTGTTATGTGCAACTCCCCCCTTTATATTAACTCTCTGGTCAAATGCTCAGAACAAACAGAAACTATTCTATATAAAACCTTTTTACTGTTAAAATATATATATTTTTAATTTAATTAATTTATTCAACATGATATCAGACCACTGTATTTAATATAAATGTAATTTGGTGATAATTTAAAGGTGAGTCTTTTATATGTATATTTATATAAGTTGGTCATTTAATCTCAATTGCAATTGTGGATTTATTTTTGATGTTATACAATAGTTTTTCTGATGTTATTTCTTTTGCTTTAAGGTTGTAGAACAGAAAAAGGAGGTTGCAAATGGGAAGAATGAGAATTTTTTTGGGTGGTTTTTTCAGCACAACAAATGGTTTGCATAGTTTGCAATATTTTGGGGGGACTGACCTATTTATGAAAGTGGGCCCAAAGGAATTTACTTTTGATGAATTTGTTGAATTTCTTGGAGAGTCTTCTACACGCGAAATTACCAAGATCCACTACAAGGTCCCTACAAGCGACAATACGCTCGATAACTCCCTCACATTGGTGTATAATGAGGACTCGTTCTGTAGAATGATTGAAGTGATGCAACAAACAGGTTCCATTGAGGTGTATGTAGAACACAGTGTACCACATGAGGATGCTGAAGAGCTTACAAGTGGGGACCAAGAAGATGTTGAAGATGTGGATCAGTTTTACATTCAAATAAGACACACTACAGATAAGGATGTTCTGGTGGGTAGGACTGAAGATGTTACTGAGGCTACTCAAATGGGTGCTGAGGATGTTCATGTGGGGAGCTCACATAGCATCAGGGGCAGTGTACCAGAGGCCCTAGAAAATACACAAGTTTCAAGCTTGAATAAGGGAAAAAGTTGTGACAATCTCAAGGAGACAGAGGAGTCAGACAGTGACATCTTTTCTTCTGAATTCTCAGGTGAGGCATGTTCTGCATTTGATGACGAAGAGTACATTGCAGCTAAAAAAAACCAGCAGCAGATCTGTGAGGCCAAAGGATTTATACCAATGAAATTGCCAACTGATAGTAAGAGGAAGGCTGCAGTTGGAGGAAGCTCTGAACAGGCCACCTTTGAGGAGCATATGGAGCAAAATGTTGGAGATGGCGATGAAGATACGATGAGTAGCAGTTCTGGCAGTTTCCTTAGCACATCCGAAGAGGGCAGTGAGACTGAACATGGGAGAAAGGTGAAGTGTAAAACACCTATCTTTGATGCGAAAAGCCCGACACCATATTTTCAGGTAGGAATGATCGTCGAGAGTAAGGCAATATTGAAGGAAGCACTAGTTAAACATGCCATTCATGCGAGGAGGCAAGTTGAGATAGTGAAGAATGACAAACTGCGATTTAGGGCCAAGTGCAAAGAACCCGAATGTCCATGGGTGTTATACGCAGGATTTGATCAATATACTTGCAATTTTAGGATAAAAACATGTGTGAGTGAACACACATGTAATTGGACGTTCACAAACAAAAGAGTCAGTTCAAAGGTTTTGGCCAAGCACCTACTGCAGACCAGGCAAGGAACTGCCTCATTGATGAAGCTATTGGATATAAAATTGGTTGCCAAGAAAGAGTTAAAAGTGGATGTCACATTGAGCGGTCTTGGCAGTGCTAAAGGTTCGAGTAGCGAATGCATTAACAGTGATTACAGGGAGGAGATCTGAGGATGCTTTGGGATTATCTTTGCGAGCTTAGGCATAGTAATCCAGGAAGCTCCATAATTCTTGAAGTGGACAGACCTGTTGCCGATCAAAACCCAGTGTTTAAGAGTTTTTACATATGTTTTGATGCTATGAAGCAAGGGTTTAAAATTTTGTCAGTGAAACGTGTAATTGGTGTAGACGGCTGCTTCTTAAAGGGTCCTTGCAAGGGGGAGCTATTGTCTGCTGTGGGCCGTGATGCAAACAATCAGATGTACCCAATATCATGGGCTGTCGTGACAGTTGAAAACAAGGACCGATGGCAATGGTTCCTGCAGCACTTGATGGCCGACCTGGGAATTGAAAATGGAGATGGGCGAGATTACACTTTCATGTCCGACCAACATAAGGTATTACAATCTCCAACCTTTTAATTGTGTATGGAATAATTCCCCGATAAGTAAATCATATTTATTTACAATGACAGGGTCTGACACAAGCCATGGAAGCACTCATGCCTTTGGCCGAGCATAGAAGATGCGCTCGACATATTTACTCAAACTGGAGGAAAATTCATAGAAGCAAGTTGCTACAAAGGATGTTCTGCAGACTTGTTAAGACAAGAACACAGCCGGAGTATGAAAGTATCTTAGAAGAAATTGGAATGATAAGTGAGCGGGTGAAAGAAGACCTGCTGAAAATCCCCCCTAAATTCTGGTCACGGGCATTTTTTAACACCTTATGCAAGTCTGATGTGGTAGAGAACAACATGTCGGAGACTTTCAACAAAATCATATTAGAAGCACGACTTAAGTCAATCATATCGATGCTAGAGGAAATTAGAGTTATGTTGATCACGTGAAGCTGTATCAAGGAGGAATTACCTAGAAAATTCAAGGGTGACTTTGGGCCTAGGATTTGGGCCAAAATAGAGGAAAGTAGTGGCATAGCGAGGAACACACACTTGGAAATGGAGCGAGGGGCCGAAGGATATGAAGTGTACCAAGAGGGTGAGCTGATCACGTGGTCCAACATGGTACAACACACATGCACATGCAGAAAATGGGACTTGACAGGCATCCCATGTGCGCATGGTGTGTGTGTAATTACCTTTAGAAAGGAGCACGTTGAAAACTATGTCTCTCTATGGTACAAAAGGGAGATGTTTGAGAGAGCATATGCTCTTGCCCTCTGACGATTAATGGAAGAAAGTTATGGCGAAGGGCGAGTGCGACCCAATAGAACCACCTCCGATTAGGGCTATGCGGGAAGACCAAAGAAGCTTAGGAAGCGAGGAAACACAGGAAGCGGAGAGAGGATCGAAAATGTCTAGAAAGGGGTAAAGAAGAGGTGCAAAGTGTGTTCAATAATTGGACACAATGCAAGATCTTTGTCAAGCCAACCCAAAAGAGCAGTCTGTAAGCACATGGGACATTGTTTAACTTTTTTCATTACCTTTCATAATTTTTCCGAACTCCTGACATTATTTACTTTTGTAGGCTGATTCTTCTATTCAAAGTAAACGAAATAAGAAGAAGACAGGTGCAACCAACCCAAAAGTTAAAGCTAAACATCCTGCAAGGAGCACTAAACAGCCCCTAGGGGTCCAAACTAGACGCAGTAGGATGTTATTAGAAACAAGTGGGGTGAGCACATTGGAGGCAAGTGTTTGTTCTTATATTGAAATACTTAAATTGTTAGGAGAATTATTTTCTGCAGCTAAGTAACTTATGTACATTCTTTTTGTAGGGTCATGGTGATGGAGGGAAGAAGTCAAGAAGCAAAGAAGTGATTACTCCACTTGTACATTCTTTTATTGCCCCTTCCATACATTGTCACTTGATCTGGACTTGCAACTAAAATTTTTTTTGGCAGCACCTTAACTGATATTGTGCACCTTTGTAGGGTGATGATGATGAAGGAAAGAAAAGGAAGAAAAGAACTTCTTCAGGCCCTGTTCTGCTCACACAACAGTGTCAGGTATGTTGCTTCTTGCTTATATTGTCATTGGATTTAGAAAAATATTTTAGGGTTTACAAAGAAAAGGTTATAGAAAGTACAGTGAAATTGTTCAGATCAAACCTAGCTTTTACCAACCTGATTATCAAGTAAAACCTACTCAAATACAAAATACTTGCTAGAAAAGAGCAAACACATTAATAATGAGAGTATACCTACCAGCTGAATACCAGTACTTCATAAGTGGAGGCAGAATAACTTATAGAATGTGTATAGGATTTCACAACCTGCCCATAAGTTGCCAACAAGTAATCAATTTAATTTGAAGTTAAAGGCTTCCTTCATACCAGCATCCTTCTAAATCATCACCTTCTGTAACTCTAGTTGTAGCAAAAAGAGGGAAAAACTGATATTCCCATCCTTGCAATGCTCTGAGTTTCTTTTCCCAGATATCAACTCCAAAACCATCATTTCAAAACTATAAACATTGGTTTTTGTAGTGATAGGCAGCCCGGTTGACCACTCTGGTGCAAGGTAGCCTATGGTTCCCCTCAATGTGGTCACGACCCATGAGCTTTACTTGATCCTAAAGAATTATGTCAGATAAAAAATAATAAAAAAGTTTGGTCGAAGGAATTATGTCACATGGTCCCATTTTGATGTTATATAATGCTTGATATATTATCACAATCATGATTTCATTTCAAAACTTGAATAAGGAAAACAAGTTACTGATTGTCTGATTTGTCTATTGATCCTTGCGTAGTAAGTGTAACTTGGTTATTCATTTGCAAGGTTGATATTAAATTATGGCCCTGTTCTTCAGGCCCTGTTCTGCCAACACACCAGAGCCATGTATATTGTAACATTGATATTGTATATTCCTACCTTTTTTTGGCAGCACCTTAACTGAGATTGAACATTTTTGTAGGGTGATGGTGATGGTGATGGTGATGGTGATCGAGGAAAGAAAATGAAGACAAGAAGTTCTTCAGGCTCTAATCTTCCCACACAGGTGAGCCATGTATGTTTTATTATTGACAATATGATCAACTGAATATTTTTGGCAGCAACAATCTATGGGTTGATATTGTATCTTTTTGTAGGGCGATGGTGATGGAGGGAAGCATTTAAGAAGCAAGATAGGTACTTCACGCTCTGTTTTGCCCACACAACAGTGTCGGGTATGTTGCTTCTTGCTTATATTGTCATTGGATTTAGAAAAATATTTTCTTTTGGGCAACATACTAACTGATATTGTATATTCTTGTGTTTTGTTTTTTTGGGGATGGGCTAGCCCAAAACCTAATTTAGTTTGGGTAAGCTGAATAAATAAATAAATAAAAATCCAATTTCTGTCCCAAAAGTAGGAAATAATTATTGTAGTTTAGCCAAGATTTATTCTGGGCTTTAATTGAGTTCAAATTATAACTATTTAGTGTTTGGGTTATGCCTATAATTACAACTCTAAAGCCTGACCAGATTTGTATTTTGAGAAAGGCCTGGCCAGATTTGTTAGAAGCTAAAGTTGGGAGAAAATGCAAGGTTTCAATTTATGGCCAAGTTGACTGTATGTTGGAATCCTGCACTTTGGGGGGTTTCTGAGACTTCTTTTACTTGTAAATGAAACACTGATATCAATTCAAACACAAAAATTAATTTGTACACATGGAACTAGTTTGCTCCTACATTTATTTACAGTAAACAAAACATCCCTTAACATATGCATCAATTTTTGTGCTGTTATATGTGGAAATATATATATGCTTCGAATGGTAGTAGAATATTGTTATGAATCATATTAAGATTGTGTTTTACTGTAGTTGAATTTATGAGTGGATATATCATATATGAGAGGCATATGATTCTTAATGTTAGGTTTTGTGCTTCTTAATATACTAACTGATATTGTATGTTCTTATAGGCTACCAATACTTCCAAATCTGTTGTACCAACACAAGAAAGCCATGCAGGAGATGGTGGATATGATTGAAGTCTTCTCACCTCAAGTGATATTGCAGAATGGTTCTCACTTTTGTCTACAAATATTGTATATTGAATGATGTTTTATACATACATTTAGTGGTTTCTTTTGGATAATTGTTGATCTTTTATATTATATTGTTCAATAGTTTCAAAAATATTTAAGATGAATGGTTTTGAAGATGTAAACAAACAGTGGTTGTTTGCAGGACAAGGTGCAGATTGTATGGTATGAAAATATATGTTTTGTTTTGTATCCCCATGTTCCTTTTTTTACTAATTTTCCATGTTGATTGTTGTTGTTAAGGTACAAAATGTTGTGTAAAAAAGTAAGGTTGTTTTTTCCTTATTTTTTTCATACTTTTGAATTTTTTTCCTGATTTTTCTGATTTTTTTCATATTTTTTAGATTTTTTAGATTTTTTTTAATATTTTTCTGTCATTATGTTAAATGATTAATATAGTATATTTGTGTAAAAAAGCAAGGTTAGTTTTTTTCCTATTTTTATATATTTTTTTTTCATATTTTTGAAAACTTTTTCCTATTTTTTGCATAATTCTTAGATTTTTTTTTTTTTGATTTTTTCTGATTTTTTTCATATTTTTTAGATTTTTTTCCATATTTTTTATATTTTTCTGGGTTTTTTCATATTTTTTTTTTGCCACGTGGCATGCCACGTCAGCATGCTGATATGGCATGCCACGTCAGCATTAATTTAGTAACATATTTCAAAATTTTATTTATGTGCCACGTCAGCTGCCACGTCATCATAAAATATATCCGTATTTAGAGCGTATACCAGGTGGCTGCCACGTCAGCCCCAGGGACCGTAATTGCCAGATCTATGAAAATACAGGGACCGTAATGAACATTTTAATAATACAGGGACCAAAATGAACAATATACTATAATTCAGGGACCAAAAATGCATTTTTGCCATACGGATATGGCCGGAGACCTTGATACAAGGAAGTCAACATCCGGATTCTTATTCACTTTTGCGGGGGGAGCCGTGTCTTGGCAATCAAAATTGCAAAAGTTTGTTGCATTGTCTACAACCGAAGCGGAGTACATAGCCATTACTGAAGCATGCAAGGAGATGTTATGGATGAAAAGGTTCTTGAATGATTTGGGGCTCAAACAAGATAGGTATGTTCTCCATTGTGATAGTCAAAGCGCCATCCATTTGAGCAAGAATTCAAGTTTTCATTCAAAAAGCAAGCACATTGATGTGAGGTATCATTGGATAAGAGATGTCTTGGAGGACAAACTCTTGGAGCTAGCAAAGGTCCATATGGAGAAGAACATCTCGGACATGTTGACTAAACCCGTGCCGAAGACAAGCATGAGCATTGTAGTAGTTGGGCCGGAATGGAAGGAGCTAGTTATTTCTCCTAGTGCAAGGAAAACCACACATGAGTCGGTAGGGGGAGATTTGTTGGGGTTGGACCAACCAAACATGGGTCCCTCCTCATGTGTGGGTCACATGGGTAAATAAGTAACTTAACTTACTTAGCCCTACATATATAAACAAGATGAATAAATTGGTTCAAGGGCTTAAGCTAGAGAAAAAGGGGGAAAAAGAAGAGAAGGAAAAGGTGAAGCTTTGGTGGTCTTTCAATCCTCTTGCTCAAGAGAAGGTGACCTAGATCTAGCTTCCATCGGTGTTCCTTTGGTAACCTCTTCCATTCTGCTTTAGTATTCCATCAAGTGTGATGATGCATTGTATGAACTAAGAGTGTGTTACTCTTAATGATGTATGTGATCCTCTAGTGCATTAGAGAGTTTGTAATCCCATTGCTATTGTTATAGTGGAAGATACATTTTGTGGTGGTTTTCCCTTTGCTTTGAGGGTTTTCCACATTTTTGTATGCCATCCATGTGTTTGATGAATTGCCTCTATGAGTGGTGTCACTTGTTTTAGGTGAACTTAGCTTGGTTTTGTCTGAGGAAGCTGATTGGGATACTGGCGATTGTCTCAACAAGAGTACGTACTCTCATTGTATTGTTTTAGTGTATGTTGTTGTTTGCATAAATAAAATTCATTCTTTGCGCACCTTGAGAAAAAAAATAATAATAATATGGTTCAAGATCGATCAACAAATAATGAATAGATTAAAAGTTCACACAGAACATAAACCTCTCATATACAAACCGAAAACACCTAAACAACAGCAAGGATCCTGACAAAATACAAATGGTAAGTTAAGTGAAGAAGATGACAATATATGAAATAGAATGCAGGCTGTGGATGGTTGTCTAATAGCCCAAAATATTGATTGCATGCTTTAGCATCACGGCTTAATTTATATCATAAAAGAATTATATCGATAATAAAAAATCATCCATCTTACGAGATGCCAATTGTTTTGCCCAACAGCCACAAGACTAGAGATAGCTCAACCATAAAGATGGTGTGAATCCAAGCCCTATCCACAACAAACCCAAAAACAGTAATCCCAGCCCTGTTGTTCTCGAAGTATGTCACTGCATGAAAACAATGAAACAATATATTGTTTACCAATGCAAACAAAATATTGCTGATACAACATAAAGTTCTTTGAAAACAATATGATTTTGTTGAAAATAGGTGTAATACCCAATTTAGTCCCTCTATTATATTAAATTGACCCTTTTGGTCTTTTTATCATAATTTTATCTTTTTTGGTCGCTTTACTTTTACTATTGAGAAATTTCAGTCCCTCCAGGTACCAGAAACTAAAAAGGCTCAAATTATAACATAAAAGAGGTACTGAAATTTCTCAATTGTGAAAATGTAGGGACAAAAAAAAAATCAAATTATAATAAGAGACCAAAAAGATCGGTTTGGTATAATAGAAGGACTAAATTGGGTATTAGACCTTGAAAATATAACTTGCATATGATATTAATGTTTATATATAGTAAATAAATAAATATTGGGATAATTCTTTTTCATAGCGATAAAAGAGTGCACCATTTCTCAGAAAAATAGGAGTATAAGAAGAAAGATGATTAGGTTGCTCACCCAATGCTTGTCTCCTTTGATAGGAGATAGTGTTCATCTGATGAGGATGCAGCTTCTTCTCGTCTATCTCACCTAAGTCATCCTCATCCCCAACCTCGTCTTCTGATTCATCATCAGCATCAGTATTGCTATTAACCGGTGGATTAATTGGATGTGAAGTTGCAGTTGGAGGTGATTCTGGATCTCTGTAATCAACAGTAGCGAATACGTGCCATGCAGCAGCTGTGGATGTGATTGCTTGTGCTTTATGTGTGATTTTTGCAGCACATCGTAGACATATGCAGAGTCCCATCACCAAACCAATCGAACATAACTACCAATTGCCATATAGAAATAATAAAAATCAGGGGCTAATGAAGTGTTTGTCATGAAACTTTAGTCTAAGCACCCAAGTGTTAAAAAAATAGCAATTTACTCATGAGATTTCAGAGTGAGATGACACTCTTCCATTAAACCTCTATATAACTATTTGTGAGACTGAAAAGATGGTGACAAATGAGTGTCTTTTATTATTATTTTTTATATATGTGGACAAACGATCTTTCTTTTTGGTAAAAGCATACTTCAAACATACTTCAATCCCCCGATCTCTTCCTGTGAGATGGGGTGTGCTGGCCAACTTTTGTTGTGAAAGTTGTTGATCTAGAAATGTTTCTTAAATAAAGGAATAAATGATTTTTAACTTATTATACCGATATGAAAAGATGAAGAACAATAATAATGAAACTACTTTATTAGTTGATTCCAGACATATGTGAACGACCAAAATGGTTCTTGAATAACGAAAAAAAGAGATCATATGTTGTATATGTGTGACCAAAATAGTTTCGCAGAGAGAACGAACTTAACCCCTATGCTCTGACGCCAGTCAGAGCCTCTTTCTTCTGGAAATGTATCACCCAGCAGCAGGAGGCACTATTACACAACATAGCGGCGGAGGCGGAGAAAGGCAACACAATCTACTTTTGGTTCGACAACTGAATAGAGGGAGGGGCTCCATGCACCTCACATCCAACCTTATATGACCTAGCCTGAGACAAGGGACATACAGTGCAAACAATAAGCAAACAACTTGCACATGGCCACTCCATCCTCTTAGACGGGCAACTCCCTGAAGGCAGCACAAATGAATTGGAACACCTCACGAGAAAGCTAATTGATTTCCGAAGATAGAACAAGACAAGCTCATTGCCCCAAGGAGAATTTACAGTACACTCCTACTACCAATTCCTCATGGATGGTGGTATCAGGACGGAAATTGGGAAAAGCTTCTGGAAGTAACCATGCCCAATCAAAGTCAAAGCCTTCGTTTGGCTAGCTTTGGATAACAAAATCTTTACCTTAGACAACCTAAGGAAACGAGACTGGAGAGGGACTTAAACAACATGTTATTTGTGTCAGGAAAAAGAGGAGACAGTAGAACACATTCTCCTGCAATGTCCTTATTCACAAAGAATATGACAACAATTTACACAACTCTTTCAGTTGATTGTAACCTCCTCTAAGGTCCAAGACTTGTGGGGAAGAACCGCGATTGTTCACTCCTTGCCCAGAGGTGTCCGCATGGGATGTAATCTCTTAATCATGGCCACTTCATGGATTGGAACGCAATAGGAGATGTTTTTATGATAACGCATCAAAGAAGCCGAAGTTTGTCGAGTTAGAATCCATTGTCAAGCGGAGTCTCGTATTCACAAATGAGGAGACCAACAAGACTCGCTAGGGAGGGATTTTAAAAATACTCAGGTGAACTAGAGGGCGTTTGGTCCGAGTACCCAAGGTACTTGGAGTGTTTGGGCCTTTCTGGACACATCTACAGGACAAAAGGGAATGTCTGAAGAGGTAGTGTCCCCTTAAATATATCGGTCCCACCAAAGGGCCACCTATGTAATCACTATTCACTATAAATAAAAGACCGTGGTTTATCCACTTTTACCAAAATAAATAAATAATAATAATCATTATAAGATCATTCTTCTATGACATTTAATTATGAGTAGAAAAATTAAAAGTATTGTATGAGGTAGAACATGAAAGTTTAAAATTCTATTAAAAATTTTAGTTTCTGTAGATCAACCTAACAATCTTTATGATTTGCGTGTTGTGTTGTTACTATTTCAATGTAAATAGTTTCCATTCCATACAGCTAGCTAGCTAGCTTTACGTTTTGCATGGTTTCTTAGTTTCTATTTCTCCATAAAAGGACAATGCATTTGATTGGCATGTCTACGTTTTGCATGCACCTGTTAACTACCTCTTAATGCTTAACGGGTCGGGTGATGTGTACCCGGATCCGATATGTGTTTGCATATATATATACTTGTATATTGTTAGGTTTTATAGAGATTGAATATACACTTTGAAGAGCCGCCATTGTAGGCCTGCTCATTCTTCTCCATCTATCTATCTCCGGCTCTCTCCGGTCACGACTCCGTTCAACTTGGTATCAGAACCGCGAAGGTCCGGCGACCTTCGGTGATCATTGTAGAAGAGGCTTCGAAAGGTAGCTCGGCCTCCTCAGCTGTAAATCAAGCTGCTCTTTGTGCGAGCCGTGTCCTTCTTCTGGCTGGTCTACGGCTTCGGGAGGCGCCCACGGCGAGCTTCGGGAAGACGAGCTGTCCGTGGCAACACGAGTTAAGCTGCTGCTTTGCTTTCGCAGCCGGTGGCCGCTGCTTCTTTGCTGTTACTGCGGTGAAAGGCTGCTTCTTTGGGCTGTTCGCATTTTTGAAGCCGAGGTGAAGCATTGCTTTTCTGCTCTTTCGAGGCCGCTTCATTTGGTCCACTTACGAGTGGCGAGTAAGTCCGTGAGGAAGCCGGTTAAGCGAGCTTAGGTGCTTTCGGTGAGGAGGTCGGGCGAAGAAGGCTGTGCTCAGTCACATCTAAGTTGGTACATTGCCTGGAAAATATTCGATTACCTGATGGTCTTTGTCAAAATTTTTTGGAATTGTCACATCATTAATCCAATCAACATTAAATGTTGTCACATCCATTTCAAAAGGGGCAGAGATATTCAAAGGCAGCTGTGAAAGTTGTGTAAAAGGAAAAAACAGGGAAGGAAAAGAAAACAAAAAAAAGAAAAAGAAAAACTTGATTAAATTTGTCACTGTGTTCAGTTGATTATCATGGGTGATCAATGGAAAGCGGACTCTGGTGATGCTCCCCGAGTTGTTATTCAACCAGAGAGTTCTAGTTTTAATATTGGACTAGTTTTGGATGAACAAAACTATGATTTGTGGGCTCCGCTTATGGAGATGCATATTGCCGGGCGGAGGAAGATGGGATATCTTCGGGGTACGGCTAAAGCCCCACCTGAAGACGATCCGAGCTATGAGGACTGGTTTTCTGAGGATCAGAGGGTTAAGAGTTGGCTCCTCTCTTCCATGAAGCCTGCAATCATGAAGCGCTACCTCCGCCTACCGACTGCAAAGGAAATTTGGGACGCCTTGAAGACAGCCTTCTTTGATGAAAATGATGAAGTAAGGGTATATACCCTGAATCAGAAGGCCTCCCGTCTTAGACAAAATGGTAGGCCGGTATCTATCTACTTTGGGGAGTTGGTGAAATTTTCCAAGAGCTCGATCACTACAACAAGATTACCATGTCTTGTGACAAAGACCTCAAGATCTACTTGGAATCTAAGGAAAGCAGTGAGAGTCTATCCGCTTTTTGGGGGCCTAGACGATGAGTATGAACAAGTCGGGGTGAGATTCTCCGTGGGATCCCCACTTGGTCTACAGTCCTCCTATGCTTATATTCGACGGGAGTCTGATAGGAAGGAAGCTATGAAGACTGAGGGAGACAAGACTGAAGCAATGGTTGCTCGTAACCGTCCTCCACAGGGTCGCACTGGCTCATCTACTCATCCTAGTTCGTCTGGTGGCGATCGCTCCTCACGATACCTGGGCAAGTGTGAGCATTGTGGAAAGACTGGGCACCCCAAACAGAGGTGCTTTGAACTTATTGGGTACCCTGAAGGCTGGGACAAGGGTCGTAACTCGCGTTCCCACAAGAACCGAGCTTCAGTTGCTGGCGCCCCGGATGATCAAGAACTTGGAGCTGAGGGAGCGACCGCCCTCGTTTCCACTGCAGGTAAAACGGGTAAGGCTTTAAAGGTTTCTGCCTCTGTTATGAATAGTACATGGTTAATTGATTCGGGTGCTACAACCCATATGACGTTTGATTCTAACCTGGTTAAATCCTTACATCCTTCTACTCAAACTATTGTGACTACCGCAGATGGCAGCTCCGTTCCCGTTATTGGGGAAGGCACCATTTCTCTTACTAACAATTTCCATCTTGATACTGTCCTTGTTGTTCCTTCCCTTGACTATAACCTGTTGTCTATTTCCAAAATAACTGCTGCTCTCAATTGTGTTGTCATTTTCTGGCCTTCTTCCTGTGTGTTTAAGGATATCCAGACTCGAAAGACGATTGGTTATGGCACTAAACGAGATCAGCTCTACTACTTGGACTTACTGTGCAGTGTCGGTAGGTTGATGCAAGCCCTTTCAGTTGGAAGTCCGCATGGGGAGAAGCCCCAGACTAGCTCCGTTTCAGATATTTGGTTATGGCATCGTCGCCTAGGACATGCCTCTTTTGGATACTTGCAGAAGCTCTTTCCTGGTTTATTTTCCAAGTGTAATGTTTCTACATTTAAGTGTGATGTTTGTGAACTGGCCCATAGTCATCGTAGTACTTTTTCTCCAACTTTTAGTAAAAGTTCTGTTCCTTTTATGGTAGTGCATTCTGATGTGTGGGGTCCATCTAAAATTGCTACCCTCGGTGGTGCACATTGGTTTGTGACTTTTATTGATGATTGTACTGGTATGACTTGGGTGTCTCTTCTGAAATCGAAGAATGAAGTGAACTCTGCCTTTCAGACATTTCACAAAATGGTTGCTGTTCAATATAAAACGCCGATCCAAGTTCTCCGAAGTGATAACGGGCGTGAGTATGTGAATTCCGATCTCCGTCGGTTTCTCGATCATCATGGGATTACTCATCAAACAACTTGTCCATATACCCCCCAACAAAATGGTGTTGCTGAGCGGAAGAATCGCCACCTTCTCAATGTGGTTCGTGCCTTGTTAATTGAGGCGCATGCACCACTATCTTTTTGGGGCGAGGCTCTTGTCTCTGCGGCCTACTTGATCAACCGTGTACCCTCCGTGACGGTGAATTTTCGCACACCACAAGCTGCACTATCTGTTCTTATTGCTTCACCGCTAGTTCCAATTTGCCTCCTCGTTTTTTGGATCGCGGCTACGCTTTGTTCATCTTCTTCATCCCCACCAACGGAGCAAATTAGAACCTCGTGCTCTGAAGTGCGTGTTTGTTGGGTATGCATTACACCAGAAAGGGTACCGTTGTTATCACCCGCCCTCTAAGAGGACGATTGTTACTATGGATGTGACATTCCATGAGTGTGACATGTATTATTCACTACCCGAGCCTTCACTTCAGGGGGAGAGGAGGCTAGAAGTTCGAGCTCACGGACTACAGCGAAGTCCCCGACACAGTCACTATAGATCTTACTGATATATCAAATCCCGCTAATGGCGATGGCGTACATAATGAAATTGAACCAGAGGAGCCAGTGACACAAGAGTCGACGACGGATACAAACCTGCAAAGTGAAGAATCATCAAAGCTGCCAACAAGCTGTGCTAATGATAACCAATCGTCTTCATTCCTGGATATCCCGCTACCACAACGTCTTCCTCCACGTCATAATCGAGGTATACCTAAACCCACATATGAGCCTGATCCCAAAAATACTGTGAAATATCCTATGAGCAACTATGTATCTACTGACCACCTGTCAGAATCAAATAAGTCATTTGCCCATCAATTATCCACTGTATCTATTCCTAACAGTTTGCAGGAAGCTTTGGCTGACCCCAAATGGCAGGAAGCAATGAATGAGGAGTTGAGCTCACTACAGAAGAATGTCACCTGGAAGATAGTTGACTTGCCAGTTGGTAAGAAGCCTGTAGGGTGTAGATGGGTCTATTCTGTGAAGTACAGAGCAGATGGTACTATTGACCGTTACAAAGCGAGATTGGTGGCGAAGGGATACTCACAGACATATGGGATTGACTACACGGAGACGTTTGCGCCTGTAGCCAAGATCAATACCATACGTGTACTGTTGTCTCTAGCAGCCAACTTGGACTGGCCCTTACACCAACTAGATGTGAAGAATGCCTTCCTACATGGAGACTTAGCTGAGGAAGTGTATATGGACTTGCCACCAGGCTACAATATTCAGACTTCTCAAAACAAGAAGGTTTGTAGGTTGCATAAGTCCCTGTATGGACTCAAACAGTCTCCGAGAGCCTGGTTTAGTAGATTCACAGATGCTATGAGAAGGTTTGGATATGAGCAAAGCAATTCAGACCACACTCTATTTATAAAACGAAGAGGAAGCAAGATCACAGCTCTCATCGTATATGTCGATGATATGGTGGTTACGGGGGATGATGTAGAGGAACAGTTGGCACTCCAAAAGTACTTATCAACAGAGTTTGAAATGAAGAACCTAGGCTCTCTGAAATATTTTTTGGGAATTGAAGTCTCCAGACGTAAATCTGAAATTTTCTTGTCCCAAAGAAAATACACATTAGACTTGTTACTGGAGACAGGCATGTCGGGTTGTCAACCAGTTGACACGCCATTGGAGGAAGGCCTGAAGCTTGGAGTTGATCCAAACCAGGTACCTGTGGACAAAGGGAGATATCAGAGGTTGGTTGGCAGGCTAATGTACTTGGCGCACACTAGACCTGATCTAGCACATGCCTTGGGAGTGGTTAGCCAGTTCATGCATAACCCTGGAGAACAACACATGAATGCAGTGATGCGGATACTGCGATATCTCAAAGGGAGTCCAGGAAAAGGGATACTATTCAAGAAGAATAATCATCTCAGAGTTGAGGGATATACGGATGCAGATTGGGCAGGAGCGATTGATGATCGACGTTCTACATCAGGCTACTTTACTTTTGTGGGAGGTAATTTAGTTACATGGAGAAGCAAGAAGCAAAATGTGGTTGCTCGCTCTAGTGCAGAGGCCGAGTATCGTGGTATGGCGTTGGGGATTTGTGAAGTATTGTGGATCAAGAATCTATTGAAGGATCTTGGTTTCGAGAGTACTGAACCGATCGAGTTGTTCTGTGACAATCAAGCTGCTCGCAACATTGCACATAATCCTGTTCAGCATGATCGGACAAAACATGTCGAAGTCGACCGATTCTTCATCAAAGAAAAGATCGATGAGAAGATCATTATAGTGCCACCAATCAGAACAGAGGATCAGTTAGCAGATATACTCACCAAAGCAGTGGCTGGACATGTGTTCTCAAAGTTTGTATCCAAGTTGGGCATGTGTGATATATATGCACCAACTTGAGGGGGAGTGTTAACTACCTCTTAATGCTTAACGGGTCGGGTGATGTGTACCCGGATCCGATATGTGTTTGCATATATATATACTTGTATATTGTTAGGTTTTATTGAGATTGAATATACACTTTGAAGAGCCGCCATTGTAGGCCTGCTCATTCTTCTCCATCTATCTATCTCCGGCTCTCTCCGGTCACGACTCCGTTCAACTGCACCAATCAATGTTCTCCATCACTTTTCCCATATTCAACTCCAATAAATCTAATGAATCATAATCCATCCATTTTACTATTTTAACTTCTTTTCTAAGTTTTCTTCACTCCATCATCCCACACTCCAAACATTCATCAGAGGAAAACAAAAAATAAGAAAAAAAAAAGGTAAAAAGAGTGGGGGAGAGAGAGAGACTTACAGCGAGTTCTCCAGTATTAGAGAAGGTAACCTTCGCGTGTGGCCGAGTTGTGAGAAGCAGCGATGCGAAATTACTCATAGTAACCAAGCAAAGAATAGCCACGATGAAATTTCGGTAACGATGGCTAATAACCTTAAGGTGCTTCCTAATCTTCAAATGCGCCTTCAAAACCGAAGCAACATCCATCTCATTCTGAAATCCCGCAGCAAAATCCTGCAATCTGAGGATCTGCAAATGACACCCTAATCTGAACAAAACACACACCAAGAAGAAGATCGCCGTCCTGTAAATCCAGGACGCCAGCTCCAAAACACAGCAAAACACATCGGTGGCGATGTGGTTCCCGAGGAACGGGATCAATCGCCCCGGCCCGGAGCCCGACACGTACCACCACACGCGGTACGCGCACTCGATGAAGAAGCAGGGCATCACGAAAAGGGATAGGATCCGGAACGATCGATGGAGCTCGGCCATGTAGCCGTGGAGGACGAGATCGCTCTCGCCGACGAGCTTATCTAGGAATAGGGATCGACGGAGGCCGAATTTGCGGACTAGGCCGGTGATGAAGAAGTAGGAGACGGCGGAGATGGAAGAGAGAGAGAGCTGGACGACGACGTCGTAGGCCCGGCGAGAGCTCCTGGAGCTCGCAAGGAGTTTATAAGAGAGGATGGGGACGACGATGCCGAGGATGATGAATACGGCGCAGGAGATCGACATGCGGAACGGATCTGATTGGTCGACGCCCATCCAGCGCAGGCATGATCGGAAGCTTTGGAGCTCGTCGCCGGCGTGGGAGACGCATCGGGTGTAGGCATTCTTCTTTGGAAGGAGTGGTACTTTCCCGGCACCTCCATCGGCTCCTCCTCCTCCTCTCCCCATTAATGGCTTCTTGTTTGAGACCTCTGATGGATCGATGGTGAGATAGGAGAGAGAGAATGCGGCTCTCTATATATAGAAGAATGGAAACATAATTCGGGTCGTTCTCTTCGCTAATTAGTTAGTTACTAGAGAAATTTGCATATATACCCAACAAAATTTGATAATTCTTTTTGTAGTTTTCGTATATAAATACCATTTTTATTAAGGATAAACCCAATTTTGATCGTCTAGATACTCTCGACCGAACGCTCATTTCCGCCCTAAGATTTTAAAAATCTTCGATAAGCATCCCCTCGTATTTTGGTTTTTTTATTCAATACGTCCCTAATGCATACGCGGAATTTGAAAGATTTCGCCGCGACTACGCGATGGCATTTATAAAATTCATTTCGAATAAACTAACTTTTTAAATGTTGATCTAGCATGCCACCTTAAATAAAAAATTAACTGTATTTATTTCATATGCCACCTGTCGCCTTAGCATCAGAAATGTATTTGAATAAAAACCCCAAAGTATACGGACCATATCGAAAATTTTTAAAATTTAAGGACAAAAATAAACGTTGGGTAAAATTATATGAACCAAAAATAACTTTAATCTTTTTTATAAGATTTTAAATTAGAAGGGTAAATAAATGGCCCTGATTGATGAATGCATGATATTTTTACCTAAAGGACGAGTGGAAACATGCCACATATGAATGGATTAGGTATTTAGATGAGAGAATAATTGAAACCTAAAAATTAGGGTTTTTTAGGGTGAACACAGCCTGGCTGGGTTGTGATCACATGATTGACGGCGTGAAATGTGCTTATGTGGCAAGTTCGATTTGGCACTAGCTCTATAGAAATTTTGAGTTTTGTGGTCCATTAAGCAAGTACATGACACGATATCTTTTTGAGTGGAATCAACAATGAATTATTGAGATTGGGAATCCAAACCTATGTGATCATTATATTAATTTGCAGAGGTTTGGATTCCTAATCAACAATGTATTATTGAGATTATGAATCCAAACCTCGAAAAATGTCAATGCCAAAATAATATTTTTTTATACCTCCATAAATCATATATTCTTGTGATTAATTTGATTTTAACGGTGTCAAATTAATTGATGGATTGAAGTAATTGATTAAAATAGGTTTGCAAATATATCTCAATTTTTTTCTTATTTTGTAAACGTGAGTTATTTGAAATAGTAAATAATTATTATAGGTTTGCTAATATACCCCTTTAATTCTTTTACATATTTTATAGATTTTAAGTTATTTAAAATGGTAAATTATCAAGATGGGTTTCCTTATATACAATATAAAATTATTATTATTTTTTTGGAATTAATCAAAAAACATTTAACATCCTTAGGGTCCGTTTGATACGTCAAAAAATGTGACAAGATGCGACAACTTTTTGTCAGATTGTTTGATTTGCGAAATCTGAGCAAAGATACAAAGACAAAAAAGTGGTTGAAAGTATGTGACAAGTGGTTGAAATTTTTGTCCCTCAAAATATACGGTACAAATTTTTAAGCGAGGGACAACACAACTTAAAGATAAATTTACCCCTACGTTAAATTAAAAATTATAACAATACCTCCAACTTTAAGACAAATTTAACCCCAACTTATATTAAAATTTACAACAATACCCCCAACTTAAAGACATTTTTGCCCCCAACCTATATTAAAATTACAATAATACCCCCAACTTAAAGATAATTTTGCCTCCAAATTATATTAAAATTACAACAATGCCCCCAACATAAGAACAATTTTGCTCCTAATTTATATTAAAAACTTACAATATTGCCCTCTCAAGTTAAAGACAATTTTGCCCCCAATTTATTAAATTTACAACAATGCTCCCTACTTAAAGACATTTTTGCCCCTAATTTATATTAAAATTACAACAATGCCCCCAACTTAAACATAATTTTGCCCCTAACTTATATTAAAATTACAACAATACCCCCAACTTAAAGACAATTTTGCTCCCAATCTATATTAAAAATTACAACATTGCCCCCAACTTATATTAAAATTACAACAATGGCCTCAAGTTAAAAACAATTTTGCCCCCAACTTATATTAAAATTCTAAAAAAATTTGCTCCAAAACAACATAAGAAAGCATAAGGGTATTATAGTAATTTTATAATTTTTTGTTCAGTACTTGTGCAAAACAAACGGGGAACAACACAAAAAGTTTTGTCTTTGTCGGGTGAATATCAATGAAAGAAGCAGTAACATAGTTTGTGTTGTCCACAACTACTTGTATCTTTGACTTTATCTTCTAATGCTCTTTGATATAACTTTTCGTATCAAGCCTGACTATATACGAAGATGTTAGTTTTTTTTTTGAGTAAATAGCCTTTATATTTATATGATTTTATAAATATATATAAATATTTACAATATTTGTAGATAAGTCTCTGACTTTTAACATCCCTATTGTTAGAGCTTGATCTCTCAATTTAAAGCTTTGGAAACATAATAATTAATTTAAATTATTAAGGATACTTTTGAAAGATTTTAGGAAGCTATATATATCATATGTAATTATAAAAAATAAAAGACTTAGCTACAAATAAGGGAGATTTCAAGGGGGAATGCAAAACCACCAGGTTTTTGGTTGGCATAGAGGAGAAGAAAGAGGAGGGGAGTGATAATAAAGATCTTCTTAGCCTGACAGGGTTGTAGGTTCAAGAAGAAGAGAAAGATAGAGAGAAAGATGGAGTTTAAAGAGAAGGTTAATGGGATAGAAAAGATAATGATAGTTAAGTAATTTTTTTAATTAGAGTCACGTTTAATTATAATTAAATCTAAAAATTCTAGCTGTTATTAATTGTGACTTATGAGAGGGATATATAAATAAAAAAATTGATTAGTAGGGGTATGTAAGCATATATTACTTTTATAAGGGTATTTAAGTAAATACATATTTTTATACGGTATGCAAACAATTTTCTCTTTTATTATTTTAGATGGTACTTGATAAGAAATTCTATGGGTGGGTGTAGGGTTTGGGTTTATAATTTTTTGGGTGTTGGATGTGTCATGGCATGGGTGCCTTCATGGTAGCATAGAAGGCATGATTTAGATAGCTTGAATTTGGATCAACACTCAAATGAAATCAGGGACAAATTGGAATCATATATATTTTAATGATGAAATTAGACTTAAAAATATGTCATCCTTGTTATAAACTGTTAAGCAAACATGGTAATAATACATGCTTTTTATATTCATCAAAATAATTGAGAGATTAAATTGGGTATTAGACCGAAATAATCAAAATACACATAAACTTGACAATCCTTGCAAAACTAATCTTAATAAAGATTAATTAAAATTAAATAAGTTGATATCTTTGTTGGGAGTATTTTAGTAATTTGACAAACCATGGTTTTCATCTATAACATATAATTAGAAAATACAAAAAATAATTAAACATTTTGCTCCAAAACAAACGAAGGGTGTATTTGATTGTTTAGAAATTATTTCCTTATCAAATTTTCCACCACTTTGGATTGTTTGATTGTCAGAATTTCTATTGAAATATTTTTCCAAAACCATATCACGTGACTTTTTTTTCTAGATTTCATGGAAATTAATTCCTCCACCCAACACAAGAGAACGGGGCTATTTCAACCATTTTGAAGTTTTAGAACTTCTCTACCAGGCCCTCATGTAATTTTAATTTACATGGAGGGCCTTTCTATTTTAAAAACCCAAGCTCCTTTCCTTCATTATCCCAAACGAGCCATCATTTATCTCACGTTGGAGAGATACGACGCCGGATCTGCCAAACGCCACCGACGGGTGCAACATTTGTTGGGGATTCGGGCTTTAGAGGTAAGTTTTGCATGATCCTTTTTATATAATAATAATGATTAAGTTCACATTACAGACTGAGTCAAAGTGCGTATAGAGGTACAAAAATTCAACTCAAGGCCTTTGCTCATGACTGAGTTTGGTGGTGTTGTCTCAAACTCCTCCCTGGGCCGCTTGGTCCCTTGCAGTGTCATCCTCAAAGGCTTCGTCACCTCCTGTGATCCGTGTTGGCCTGTCACTAGTGAACTCTAGACTTCTTTTCATTAGATTATGTGCTAACTCCAATTTCGACTTTTTAGAGAATGGAACCGCATTCATCCATGAAAGTAAGAGGAAAGAGATATCACGGATGGTTCTCAAGAAAATGTGTTGTTTGTCTCGGAAACATCGTATGTTTCGCTCGGCCCAAATACTCCAAGTGATTGCTAATACTGCGAGCTCCCAGCCTTGTCTTAGGGAGTTGCACACCCTGGGACTGGTATCCCTATTTCCCCATGATTGAAGTGTACTATCGGGCTCCCCTCTCACTCCAAATATGCTACAAAAGTACCTCCATATTTTCCCCACATATGGACATGTGAAGAGTAAGTGGTTTACCGATTCGTCTTCTTGATCGCATAAGTAACACGTAGTGCGATCACCCCTCCATTTCCTTTTGTGGAGGTTGTCCAGGGTGAGAATCCTGTTTTCCTTTGCCAACCAAGCAAAGAGCTTAATCTTAAGGGGGCATGGCTGCTTCCAGAAGCTCTTTTGTAGATCACTTCGGAGCCCGCCATCCACCCTAAAGATGTAGAGTGATTTCACTGTGAAGTTCTTTGCTGGCGTAAGCTTCCATTCTTGTCTATTTGGCGCTCCATTATCGTCACCGGTATCCAGGAGAGCTTGCATCAGGGTGTGCAATCCTTCTGTGATCCCTCTCTGATAAGGGCCCTGGTATTAGCAGTGGCTTCCTTCGTCGGATCATTCCACGAGCCTCTTGGAGATTGATAGGTTTTTTAATGAATAGGGGTTGCAGCTCTGGATACTTGTTCTCGGGAGAGGACCCTTCCCACCAATTATTCTTCAAGAGGTTTGTTGTGATACTTGCCCCGGGTTTGACTAAGATGTTTGCAAGGATTGGCAATTTTTCCCGGCTTAGTCCTTTCCAGAAGGTGGATGCGTGTCTGGGGGTGGGCTTATGGGGGTCAATAGTGCTGCGCTGGGAGTAAGTATCCTTGAAGATTTTGAGGCATATACTAGCACTCCCCGTGAGAATTCGCCATCACCATTTCCCTAGTAAGGCCCCGTTGAATTCCCTGAGATTTATGATGCCCCACCCCCCATTTGCTTTGGGGCGATACAATCTGTCCCAGTTGACTAGATGGTAGCTGTGTGCCTCTTTATCTACTCCCCTCCAAAGGAAGTCTTTCCTAATGGCATCGATCTTCTGTATTACCAATTCTAGAAGCCGGTAGATAGACATCCAATGAATTGGCATGACAGAGAGCACTGTGTTCAGAAGTATTAATCACCTTCCCATCGAGAGTTGTTTTCCTTTCCATGAAGCTAGCCGTCCCCTGATTTTGTCAATTAGGGTCATCCATTCTTCTCTTTTGGGGCGCCCTCCAGAGATTGGTACTCCCTGATCCTTTTTATATCTAGGTTAGATATAAGGATTAAGGGTTAGAACGGTAGATCTAAAGTTTATATCATTTCTTGTTAGGGATTTATGATGAATTTTGTTAAAATTTAATGGATATGTACATTATTGTTGGTTTATATATATATATATATATATATATATATATATATATAGGTCGGGGATAAATGGGAATGTATTTTTGACACATAGATTTTGACATCCTTTTTTATTCATTGGCTTGCACAGTGTTTTAACCAAATCCAACCATATGGATGGAAAGAACATCAAAAAATAAGCAAGCATGTCAATTTTCATACAATTTAGGAACTTATAAGGTCTTCATCTTAACGGGTGAAATTTTATACGGTTGGAATTTCACCATTTAATATGCAGACCCTACAAGTTTCTAAATTGTGTGAAAATTGACATGCTTGCTTATTTTTAGATGTTCTTTCCATCCATACCGTTGGATTTGGTTAAAACAATGTGCAAGCCAATGAATGAAGAAGAATGTCAAATGGTGTGTCAAAATAGTGTGTCCCATATATATATAGGTTGGAACGAGCGAAGCCGAAGCTGGAAGACTTCCTTGGGGACAACGACCAGAAGCTCCATCTTGGGGCCTATAATAGCACCAGTGATCATTATGTTGGGTATGTCAAACTTTAGTCCCACAACACTAAGGAGGAGAAATGTGAAGGGAACCATATAGGTTGGAACCACTCTATTAGTTGCCAAACAGTGAAAGCAAAAAAAAAATAAACCACTGTAGCACCAGGTGGTGAAAATGGTGGACTGATGAGCAGTGGTGGATCAGGTGGTGGCTTCATTGGCATGTCCATGATCAAGACTTGGTTGAGGAACCAGCCAACCCCAGTGCAGCAGCCAGAGAGTTTGAATGGTGGTGTTGTTGATCATGGAGTTCTTTTTTTTTTATGGTTAGTTAATGGCAATCATGGAGAATTTGACTTAACTAGTTTTTGGGTTAAGAATATGGAGATGTATTATTTTATAAGTATTTTGAGGATAATGTGTTTATTTTTTAAAAATTGCTTATGTTGTGATTCATTGGTTGATTGCTTAGAAAAAATTTTATTTTTCATAAAAAATATTAATTTTTTATGAAAATCGACAATCAAACAACAAATATGATTTTTTTAAAAGAAGAATAATCATTTTTTATTAGAAATATAAGCAATCAAAGAGTTAAATAAAAATTTTTCATTAAAAATATTAGATTTTTTAATAAGAAAATAATTACAATCAAATGACCACAATGAAAAGAATTTCTTTTTTTTTTTTTTTGAAAAAAAATGGATAAACCACATTCATTAATGATTAGACCCAAAAAGTTACAAAAGATGATGTATATGCAAAATACAAAGGTAAGGTCGGCAGGCCATATGAGCCGGCGTCCCCCTTAGTGCCCTGTTAATGCTCCGTTAGTACCCGAAGAGTACCCATCACCCCGGGTCCTCGTCCTCCAGGAGATCAGGGTTCGAAGAGGTCCCCCTTTCCCCACTCGTCTGTGAATCAATCCCGCTTCCTCCTTCAAATGTGTGTGTAAGGCTCCGCTTGGCTATCGATTCTATCAACATCAGCTTTTGTTTCTTGGTTGTGGATGCGACATCTAACCAAGATAACATAAGAAAGTCTATCTCCCGGACAATTCTGGAAAAAACGCGGTGTTTTCCACAGAAGCATCTTTGGTTTCTTTTACGCCAAATGCTCTAAGTAATCGCCATAACCGCCAACTGCCAGCTCGCCTTGGTCTCTTTGTGTATCCTACTCCCGATGGAGCCACCCCTAAATCCCCAGATATCCTCAATGCTGCGGGGAGTGGAGGGTAGTCCGAAAAGCAGGCAATAGTGTCCCCAAATCTGTTGCGCAATAGGGCAATAGTGTCCTCAATGAAAAGAATTTCTCAAAAAATTATTTCATGAAAATATATTTTTTCCATCAATTTTCCATCTTCCAATCAAACACACCCTAAAAAAAAAATTCAAACTTTTATTCTTCCAACTCAACTCATTTCATCCCAAACAACACAACGAAGTATCTTGCATTTTGACCAAATTTATCCCAGTTCACAAATATATATTGCTTTTATGAACAAAGTATAAGTATCACATTTAATTTATTTGAACTTCTAATGGTAGTTAATCTAGGTTTGCATGGTATAACATTTACCTGCAATTAATCAATCATGAAATTGCAAACTTTTATAGTATGACTGTGATTAGGATATAAATCTCCGATCCTTGCAAACTTTAGAGCAAATGTAACGTATAGTGTGCCGCACAATGCGATTGATCAACAAATAGAAATCTTCTAGAGTTTGAATCCACTCAAGTGTGGGCCAACATCTTGTTACGTCCTCTGAAGAGATCGACGTTCAATTTGAAACCACGGAATAATCGTTGCCTTTATACCAACTATGTATTGACGGATCAACTTAATTATAATTGATAATAGTTATGTATTGACGGATCAACTTAATTATAATTGATAATAGTTGTGGTATTTATAGATACAACACAAAGGTACAAGGGTACAAGAGTAATTTAAATAAATAATAAAGGAAACCTAATACTACTCTAATTACTCTAATACTATGTATGTAGCGTGCCGGGAGGAGGAGAGGATGAGATTGAATTGTAGAATAGGAGATAGGGAGGAGATAGAAAGGAGAAGAAGAGATTGACAACAGAGAAGGAGGGATTTGAGGAGATTGAGAGGATAAGATAGAGAGATTGAAGGAGGCTCAAGGAAGGAGATGAAGATGTAAGGATCGAACGAAAGGACCTGAGTAATAGAAAGAAGGAGAAGAAGAAGCACACACACAGAAAAATAGGATGTACGTGGTTCGGTCCAAGATGACCTACGTCCACGGCCGCAGTAGAGTTTCTTGTTATTTCCACACACAAAAAATTAGGGTTTACAAAATACAGGGATATTTATATAGAGTCAGGAAAACCGGGCCTAAAATCCCACATGGGCCTGGGCCTAAAATAAAAATTGCCGCAGCTCGGACTCCATGGCAGCGTAGTTTAAGGTAGTCAAGGCATCCAGTGACTCCACATGCTCAACAATCTCCCACTTGGAGGCGGATCAAATCAACTGCACTCACCAATGTAAACCCCAAAAAAAAAAACCGCATTGCAACAAACTACACTCATCAAGGGCGCTTTCTCATCAATCAACCACGAAGGCGGTTGAAGCTTTGTAAAGCTTCAACTTCTCTGTGGTGACTACCTTGGTTAACATATCTGCAGGGTTATTTGAACCAAGGATCTTCATCAAAGACAATGTGCCACCACTAATTAACTCTCTGATGAAGTGATACCTCAACTGAATATGTTTCGACCTTGCATGAAACACAGGATTCTTGGCAAGATGAATAGTACTCTGACTGTCACTATATAGAACATTGTCTGCTTGTTTCTTGCCCAATTCCTCGAGAGCATTCTTCAACCAAATCATTTCCTTGCTGGCTTCTGAAATTGCCATGTATTACATACGTGGTAGACAGAGCAACACTTTTCTGAAGTCGGGACAACCAACTGACTGCTGTTCCTCCCATGGTGAAAATATACAGAGTAGTACTTCTCCTTGTATCTAAACAACCACCCAAATCTGCATCAGAGAATCCTGCCAAAATAACATCTCTTTTCCTGAAACATAATGCAACTTTAGAAGTACCTTTTAAGTAGCGCAATAGCCACTTAACCGCTTCACATTGCTCTCTCCCTGGATTACACATGAATCTGCTAACAACTCCCACTGCATGAGCAATATCTGGCCTCGTGCACACCATTGCATACATAACACTACCAACTGCAGATGCATATGGAACTTTAGCCATTTCTATCTTGTCTTCATCCGTTTGAGGTGACTGCTTCTTTGAAAGATTGAAGTGACTTCCCAATGGGCGTACGATCTTGGCATCCTGGAGACTGAACTTTCTCAACACTTTTCCAATATATTTCTCTTGGGATAATGTTAGAGAACCTTCATCTCTGTTCCTGCTGATGCTCATACCAAGTATCTGCTTTGAAGCACCCAAATCCTTCATTTCAAATACTTCAGACATTTGTTTCTTCAATCTGTTGATTTCACTCATATCAGCCCCTGCAATTAACATGTCATCAACATATAACAGTAATATGATGAATGATGAATCGAATTCCTTCAAGTAGCAGCTCCAAAGCACATTTCTTGTACTCATTCCTCATCATAAAATTGTCAAATTTTAAGTACCACTGTCTCGGTGCTTGCTTCAAACCATATAGACTTTTCTGCAACTTACAAACCAAGTTTTCTTTCCCAACTACCTGAAAACCCTCTGGTTGTGCCATGTAGATGTCTTCCTCAAGATCACCATGCAAGAATGCAGTCTTAACATCTAACTGTTCTAGATGTAAATCCTCTGCAACCACGATACTCAACACAAGTCTAATAGTAGTCATCTTGATCATTGGAGAGAAAATCTCATTGTAGTCAATACCCTTTTTCTGCTGAAAATCTTTGACCACTAGCCTTGCCTTGTATCTTTTACTGCCATCATGCTCTTCTTTGATCCTGAACACCCACTTATTCTGCAAAACCTTCTTCCCTGCTGGTAACTTAGTTAAACACCAAGCTTCATTCATCTCAAGTGATCTCATCTCCTCATTCATGGCTAACTCCCACCGGAAATAATCATCCATCCAGATCGCCTTTTAGAATAACATTGAGGCTCACCATTCTCTGTCAAAAGCAAATAATTTGCTGAAGGAGAGTATCTCTGTGGAGGTCTCGAAACTCTGGTGGATCTTCTCACTTCTATCTCTGGAGTAGCTGGAACCACATCTTCTATATCTCTGTTCCCTGAACTCCCACTGTTCCTTGCAAGATCATCTTCTGTAATGTCTTCCAACACTACCTCTTCTTTTTCAATCTGTTTCCTTGTAGCATCAGACTTTCCTACAAGCATATCCTTGTACATAACATTCTCATTGAATGTGACATCCCTACTTCTAATGATCTTCCTGCTCGACTCATCCCAGAAACGGTAACCCATATCGTTTGAGCCATAGCCAATAAAGATACACTTCTTTGATTTGGAATCAAGCTTGTCTCTGTCAGAATCCCTAACAAGTACATAGGAAACACAGCCAAAAACTTTTAAGTATGACAGATTTACTTCTTTCCCTTGCCACTCCTCCTCAAAAATTTTGAACCCCAAAGGAACTGAGGGTCCTCGATTAATAAGATGGGCTGCTGTATTTACTGAATCTGCCCAGAACATTTTAGGCAACCTTGCATGAAGCTGCATGCTTTTAGCCCTATCATTCAAGGTTCTGTTCATCCTTTCAGCAATGCCATTTTGCTGTGGTATCTCTGGAGTCGTCTTCATCATTCTGATTCCATTCGCAGCACAATACTCAATAAATTCAGAGCTACTGTACTCACCACCATTATCAGACTTCAGGCATTTGATCTTTAAGCCAGTTTCATTCTCAACCTCGGCTTTCCACTTCTTGAAAGTAGCAAAAACCTCAGATTTATGTTTCAAGAAATAAACCCATACCTTCCTAGTGGAATCATCAATAAAGGTGACATAGTACCGAGAACCTCCCAATGAAGAAACTGATGTTGGCCCGTACACATCTGTATGAACTAGCTCTAACTTCTCATCCTTGGGCATCTTCCCTGATTTTGCAAAAGTAACTCTTTTCTGCTTTCCAAGTACACATGGTTCACAGAAACTTACTTCCACATTCTTCAATTCTGGAATTTTTCCCTTGGAAACCAGCATCTTCATACCCTTCTTACTCATATGGCCGAGTCTTTGGTGCCACAGAGTTGAAAGACCAGCATCATTAGAAACTGCATTAACTTCACCAAATGGTAGTTCAGCCATGTATAGAGTCCCCTTCTTGCAGCCACGAGCAACAACTAAACTTCCCTTGACTATTTTCCACTCACCGGATCCGAAGATGACACGATATCCCTGATCATCTAACTGTCCCATAGACATCAACATCCTCTTCAGACCTGGAATATATCTGACATCCTTCAACACCCAACAAATACCCGTATTTGTTTTCAGATTGATGTCTCTCATGCCTTCAATTTCCAAAGTTTCATCATCAGCAAGACGAACTTTGCCAAAATTTCCAGTTCTGAAATCATGCATCATATCCTTGCAAGGTGAAGCATGAAACGAAGCACCAGAATCCATGATCCAGGATTCAAACGGGTACTCAATACAACAAACCAATGCATCATCTACATCTTCTGTTGCTGAATTAACTGACTTGTCTTCCTTCTTCCTGGGAACGGATGGAGCCGTACATTGATTTTTGAAGTGACCAGTCTTCTGGCAGTTCTAGCATGTGATATCCTTGCGAACTTTCGACTGATCTCTCTTCTTTGACTTAGATCTACCGCGCCACTGATTCTGTCCCCTTTCAACTTTTCTGCCTTTGCTTTCTGTACTCAACAAAGAACCTGATGATTCCCCATAACTTCTCCTTCGAATATCCTCTCCAAGAATCAGATCTCGAATTCCTTCAAAGGTTAGCTTAGCAAATTCCGGATGAATCACATCACAGAATCGCTCTCGCCCAACTCTCTGGCAACGAAGATAATAAAAACAAAGCTTGCACTTCATCATCGAATTTAATATCTACTGAAACCAACCTTGACAGTATAGTATTAAATTCGTTCACATGATCGGTGACACAAACCCCTTCCTTCATCTTCGTGTTGACTAATTGGCGAATCAAGAATACCTTGTTTGAAGCAAACGGCTTTTCATACATATTCGACAACGCCTTCAGCAGACCATGGGTTGTCGTGTCCTTAACGATATTGTAGGCGACTTTCTTGGTCAGCATCAATCGGACCACACCAAGAGCTTGCCGATCCAACAACTCCCAATCTTTCTGACTCATCTGATCTGGCTTCTCCCCTAACAGTGGTTCGTGCAACTTCTTTTGGTACAGATAATCCTTGACCTGCATCTTCCAAAACCCGAAGTCGCTACCATCAAATTTGTCAATCTTGACTTTTCCTTCTTCAGCCATCGCTCGTCGACGAACCAAGCTCTGATACCAGTTGTAAAGATTGAACGAAGGACCTGAGCAATAGAAAAAAGGAGAAGAAGAAGCACACACACGTAAAAAAGCGGGATATGCGTGGTTCGGGTCCAAGATGACCCACGCCCACAGCTGTGAGAGAGTTTCTTGTTATTTCCACACACACAAAAATTAGGGTTTACAAAATACAGGGATATTTATATAGAGTCAGGAAAACCGGGCCTAAAATCCCACATGGGCATGGGCCTAAATCTCGCGCCCTCGGACTCCCGCAAGCGACGTAGTCAAGGTCGTCAAGGCATCCATCAGACTCCACAAGCTCAACAGAAGATAGGGAGAAGAAGCAGACAAGATAGGGGATTTAGAAATATTCTCTCTGGCTGCCTCCATTCAATTCATTAATTACAAACTTATATGGACAAACCCTAACAAACTAGACTCTTCTAGTAGCTTCTATGGAGCAAAATGACAAACACGTAGCACTCATCTCTGATTACAAACAGTAGGTAAATCACACACTAAATACTAAACACTAAACACTAATTAACTTGTGCCTGCAACAATGTACAATTTGTAGTTGAGTTGTGTTGGTCGCCACGACTCTGATCAATATCAATGACAATGTCAAAGTTAAGTTGCGTGGACGACCACAAGTCCACAACTCACCTATAAAAGACAGTGTATGCACAAATTAGGAAACTTTTCTTTCACCCAACCCTATCTTCTTTCTAATGTATTTTGGTGAAAATTGTAGAACACATGGCCTTCATCCGAATAGCTATGTGTCCGGCCCATAAGTCCCCTAATGTGTTGATCGGAATTCCCCTCAACTCATTCCATAACCCAGAACAGTGTATTCGTTCATCGGTTTCTAACCATTAGCCCGTTCAATTGATTGGGAACTATTTATCCGTTCTTCAGCATGAAACAGTTTTAATTATTCTCCGGCTTAGCACAGTAATTACTCGTTCTTCGGTCCAAAACAGTCTATTCGTTCCTCGGTTCAAGACAAATCCTTCAACCTACAACCAGAGGAAACCTATATTGGCTTATCGACTCCACCCTTCTAGAAGATCTACAGTTGTTATCTCGCTGGCGGTTCTAGAGGATCTACAGCTGTTATCTAGCTAACATTCTAGAAGAATTACAGCTGTCACTTAGCTGGATGCTTAGTTGGTGCTGAGCTAGAAGCCTAGCTAGAGCCAACCTACGTACTGGAATTCCAAGGCTTGCGCCCCAAGCTACCGGAGCCTATAAATGGCAAGAGCTACAGTTCATTTGGACATTCCAATCCAAGACACCGAAGCCCTGCTCCGCTGGAGACTAAACCTCATCTCCTTTGAAGATCTGAGCTCCTTCTCCATTTCTTCTCAAAGATCTTGATTGATCTCCTCTCAATCTGTAAGAATACTTGCAATCATCCCATTAATAGTGGAATTTCTCTTTTCGTGGTTTTCCCCCCAATTCTTAGGAGTTTTTCCACGTAAATTTGCCTCTCTTCTCTTTTGTGCTTGTTATTTGACTGCTTTTCTCTCGAGATGGCCACACAAATCAAACAAATTCAATTGTTAAAATGAAATTAGGGTCCTCTCCCTGATTTTGCATCAATATATATATATATATATATATATATATATATATATATATTTTAAAATTTTATACAACAATAATAAAATTAGATATAAACACAACCTCATTTTTGTATCATCCAACGAGTGTAGTTTGTTATTACCTATTAAAAGTAGATGTTTTAGTCTTCTTTTATAAATGTTTTAGTCCTGTTCTCATTAGAATAAGAGTTTTTTTTTTAAAAAAAAATGGATGAGCCACCAATTCATTTATCATAATGAGATAGTTGTTGCAAAAGGAGCCATGCGATTGCAATATTTCATAATTAGAAAAACATGGTCTTCTTGTAACTCTCTCCCAAGCAGCATCTATCATCCCTTCAGGGCTTCATCACCACTGGATCCCTGGGAGAGCACATGGAATATTGGGATGTTGGGAGATACAACTTACCACTGTGTTAGCTTACTCTGAATGTATCATTTGTATCTTGTAATCACAAGAATGTTTGTATCACAAATTTCTAAACTTATATAAAAAATGGTTTACCCACCTATTCAAAACACACAAAAAAAAACGTCCATCCTCAAACGACATTGATAAACAAAAAAACCCTTATGAATAACATGAATAGTCACTCTCTGAGATCCCCTTGCAATATTTTGACCAAATTAAATTTCTCCATTTTGCAGTATGCTGCAGCATAAGGGAAGGAAAAAAAAAATTCTCATAAACAACTTAGGCTGCAAGTTATTGAAATATTTTAATGATTGTAGTACATCTGCGATGATGAATTTTGCATTTGATTCTCATTATTCATCCGCTATATTGCATATATATATATGTATCTTTTGAATAGTGCAAACTTTATTACAAATGCAATATATAATGCATCAAATATTTGATCAACAAACAAGAAATAAGCAATTTTCCAAGACTTCTTCAGCAAGAAAACAACCCAAACTATCCATGATCCAACAACAAAACGGCTCATTATGCCAAAATAGAACCATGTCGAATCATTGACCTCATTCAGAAACAGGTTTTAGCCTGTTACATGTGCCAACTATCTGTATCTCTCGCTTCGTTCAACACTTCGATCATAATCGAGGTTGTTGGGGCACTGTTATTGGTGCAGTTGGAGCCACACGGGACTGCCCTTTCACCACCAGGCTCGACACGTTGGTCTTCAGCCACCTCTCTTCAATCGATACGTGGTGTGACTTATTCCCCCTCATGCTGACGTGCCCCGAGACAACCACCTCTCGGGCGGTATTGTAGGAGATGAGGAAGAGTATTTTGTATGGAATTTCAAGAAAAAATTTGTGGATATATTGTGGAGATCTCAAAGGGTTTTTCTCATTCAAAAAAGGGGAGATAAGTAGCCACCTCTCTCATTCCCCAAACATAACATTAGGGCATACTTGACCCCTTACAACATAACTCTTAAAGTTCTACAATATGACAATCATGCCATTAACACATTAATATGAATTACTTCTAACACTCCCCCTTAATTCATATTTTGTATTCCCAACAATTCTCTAAAGTATTGAAATTTGTTCCTTGAAAGAGCTTTAGTAAAAATATCGGCAACTTGATCTTCGGTCTTGAGATATTTGATTTCAACTTCTTCATCTTCAATTGCATCTCTAATAAAGTGATGCTTGATAGCAATATGTTTTGTCTGGCTTTGATATACCGGATTCTTTGTCATGTTGATCGTCGATTTGTTGTCACACATAAGTGAAGTTGCTTCCTTTTGTGATTCACCAATATCTTCCAAAATTCTTCTCAACCATATTGTTTGCGAGGTAACCAATGAAGCGGACACATATTTGGCTTCGATGGAGGAGAGTGAAGCCTTCTCTTGCTTCTTAGAAATCCATGAAAATACACCCGATCCAAGAGAGAACGCATAACTGGAAGTGTTTTTCATATCATCAATGCTTCCGGCATAATCACTATCACAAAATCCAACTAATTTGATATGAGCATGTCTCTCATAAAAGATGCCATAATCAACCGTACCTTGGATGTATCTCAATATCCGCTTTGCCGCCCCACAGTGAATTTGACTTGGCTTGGCCATGAACCTTGCTAACAAATTTGTAGCAAACATAATATCCGGTCTTGTTGATCCCAAATATGACAAACTTCCAATTAAACTTCTATAGAGTGTGCCATCAACCTCCTTGGAGCCCTCATCCTTGGAGTATTTTTCATTTGCAATCATGGGAGTATCAATCGGCTTGCAATCCTTCATGTTGAATTTTTCAAGAAGACTTCTAGCATATTTCTTTTGAGAAATGAATATCCCATCTTCACTTTGACTAACTTCATTTCCCAAGAAGTAATATAGAAGACCCAAATCATTCATTTCATACTTGTTCATCATATCTCTTTTGAAATCTTCAATTATCTTCTCATCACTACCAGTGAACACCAAATCATCAACATAAAGAGAAACAATGAAAGTATTGGATTTACCTTGAGTCTTCACATATAATATTGTCTCACTCTTACTTCTTTGAAAATCATTTGCTTTAAAGTATGCATCAATTTCACTATACCATGCCCTTGGTGCTTGCTTTAAGCCATACAATGCCTTCTACTTTTTCTTCTTCACCTTCAACAATGAAGCCTTGAGGTTGCTCTACAAATACCTCTTCTTTCACTTCACCATTCAAGAATGCCGATTTCACATCAAGTTGATGCAAATGCCATCCCTTTTGAGCCGCCAAGCTAATGATAGCTCTAATTGTTTCAAGTCTTGCCACCGGAGCATTATAAGTTTCTTGAAAATCAATTCCGGGTTATTGACAATAACCTTTTGCAACCAATCTTGCCTTTCTTTTTTGAAGTGAGTCATCCGGGTTGAACTTTGTCTTGAACACTCATTTTACACTAATGACATCTTTTTCTTTTGGTCTCTCCACCAACTTCCAAGTGTTGTTTTTCTCAATCACATCTATTTCTTCTTCCATGGCTTTCACCTGGAGCTGTCAAAACGGGCCGACAGGGCGGGACGACCCGTGGCCCACTAAAACCCACCATTGGGCGGGGAGGGCGGGCCTGCCCGCCATTTTGGCGGGCTGGCAAAATGCGAACCCAACCCAACCCACCTTGGGTTGTGGGCTAGGCGGGTTGGCCCACCATAAATATAAAAAAATTTAAAAAAATTATAAAAGTTAAAAAAAATCAATTTACCTTTTTTGCTCTCTGTTTGATGGTTGCCACATGTAGTATTCATATTGTAACTAAATTGAAAGTTTAAGATTCAATGACAAAATTGAGAAAATTAACTCACGTGCAAAGTTGTAAAATATAATTTTTTATAAATAAATATTATATTGAATTAATCCAACAAAGGTTACATTAAACCCCTCTAGTTTCACTAGTTTTATCAAACATAATAATACATAATCATCAGTCAAACAGAAGAAAAAAAAAATGATCCATGATGATTAATGAAGCAAAGTGAGAGAGGTGTGTTAGGTGCACATGACTATGATCGACAACACTAATTAAAACTAATTAAAATCTTCTCTCTTGGCTACTCATCAACAAACTAATTAAAATCTCTCCAGTCTCCACTGATCTCTCCGATCAAAGCTTCATGGCATCCATTACAATTGTGGGCTGGGAATGCTCCCACTTCCAAGAGATCGACAACACCCTCCTCATGGAAATACTAGAAGGGTCTTACATCGAAGAATTCGAGGATGATTCGAGATGAGCTTTCTGAAAGCCGAGATCAGCCATGGTCTTCATGCTTGCCAAAATTGTAGAGTAGATGACATCTTCTCAGATCTTGAAGGCCATGGCTGCTGAGGGTCTGCGTTGTTTGGGGGCGTGGATGAGGCTTTTGATTGGGTTGAGATGGAGGTGGTGCCGGGGTCGTTGGGTGGCGATATGGGTGAGTAGTGCATGGAGGCGTGCTTGGGAGACACTGCGGCTGCGTTTGGTTAGGGGTTATCCCATTTGGGGATAGGAATAAGTTTTGAAAAATTTCAAATTTTTTTGGAGGGAATTTTAAATTAAAGGTATTAATGATAAGATGGTGATGTGTCTATCATGTATTGGTGGGTTATAATTTTAAATCTTAGTTAAAGGTTTTGGCGGGAAAACTTTTTTATGGGGAATTGTGTTGGGGATAACCCTTGGGGTTATCCCTCAACCAAACATGGCCTGCGGGAGATGCTCGGAGGCTGAGTTAGGATTAGGGTTTTAATTTTTAGATTTTTTTAATTTTTTTTTTATAAATCAAGGGGCGGGCTGGCCCGCCCAAAGCCCGCCCCGCCCCGCCAAACCCGTGGCCCGCCGCGGGCTAGCCCGTTTAGGCCCGCTCCCAAGCCGGCCTAGAAAAAGCCAACCCAACCCACCTTTTATTATTGGCGGGGCGGGCTGGCCCAACGGGCTAGGCCCAAATTGGCAGCTCTACTTTCACCCATGCCTCTTCTTTAATTGCTTCTTCAAAGTTTTTTGGTTCCATCATACAAAAATTGCAACTTGCATACACCTCATTGAGATGTCTCATTCTCCTTGGTGGTGAGCTTGAAGATGAGGGACTTGAACTTGATGGAGAGATTGGTGACCTTTGAGGACTAGCATCAACTTGTGGAGCTTCATGAAAGTCTTCATTTTCTTGATTTTGCAACCCTTCTTGAGAAGTAACAACTTGATTTTCTATCTTCTTCCCTTTCCAATCCCATGAAGTCTTCTCATCAAAGATAACGTCTCTACAAACAATTACTTTATTCCTCTTCAAGCAAAAGAGTCTATAGCCTTTTGATTTTGAGCTATAGCCAACAAAAATGCATTTTTCACTAGCTTCATCAAGCTTGTGTCTCACTTGTTTTGGAACGTGAGCATAACAAACACACCCAAATACCTTCAAATGATTCACCGATGGCTTCCTTCTACTCCAAGCTTCAAATGGTGTTTTCTTTTCCACCGCTTTTGTTGGACATCTATTCAACAAGTACAACGCCGTATATACCCTTCACCCCATAAGGATTGAGGCATTCCCTTCTCATGAATCATAGACTTGGCCATCTCCACAATGGTTCTATTCTTCCTTTCCGCCACGCCATTTTGTTGAGGTGTGTGTGCAACACTCAATTGTCTTCTCAAGCCAATAGAATCACAAAACTTTTCAAACTCATGAGAGTTGTATTCTTCCCCTCTATCACTTCTTAGCACCTTAAAAAAATAACCACTTTGCCTTTCCACAAGCATTTGAAACTTCTTAAATATAGCAAACACATCCGATTTTTGCCTCATGAAATAAACCCATGTCATTCTAGAATAGTCAACAATGAATGTGATAAAATATTTATTACCTCCATTAGTTGGAGTGACCATTGGCCCACAAACATCGGTATGAACAAACTCTAATGGTGCTCTTGCTCGCCATGCCTTCTCCTTTGGAAATGACTCCTGATGATGCTTGCCTAGAGCACAACCTTCACAAACCTCCTTCAAGTCTTCAATTGTTGGCAACCCATAAACCACATTCTTTTGTTGCATATTCTTCAAGCTTTGGAAGTTCAAGTGCCCAAACCTTCTATGCCAAAGCCATGAGTTGTCCACAACATCCACCTTCTAAGCCACATCCTTTGAATATCGGAAGGTAATAGGAAAACTTCTATTGTTCTCCATCTTGAGATTTGCTACAACTTGCCTTTTGTCACATTTGTCATACACCTTGCAAGAGTTGTCTTCAAAGTAGATAGAATATTCATGCTCAAGAAGTTGCCCAACACTCAACAAATTTTGCTCCAAATCCGGAACCAACAAAACATCTCTTATGAATTTCTTTCCCATCTTGGTCTCAATGGCAATAGTACCTTTCCCTTTTGCATTGACCAAAGCACCATTTCCATTCCTTACTTGAGAACTTGAGGAGCCATTTATATTCACAAAGATACTTTCATCACCGGTCATGTGGTTGCTACAAACACTATCAAGGAACCTCACATCATTCCTTTTCTCCGAAGCCGTTTGGCAAGCATAAAACATGTTGTCTCCACATTCTTGTTCTTCCAAAAAATTTGCTTGTTGATTGCCCTTGCCTCTACAATCCTTCTTCAAGTGTCCAAACATACCGCATATGTAACACTTTGGTTGCCCCTTGAACCAACAATCATATTCATAGTGAGTACCATTTTCACAATTTCTACACCACTTTCTAGTGAAGCTTTCATTATCTCTTCTTTGGTAAGTGTTCCTCCCTCTTCCTCTTGAGTTCATTCCTCTTTCGCTTCCTCTTCCTTATCTTCCACCTCTTGAAGACTCACCTTGGACTTGAAATTTCTCTTGATTTTTGGAATCTACCTTGAGCTTGGATTGGAAGGCACTCTCAATAGAGCTTTCGGAACGCCTATTCAATCTTTTGCTCAAATGCTACAATGCAACCCATCAACTCTTGAATACTCAAATTTGAGGTGTCCTTGGTCCCTTCAACAACGGCAACAACGGCATCATACTTCGCTGTTAAGGAAATAAAAATCTTCTCCACCACTTTTTGATCACTAATTGCTTCTCCATAAGTCTTCATTTGATTCACAATCTCAACAACTTTTGAAAAGTAATCACTTAAGGACTCTTTGTCATTCATCTTGGTATTCTCAAAATCTCTTCTAAGAGTTTGAAGTTTGATAGTTCTCACCTTTGTAGTGCCTCTATACTCCTTCTCCAAGATCTCTCATGCTTCCTTTACACATTGTGCCTTGATGATTCTTGGAAAAATTGCATTGAAAACTCCTTGTTGAATCAAGTAGAGAGCTATTGCATCCTTCTTTCTATTCTCCTTCAAAGTATTTCTTTGGGCATTTGACAAAGCATCCCCATTTTGGGGTTCCTCAAACCCTTCTACAAATTCCCAAATATCATAAGAAATGAGAAGAGTTCTCATTTTTACATACCAATAATCATAGTTTTCGCCATCAAAGATCGGAAAAGGAGGTGCTTGGATCCCACTTGAAGTTGCCATCTCTTCTTCTCCAAATGCTTCTTTTTCTTAAAAAAAAAACACCTTCTTCTTCTTGGATCTTAGCTCTGATACCACTTGTAGGAGATGAGAAAGAATATTTTGTATGGAATTTCAAGAGGAAATTTGTGGATATATTGTGGAGATTTCAAAGGGTTTTTCTCATTCAAAAGAGGGGAGATAAGTAGCCACCTCTCTCATTCCCCAAACATAACATTAAGGCATACTTAACCCCTTACAACATAACTCTTAAAGTTCTACAATATTACAATCCTGCCATTAATACATTAATATGAACTACTTCTAACAGGTATGACAACCACACCACCACGGGTGTTTGTTTGCATGTCTCCATGGACCTCCATGAGGTGCCTCACATTTGTCCCACCTTCGACAGTCTTCTAGACAATTTGACATGAGCTAGTGAATATAATTCCTAGCCAAGGTAAAGAAATGCAAAAACTAATCGGGCATATCCTCCAAATTAAAGAATTAAATTGATTACGATTTTCATTTTTTCCACATCGTTTGAAATTTAATTTTTATGTTCGTTTTCATGATAAACTCTTCTGATATTGCATGATTAAGTCTAAGATTTATTTATGTTTTTTCAACGGCCCATCCTCAAACATTGATAGACAAAAAAACCTTATGAATAATATGAAGCTGCTAAACTGGAGGAGGCTGTTGAATAAGAGGGGGTCACAGTACAAGTGTTCATGGACGATCTCTGCATATACAGGAAAATGACGTGTAACCAAGATTGGTTAATAGAGGAGAAAGTAGGCCACTCCGACCGACATTAGTGAAATTCAAGCATTGCAATAACACGAAGATCCCAAGGGAGGAGAATGATTTCACGGAGAGTCTTGCAAAAAGGGAAAGAACTGAGGGACTGGAAGTAAAAAATCAAAGGCTTGGATAAACTACTACTATGGTGCAAGGCACAAACCCAAAAACTTTAGTGAAATGTAACTGTTGGCTAATTATAGCTCTTCAAATACCAAAAAAAGAAGAAAAAAAATGAATATTCTCTCTGTGAGCACCTTGCAATATATTGACCAAATTAAATTTCTCCATGCTGCAGTATGTTGCAGCATAAGGGAAGGAAAAAAAATATTCTAATAAACAACTAAGGTTGCATGTAATTGGAATGTTTTAATGACTAGTACATTTTCATGGAAAAACGATCACATTAACAATTCATCTGCTACTGCATATGCATCTTTTGATTGGTGCAAACTTCATTACAAATGCAACATATAATGCATCACTTATTTGATCAACAAACAACAAATAAGCAATTTTCCAAGACTTTTTCAGCAAGAAAACAACCCAAACTGTCCACGATCCAACAACCAAACCGCTCATTATGCCAAAATAGAACCATATGGTATCATTGATCTCAATATCAACCTCATCTTTTAGGCCTTGCTCTTTTGTTTCACTGTCAATGCACTTCTTTGAGAGAGGGAATCCACACAAATCATCATTGTCAGTGTAAATGGATGGATCAATAAATGTATTTAACTGTCCGCCCATCGGTATCATTCCTGATAAGTGATTATGTGAAAGATTCAAGACACTTAAGAAATTCAATTTTGACAGTGTGTTTGGAATTACTCCTGATAGTTCATTTCTTGACAAATCAAGAGATTCTAGTTGGCTCATCGATCCAATCTTATCGGAGATGTCTCCTGTTAAATGGTTTCCAGATAGATTCAAGCCATGCAATTGTCTTAGATTCCATATTTCTTCGGGGATGTCACCATGCAGATCATTTTTTGAAAGATCCATAACTGATATACTAGGAAGCATAGTGTCATACCAAAGATTTAGTCCTTTCATAAAGAGGAACATGCCTTCGGAAAGACCACGCATAGTTGATTTATATTTGATAATTGATTTCATGGAACTAAAGTTCCCGAAGCTCTTAGGTATAGTTCCAGATAGGTGATTATTTGATAGATCTAAGACACCGAGAAGCCTAAGACGTGATAGTTGTGGTGGTATATTCCCAACAAAATTATTTGATCGGAGGATCAGAGTAACTAACCCTGTTATGCTCTTCCCAAGTGAAGTTGGTATATTTCCTGTGAGCCTATTATGTCCAAGATCAAGATGAAAAAGGCCCTTACATTTCATTATAGAAGAAGGAATATGTCCAGAAAGGTTATTTTTACTAAATGACAATGACTCAAGTTTTGGCAGAAGAAAAATGGAGGATGGAAGAAGTCCAGACAAATGATTAAATGAAATATCTAAAGTCGTCAAACCTAAATTGTGGTCCCAACAATCAGGGATATTGCCTGACAAAGAATTCATTGACAGAAACAACATTGTCAAATTATGTAGTTCACATAATGTTGAGGGAATTCTGCCGTTTATATTATTGTTTGAAAAATCGATCATATAAAGCTCAGGCATAGTTTCATTGATTTTTAGGGGAAGAGGCCCGCTAAATGAGTTATTTGATAAATCTAACCATTGGATATTTTGAATATAATTTGGAATCGTACCTTCGAAGCGGTTGGAACTTAGATCAATCAAAACAAGCGGACGTGGAAGTGCCGAGGTCATGTATTTGCCGCTAGCAAATTCAAATGAAGAGGGGAGCTTGCCTTCTATTCCATTATGAGAAAGATCCAAATATAACATGTTTGAAAGTATACCCCAAAACCATTCGGGCAAGGTGTGGACGATACCTGCTCGAGATAAATCCAATAATACCATGGTTGTTTGTGTACGGAGCCATGCTGGAAATGTCGGTCCTACTGGACAAGCTCTCATGCGAATGCTTTCAAGTTGAAAAGGAGGTACCCAATTTGCACTCACATTGAACTCGAGAGCCGTTGATGAGATGTCAAGGATTCTAAGCCTTGTAAGATTTTGGAAATGAGCTTCTGTAATTGTTCCAGTGAATTCGTTCCGTTGGAGAAGAAGTTCTTCGAGTGACAAGAGGCTCCCAAGGGATTGAGGTAGCCGACCATAAAATGAGTTATTAGAGAGATCAAGGACTTGCAAACTGGTTAAGTTGCTGAGATATGGAGGTATGGTTCCAGCAAAGCCAGCATTTGAGAGGTTCAGATATCTCAGCTTCTGGAATGACCTCATGAACTGTGGGATGGGTATATCATTGAAGTTATTGCCGCTAAGATCCAAGTGGACCAAGTGTTTGAGGGCAAGTAAAGATGGATTGATCTCACCTCCCAAGCTTGCGTTGTTGTTGCGACCAGATAGATGACCAAAAAGATCAAAGATGAATGGATGAGGGTTGTGGAGATCAAGACTGATGACATGGCCAGTGGTGTTATCACACTGGATGCCTTCCCAAAAGCAACAGTTTGGTCCCATCCAAGAAGAGAGCCTCTGGTCTTCATGAAGATGATCATGAAAGAGGCCTGCTTTGAATTGAAGGAGAGCATCTCTTTCCACCTTAAAACAATTGATCATGCTACCATCAGTACTGGATGATGATTCATGAGCATATAAAATAAGAAGCATGAATGCCACAGATAGTCCTATGGGATCAGAATTAGAGAGAAGCATTCCGCTTTTCTTAAGTGCAGATTTTGTTTTGAGGTTCATTGCTTTATATAAAATGCAAATGAGTACTGGTTGGTTGTTTTGTGAATGCCAATGGTGGAAGGTGGTAGGTTGGTTGGTGGAGGGTTAATGTCAAAGTTAAAGTCAAGTGGGAACCAACATCTTGTGAATCTCTGATACTTGAAATGTTGGAAACCTCAGAAAATCCTTGTGTTCCAACTCATGTAGAATTTTGCCACGACTCCCTCGAAGGGCTGCCATGACTTCCGTGACTCACACGACTCCCATAAAAAGGATTTTATGTGAACAATTTTTTTTTATTTTTTATTTTTTATTTATGCTTATCCATGTTTTATTTACCTTTAATTAAATAAATCATATTTTATTTATATATTTTAAACATCAGTATATATGCTAAACTGTCCATCATTTAACACAACAAACTCAATCATTTACTAAACTATTTAATTGGATATTAACTAAAACTAATTTTTAATAAGTTAATTAAGATTAATTAAGTTTTGTTGAAATAATCAAAATAACTATAAACTTGGCAACCACTTGAAGACTAATAAAATGAATTTAGCATAATACCCTCTCAGTTGGAGCCTCTTACATTTGACCAAATTTATCCCAGCTCACAAATATTGCTTTTACGAATAAAGGATAATTACTACATTTAATTTACTTCAACTTCTAATGATACTTAATCTACGTTTACATAATATAACATTTACCTGCAATATCAATCATGAAATTGCAAACTTTTGTAGTATTCCTGTGATTAGCAGAGAAATCGGATATAAATCTCTGGTCCATGTTATTTTTATTTTTTTTCTCTTTTTTACTAAGGCGATAAGCTCCCCCGAAAGAAGTTAAGGGCATGTACAGATTCGGCAATGCGGGAGCACAAAGGCTTAGCAAAGATCCGTTTATCTGATCCTCACTTTGTAAGAGAGGGAGTTTGAACCCAGTCATTCACAGATTTACTATTCATCATTTAATAAGGAACTATGGTACCGATAGATCTTTGTGGCTAGAGCAAATTTAACATATAGTGTGACGCACGATGCGATTGATCAACAAATAAAAATCTTCCATAGTTTAAGAACCAGAAAGAGCTTGGATCCACTCAAGTTGAGGTCAACATCTTGTTACTCTGAAGAGACCTTCATTGTGAAACCAGAATAATCAGTCTGGGTCGCCACGATTACCATCGATGTCAATGTGAAAGTCAAGTTGCGTGACCAAAATGGAGGTGACCAAATTGAAGGTGACCTAATTAAAAGATTGAGTGTGAACAAATTGGTAGACTTTCTTTCACCCACCCGTCTTCTTTCTGATGTATGCTGCTAGATTCAAAATTTCAGCTAAAAAGTTGACGGCGACGAGAAAAAACAAAAAAAAAATGAAGGTGTGGAAGATGGGCACAATAGATAAAAATAAAAATAAAGGAAAACGGTGATTCTATCTGTAATAGAACTGAGAATTCAAAGAAAAATAAGAAGTCTTACAAGAAATGAGGAAGGACTTTTTTTTAAAACAGAGGAAGAACTTTTTCTTAAAAAGGAACATGAAAGGATGATACTTGAAGAAGAAGCCCTCTTGGAGGCAAACTTCGCATATCACCGAAGTTTTTCATAAAAATGTCAATGTAATAAGGTCCTAGTTGTAATAAGGTGATCAGAATAAAAAGTTTTTCCACATAATACCGAAAGTTATCTCCCAACACTACAACAACCTCTTTGGCAAAAAAAAGATATGCAGTACATGTAACATCTCAATTTTTTTAAATAAATTTTTAGTAAATTTTTAAATTTTAAATGAGGTTAATTAGCTCAGAAATCAGATTAAATATTTTAACCTCAAAATTAAAGAAAATCAAGATTTAATGGATCCGAAAAATCCAGTCTACCAACTATAGGTAGAGAGAAGGCTATTAAGTCGAGAAAGTTACGTAAAATAGTTGGAGGTGGATAGTCAGTGAGTTAGATTTATTAAGCGAGAAATTAATTAAAAATTAATTAATCCATATTAATTAAGTAGAAATATCATACAAAAGTTAGAGTAAGATAAAGTAGATGCAGTAGGAGTCAAAAGCTGAGAAACACGAATCTGGGTCATATGACGAGCGACGACCCAAATGTGGAAGGAGTCCAATTCAGCAGTCACGGAGATTCTAGAGATCCTAAAGGTGGTAGCTATGTTGTGAAGGCAGGGAGGCGTCTATATAAGACCAGGACTCAGAGGATTGAAGTGAGCTGACTAGAGTAGTCCCTCAGAGAAGGGTGATAGTGGTCATTGTCAATCAAGAAGTAGGTGCTTATGATAGAGAGAGTGTGAGAGAGACTCTTGTACTCCTGTCTTCCCTACACCTTTAGTGGATTGTCTTCTCCGGGCACGCCCCAAGGCGTAGGTAGTGGAGGCCGGCTGGGTTACCAAACTTCTTTGTCTCCTCTCTTCTTGTATGTTTTGTCTTGATTGTATGAGTGTGTATGTGAGAGCTTGTGTGATTCCTTGAGAGGAAAACCAGAGTTACAACTAACTACACAACAATCTCGGTGAGACCAACAAGACATACCCACGAAGCAAGTTGCAACAGGTGTTGCAACACAACATACAACAAGCAGACAACCAAACAGAACTTACAATATATATTAAATGTAATTGGTTAAAATTTGACATAATTAATATTATATAAAATAAATAGTTTTCATTAAATCTATTATTAATAATTAATATTTATTAGTAATAATTATATGATCGATTTTTTATTAATTAAATTTATTTAAATAAAAAAACGTTAACACCTAAAAGGTGTTTGGTAGGTGGTAAGGTTACAGAGGATAATCTAGGTTATCCCTCGATGACCTAATAACTTGTTCTCATAATTGTGCTTGTCATATGTAATTGTATGGGTCTCTAGGTAAAGAAGAGATTTTAGTAATTATATACTCTATTCACTTGTATGGGGAACTAGGACACTCGGATACTGGGATACGTGAATATGATTTTCTTTATAGCCTAGTGGTAAAACCCTTGGGTCCTATGCGTTGGGAAATTCTTCCGAGAGATCTCGGGATTGAGCGTTCGGCCCTGTAAATAAGGTAAGCAGCTTAAGTTGAGTTTACTCCATGAGTTTGTACACACATGATGATGGGTCAGGCGCGATCGAGTGAGTTTACTACTTGGAGCCCATGACCACGTCCCTGACTAATCCGTAAGAGGGCCTTTATGGCCTAAGTAAAAAAAAAAAAAGAGAGAGAATATGATTTGCTTCACATTGATTGTTTTCCTACACTACAAATAGTACAATTTTATGAAATAAAGTGGCTCCAGCCATATATATATATATATATATATAGGGTCATGTTACTATGAGGTCGGTCTTACTACTATTTAAGTAAGGTTGCCTCATTTTCACCCATTTTGAGAGTGTTGTTTACAAATCCAACCATACGAATGGAAAGAGCATCGAAAAATAAGCTAACATGTCGATTTTCATACAATTTGGTGACAGTATAATCATTTATCTTAACAGATGAAAATTTATAGAAATTTTAACGGGTTAAATTTTCATCCTTTAAGATGAATGATCATACTATCACCAAGCTGTATGAAAATCGACATATATCTTATTTTGGATGTTCTTTTCCATCTATCTTATTGGATTTATAAACAACAATCTCAAAATGGTGAAAATGAGGCTTAACTTGAATAGTAGTAAGCCATTTCATAGTAATACTTACCTATATATATATATATATATATATATATATATATATATATATACAGGCATGTTACTGTGCCGCCGGCCGGAACACTGTTCTAGTCCACACCTCCCATTTTGGCACTTGGAGCATGTTTTAAGGATTTCCAACTGTATGGATGGGAAAATCATAGAAAATAAAGCTAGAATTTGTTGACCGTTTGGTCCTCCCACTTAATGGTTGAAATTCTGAACCGTTAAAATTTCTCTAAAATAAGAACCGTTAAATGGGAGGACCAAACGGCCACCAAATTATATGAAAATTGACAGGCTAGCTTATTTTTCGATGATCTTACACACACACACACACACGATGGTGATATAAATGGTAGGGTAGGATCATTTGTGTTGATCAGGCCGCCTCTCATACAACTGGAGCATGTTTGAAGGATTTCAACGATGCGGATGGGAAGATCATGAAAAATAAGCTAGTATCAATTTTCATATAATTTGGTGACCGTTTGGTCCTCGGCAATAGTTGAAATTTTGAACCATTAAAATTTTTCTAAAATAAGAACCGTTAAGTGGGAGGACCAAACGGTCACCAAATTATACGAAAATTGACAGGCTAGCTTATTTTTTGATGATCTTCCCATCCGTATGGTTGGAAATCCTTCAAACATGCTCCAGGTACCAAAATAGGAGGCGGCCGGATCAACACAGTGATCCGGCCAGCCTGATAGTAGACAGACTATATATATATATAAAGTCGATAGACAACATTCATTTATTCCTTGAAATAGAGAGTTACATCCTGTTTGTTGACATTAGCATAGTATTTCTCCTGATTATTATATTTGTTGACATTTCATTTTGCATTGTTGCTCCCTAGGGGTGATGAGATCTTCAAATCCATCTCGTCCCTGTTTGACGATGACCTCTCATTTGCGAAGTCAAGGCTCCTCTTGATGATGGACTCTATCTGCACCAACTTTGGCTTCTTGGAGACGTGAGTTGCATCCAACCAAGATAACATTAGAAAGTTAATCTCTCAGATTATTCCGGTAAAAACATATTATTTTCTATGGAAGATCTTTGGTTCCTTTTGAGTCTGGTATTCCAAATGGTAGCCATCACTACCTGATTCCACCCTAGTCGAGCTTCTTTCTGAAACATTTTACCCATGTGATTACCTCCAGTAGGTCTAGTATCGTTTGGGGGTAGTTTCCAGCCCGAATCTTGGACAATAGAGCTCCCAAATTTTTCGAGTTTCAGTGTAGTTGATGAGTAGATATTATGTTGTTTCTTCTGCTTCATTGCATAAATAACATGTTATCCATGTGTCTTTCTTGCTTTTTTTTTTTGTTTTTTTTTTGTTTTTTTTTTTTTGCCAGGTTGTACAAAATGAGTAATTTGTTATCCCAAGCGAGTCGGACGAACAGTTTGGTCTTTTTGAGACATGGTAGTTTCCAAGTTTCGAATTGGGCACTGGATTCCTCCATCTATTATGAAGTCGTATAAAGATTTAATTGTTTATCTTTCTTTTGGCCCAAATAGCCATGTGCATTCGTCATTTGTCTCCCCTGGGTGGTAGCCATTTTCTCTGTTAGCTCTTTGAGTTCTTGACTTCCCTCCTTGATTAGAGGGCCTTATTTAAGGTGAAGGTTCCTAGTCTTCTGGAGGGAATATGCTTGTAGAATTTTATGCTTGTTCCAATACATAAAAGATCCTAACATATATTTTATGTCAAAAAAATTTCATTATAATCCAATAACAAGTTTGCTAAAATTACGTATTCAAGATTATTTTAAGCGTATAAGTTTTTTTCTAAATAGTATTCAATAAAGTTATTGGTTTGAATGATTTTAATAGTCAATATAAAGACTCGTTGAAAGAGCTTTATGTGAATTTCCAAGAACTATTTTTGACATTAGCAAATATAACCAACACCTCTAACTAAGGATTTTTCAAACCTAAAATTTATCTATTTCTCGTTGACGTGTGTGCCTCTCCTTGTCAACATTATTTTTGTGAAAGCACCGTATCTCTCTTCATATCATCTTTCTTCTTTGTCTTGTTTTTGGTAGTTAGATTCTCATGCTAGACAATATAACCAAAAAACCTTTGAGGGGCAATCATTGCTTTTCTAGCTTTTTTTTTTATTTTTAATATGAGAGGCTGGCCATTAAGAAATCGATAAATCACGTAAGTCTTGGTGAAGTAGGCGTGAGGGTGGGCAGCGTAGCGTAGACATTTGGGATACTGACATAACCATTCTTCAGCTCAGGAACTCAGGAAATATGTTCTCACGATTGAATCCAGGCGAGATTTCTTGGTAATTAGAATTTTCTGAGGGGCCGAGATACTGCGATGGATGGCTTAGTCGTTGGTCTTTTTGAGCTAACTTTGACAAAATGTTAGTTCACGTTGTTCACTTTTCTTATACTTTATATATTCACTATCTTGGTATTATTAGTTCAATTCCTCAATTTACTTGGTCTTAATTCATACCCCTACTGATATGGAAATATCTAGTATAACACGTGTCATCGTTCCCTTACAACACGTGGCACAACCCCCTCCAGCCACTTGGTATCATCCTAAACCAAACACCTGTTATTAATCCGACCCTCCACCCCATTTCCCCAAAAGCCTCCCCCCTGGACCGAAGAATAGGAATGAAATACCCACCCTCCTTCTGACAAAACTGACTAAAATCACAGTAAAAGTACAGAAAATATCTCATGTCAGAACAAATCCGATCAAATCCGACCAAAACGACAAAGCATCATAAAACACTCTGACAGTCGATGAGACAGGAATTTAAGACAAGAACATCCACTTGCCCTGACACAACCCACCTACGCAGACAAATATTTCCCACCGCCTTAACCGTAATAATAAGAAACCAAACCCAGGAGTTTTTCTATAAAAGGGGAAGAACAACAAAGAAACAAGGACAATAATTTTTTGAGAAGATTAAAATCACACTTTTTACTCTTTTCATCATAACCCCTCAGTCATTCCTCATCCACTAACTTGATCGTCGGAGTTAAATCCGGGCAGAAAAGCCCAATTCCGATCGTTTTCTCTTTCCCTTAAAGGTTTTCTACCAGATCTCCAGAATCAAAGTAAGCGTCCACACTAAAAACAAATCTCAACCGTTGATAGAAGTCCGGAACGGATCACGAAGGCGGATCCGGTTTACGGCGCTAGCTTGATTTGGCGCCCGTCTGTAGGGGCGATTACTAAAAGCCAAATAGCGACTACAAAGGAAATCAAAGCGTTATCCGGGGAACAAGGAGTGCGTGGCAGCGAGACCCGGCGCGCAAGCGGAGCCAAGCGAATAAAGAAAACCGCCAGTCTTGCCTCAAGGCGAAGCCATCCACGAACACTACAGGAGCATAGAGCGACAGTTGGATCAACTAACCCGAGTTGTTCAAAACATGCGCCATCCACCACCCCCAGTTCCACCTCCCCCAATCCAAATCCCTCCGGTCGCCCCAACCGCCCTCCCGGCAAATTCCGAAAGCAGGGGACGATCCACCACTCACACCAGTAGAGAAACGAGGCAGGGAAGAGAACACAGAGAAAGGACCCTCTTCTCCTCAAGCTCAGATCCTCCTTCATTGATGCGAAACCAAACCCCACCAAGAACGCAAGGATACAATCCGTCTTTTGGCGGAAGAACCCAGCGGCAGGTCCGTCCGTGGGAGCAGGAGCAGAAAAGGTACAACCCTCATGTAATTTCTCTATTCATAAAAGAAATACTTGAAGAAGCGGGTGCGATAATTTCCGATCCCCACCATGACTACTTATGAGGGAAAACCAATCCATCCCGCGCTTTGAAATCTTTTCGTTCAAAAATGCTTCTTTCCGGGACCACCGATGCCCGCATGTGTCGGGCCTTCCTGGCCACTCTGGAAGGGAGAGCACAAGATTGGCTTGTCGATCTTACATCTGGCAAAGTCCCCTCATTCCAAGTATTAGCAGACCTGTTCTTTGTCCACTTCGCCAATTATTCGAAACAGAAGAAAAATCCATCTACTCTTATGCGCATCAAACAACAAGGAGGAGAAAATCTTAGCTCATATCTTGATCGTTTCACTGAAGAGGCATCGAACATCGCGGATCTCATCCCCCGTATAGCCATTACCATTTTGATGGAAGGCCTACGAGAATCCCCTTTTCGTTTCTCCCTCACCGTTGATCTACCAAAAACCATGCCTGACCTCTTGATCCGTACCCAAAAGTACATCAACTCCGATGAAATCCACGCAGGCTGGGAAGAAGAAGCTCGACAAACTTCACCAAATGGGTGAAAGTCGAGCCCTTGGCAAAATAACAGAAAAGGCATGTCAAGGATTCCTATTGTGAACAATAGTCTGTCGATTTGGTATCCCAGTGGCCTTCATCACCGACAACGGACGCCAATTTGACAACATAGCCTTCAAAACTTTTTGCTCCGAGCTCGGAATTGAATTAAGACTCACTTCAGTAACACACCCCCAAGCCAATGGCCAAGTAGAAGTAACGAATCACACCCTATTACAAACTCTCAAAACCCGAGTGTTAAGGGACAAAACGAACTCGGTGGAAGAAATTCCGAGTGCTCTCTAGGCCTATCGAACAACTAAGAACCCCGACAGGGAAAACCCCTTTCGCTCTCACCTATGGCACTGAAGCGGTTATCCCAACGGAAATAGGAGAACCTACTTTACGGACACAGACTTTTTCGCCAACCACCAATGAAGAAAAACTCCGAGCGGAACTTCGACCTCCTCGAAGAAAGAAGGGAGACGCCCGGCGCTAAGCGGCGACATATCATCAAAAGATGAAAAGATTTTACGACTCCAAAGTGAAGAAAGTTTCTTTCCAAATCGGAGATTTTGTCCTAAGGGAAATTGAGTTTTAAGGCAACAAAAAGCGAGCGGGAAACTGACCCCAAACTGGGAAGGCCCATACATTGTAAAGAATATCGTTCGAACAGGCACCTACTGGCTCACCAACATGGATGGAAAAACCCTCAAGCGCCCATACCATGCCGAATACTTGCGGCGCTACTATTAGTAAGCATTGTAGAAAAATCCTAAGTTTCATAAAGAAAGTTCCTCCATTCAGAAAGATGAGGGAAAAATCTCATCTAAAAAATCAAAGATGAGGCAAAAATCTCAAAAATCAAAGATGAGGCAAAAATCTCACCCCGAAATCAAAAGTGAGGCAAAAATCTCATAAAGCCAAGACCAAACTCGAATAAAAGTCCCGCCACCGGGCCAAGCCAAAAAACCTTGAATGAAAGTCCCACTACTGGGCCAAGGCAAACTACAATCAACCATCACTCAAAATAAAGAACACATCAAGGGGGATCATCGAATAGTTATTATGACTAAGACCCGGAAAATAAATCGTCTTCAAGAAAAGGTTCGGTTTTCTCATTCCATTCAAACTTGAAGTTAGATTACACAACAAAAACAAAGTAAAATTACGAAGACAAGACTAAGACACCACTTACAAAACTATAAACCAACTATAAAAAGAAATACATTCTATGACGTATTAGAAGTCCCCGCACCAACATCTTCAGCCCCTGCATCAACGTTTTCATCACCTTCACTAGGAAGGCGATCCTCGCTCCTTCTTGGATCACTGTGAGGAGGATTAGAAGCTTCAGCCTGTGAAGCTTCAATTTGAACCTTTTCACCCGGAAGTTTATCCTTCACCTTTACATAGGCCTTCAAAACAGAAGGGAGTCCCCATAGATAGGGTTGTTCTGGGAGAAGTATGACGGCCAATAACTTGAACGATAGAATAAATTTGCGTCACCGCATCCTTCCTCTCCTCTTTCAAACGCGTCACTTCCTTCTGCAGCTTATCCACTTGATTTTCAAAATCCTCTATGTCTTGCTGAGCTAATTCTAAAGCTTTTTTCTCCCAGGCCAAGTCCCTCTTAAAACCATCTCTTTCTTCCTTAATGTTTTCGAGCTCTGTAGAGATTTTACCTTGCTCTTCTTTGAGAGACTCAAGTTCTCCCTTCAAACCCGCCACAGTACCTTGAAATTCTTTCACTGTCGCTTCGGTGGTCTCAAAGGAGTCTTTAAAATGAGAAGACTTCTTTGACAGATCATTTCTCTCTGTCTCCACAGAAATCAAGTTCGCTAGAAGTTTGTTTTCTCCTTGGTAACCAAATCAGTTACCTTGAGAGCCTTGTCTTTCTCCTCTTCCAAGATAGCAATCCTAGCCTTTAGTCGAGCAATTTCCGCTCCACTCTCCTCTATCATCTTCGAACGAGAATAATCAATCACAATCTCCTCTCGAAAAGGCGGCCAACATGATCCGCACAATGAGGTAGTCTAAAGCAAATAGTAAGAAACTAAATTGGCCGAAGGAAATAAATAATAATAAGCAAGAACTTAAGGATGAAAGACTTTACCCTTACCATCATAGCAGAACGAACAAGTTGAATGGCAACGTCCTCTTTTCCTGCCTCCTGAAGCCGCTTTCAAACTTTTTCTGGCGGCAGGGCCTATAAAACATCCACCACAGACATATGACCCCGAAAAGGGAAATCATCTGAAGACGACCCCTTTTCAATGGCGGATAATCCCCTCTGAAGAGATAAGTTACTATGCCCTAGCTTATCTTGCAATTCTGCCTCTACCACGTCCTCCTACAAAAAAAAAAAAATTAAATAATCTCCCTTGAGACAAGGAATGATCCGTATGAAACTCCCTCCACCCCTACTCGAACTACATCTCGGCCGCATCCTCATTGATATCAAGTAGAACCTGCCACACACAACCGTTTGGACCTGTTAAGTTAACAACCCTAGTTCCCAACGCTTCCAGACGCTCGCAAAAAGAAGAAGGGATTCTCATATGTCGTAGGGAAATACTAGGGAAAAAAAACCTTGAGGAAAGACGAGTGATAATGAAAAGCTATTACAAACAAACATGAAAGATGAACAGTATAGCCCACCCCCACAATGACTTAAATAGATAAGAGCCCTATCAGAATAGTAAATCCTCCCAGGAAGAAAGTTCAACGCACCCATCCCTCGATCCAGACAAATGAAAAGACAATTCAAAATTCTGGATAAGATGAACAGGTATCGAACACCAACTAAAACGCACGTGTTCTATCTTTTCGAGACAATAATATTTACACAAATTTAGATTAGCTGACTAAAGGAAATGCTCGTTCTCAAGACAAGCGAGAAGCAAACTCCGTCGACTTATCACTTTCGGACTTATCAACAAGCACACTTGGGGGACTAATGATATGGAAATATCTAGCATAACCGCGTGTCATCGATCCCTTACAACCGTGGCACAATCCCCTCCGGCCGCTTGGTATCATCCTAAACCAAACACCTATTATTAATCGATCCTCCACCCCATTTCCCCAAAAATCTCCCCACGGACGAAGAATAGGAATGAAATACCCACCCTCCTTGACAAAAGCCCGACTAAAATCCACGGTAAAAGTCACGGAAAATATCTCATGTCCGAGAACAAATCCGATCAAATCCAGGCCAAAGCGACAAAGCATCATAAAACACTCGGCGGTCGATGAGGGCGAGAATTTAAGACAAGAACATCCACTTGCCACGACACAACCCACCTCATGAGACAAATATTTCCCACCGCCTTAACCGTAATAATAAGAAACCAAACCCAGGAGTTTTTCTATAAAAGGAGAAGAACAACAAAGAAACAAGGACAATAATTTTTTGAGAAGATTAAAATCACACTTTTTACTCTTTTCATCATAACCCCTCAGCCATTCCTCATCCACTAACTTGATCGTCAGAGTTAAATCCGGGCAGAAAGGCCCAATTCCGATCGTTTTCTCTTTCCCTTACAGGTTTTCTACCAGATCTCCAGAATCAAAGTAAGCGTCCACATTAAAAACAAATCTCAACCGTTGATAGAAGTCTGAACCATATCACAAGGCAGATCTAGTTTCTGACACCAACATACCCCTACTTTGCTTACCTGGCCCTTCTTTAATGAGCAAACCACTCTTTAGTATAAAAGAATATTAGCTAAATACAAATATTTTGAATGGTTCTGTTTGCAAACAAAACACATGATTCACACATAAAGAGATTTTTATTATGTTTCTAAGTAAAATTGGATTATGGCCAATTTATCTTTCAAGTTATGCATCACATCATATGAATGAAATATTTTTCCCTTTGGTTACACATGACAATCCAATTTTTAGTTAGTCCTTTGATCTCTCATTTAAGGAGGGAGTGCCTAAGGCAACCTTTCTTTATAAAAATTAAGATAAATTTTTTAAAAAAAATCCACGTTTCACAGATTTGCAAAATAGAGAATGTGGTTATTTTTTTTTTGAAAAAAACTTTGTTGTTTCTCAAGTTAACAAAGAAAAGGGAAAAAACGTTAACTCCTGCTAACGATGTTAAGTTGGTAGGGGTATTTTTGTCAAATTTTATAAAATAGATACCAAAAGTTACATGAAAATTACCCTAAATTGGATTTCTTTCAAATCTCCATAAGTTTGAGAGATCAAAACAAAAAATGATGAAAATGTCCCTGCCAACTAAGCAGGGGTTAACAATTTTAATGGGAGTTAGCGGTTTTCCCTTTTTGATTAACTGGAGAAACCACAAGATTGTTTTCGAAAAAACCACATTCCCTATTATGCAAATCTGTGAAACCACATGGATTTTTTTTTTTAAATTTACCCAAAAATTTACTATGAATGAAATTTTATGTAACCATCTATAATTAGTAGAAAATTATTATTTAAAAAAATTCTAAAAATGTGAGGCCTAAATATATATATATATTTTTTCTTATTTTATATATCACTCCATTTCTGTTATGTCTACTTTTCAAATTTATCACAACAGGTGACTAAAAACAAACTAGAAGAGGTTTTTGTAAAAGTTGTACTTTATAGAAAATTTATTTCAAATTGCAGTTACCTTATTCTATCTCTGTTCAATATGTGGGCAATTTTTAAGCACATAAAACTTTTGAAGGCCAAATGTTTGGTACCCGTATGTTTTTTCTTTTTTATGTTCTTTGGCCTTAACCCCCTATACTTACCATGTGTAATAAATATAAATGAAATGATAATTAATCTCCTATATTAAAAGGCCAATATTAAATTTTGAAACTTTGAGGGAAAAACAAGTCTTTCACATGTTAATTCTTAGAGCTTAATTCTATTGTAATTATAATTTATAGTGATAAATGATTAGATAGAGCCTTTTGTATAAAAATGTTAGGACAGAAGCAGTTAAGATTGGCATTACTTGACACAAGGATGAAGCAAGGTCGACCAACACAAACTTTTTGACAAGTCAATATAGTCAACAATAAGGACAAAAGAGTCAACTGATTTGAAGAGAAATCCTGATGCAGTCCAAGATGGAAAGTGACTACAATCCACACAATCATCAAACTTGGAAGACAACAACTACTGCTCAAAGAAGATGAGTTGATTGAGGAATCAACCATACATAGAAAGGAGCTTGATTGAAGATCCGGTTAGTGATTAAGGAAAGAGGAAATGAAGGCCAAACTTGGGTGATTGAAGACCAGGATTGGAATGAATTGCTGGAGCCAAGACTGGAAGACAGCACAACCAAGACTTGGATTGAGGAGATCAAGTTTTGTATTAAGTTCTATTAAAGATTTGCACCTTGGTGAGGTGGAACTTGAAACATGCTGAGAAGCTGACGGAGAGGTAGACCAGCTAGTTGTGGTGGTCAAGATCAGGTGGATCCGACACAAATGACTCAGAACTCAACCAGGAGAGTTGGAGGTGTCTCGAGATCGAAGTGCAGCAGAAGCTGAATTCTTGGTCAGTTTATCAGTCGAGTCACGTTGCAATCACAGTTACAACTGGTTGCAATGGCTAAAAGTTGAAGGCGTCCTTTATTAGCAGCTGCGGAGATTTGGGAGATTCTAAGAAGTGATAGCGATAATTTGAAGGTAGGGAAGTATCTATATAAAACCAGGACTCTGAGGAGTGAAATGAGACAACTAGAGTAGTCCCTTACAGAGGAGGATGATAGTGATCATTGTCACTGGAGAGTCGGTGCTTATGATAGGAGAGAGGGATTGAGTGAAACTCTTGTAACCTGTCCTTTCTATCTTATTAGTGGATTTTCTTCTCCGGGCTTGGCCCCTCAAACGTAGGCTTGGACATTCGAATTGGGTTAACAACTCTTGGGTTCCATTTCTTTGTGTGGCTTGTTATTGTTTTGTATAAATAGCCTGCCTGTGAGGCTTTCTGAGTTAGTGTTACAACCTGTGTTGTAACTCAGAATATAACAAACAAACAACCCCGCAGAACTTTCAAAAATCTGATAATTATGCAAGTAGAAAAGATTTTAAATAAGTATAAAAGAAAGGTTTTGCATATAACTTTAAATCTTCTTTTTTTCTTACAAAAACCCCTTGCCTTCAATTAGAACTCTTGATCCATAGTTTTTTTATATATATAAATATGAACAAACTACTGGAAACACACCACTGGCGTGATTTGAACCCTCAACTTCTTCTTGACCTAACCCATAGTTAGTTATAAATTAACTTTTAAGTTTCACACCTATATATTTTGGTGGTAAGATAGTGAATAAAAAATAGTTAATTTTGTGAAGAGATGTAAGAGTTAAGGGTTTAATTAGACAAAGTAAGAAATAAGGAAAATATACAAAATAAGAGGAGTTAGGGGGGTCACATAATAAGGAGAAGTGAAGGAAAAGAAGAAAGACTTCATGGGAAAATAAAAAAAAGTAAAAAGAGAAGGAATCAAGGAGAAGGAAATTAACTTAAATTATAGGAGCATTTTTGGACGAAAATTTCAACTGATAATATTAGAAGCAACATTAGAAGAAAAAATTAAAAAGGAATCAAGAAGATCTTTTCTAGAAAACACTTATTTTGAAATAAAGCCTTTTATCGGTACATATGAAAAAACCAATAATATGTTTAAATGCAAAACCAAGCATGTGAAATCAACATGAGAACATCACACAACCCATCAACAAAGTTGGACACCATACATGTGTAGGGCAGCAATTTACAGCAATGATTAGTAGGGATTAGCACTAAACAACCATGATTAAAGGTTGTATTAGTGTGCATTAAAGTTTGTCGGCAACATGCATTCTTAAGATCCTCAAAAGATCTCATTCACTAGTTGCCACCTTTCCCATGCCATCTTTTCCTCCTCTAATTAGTTACTCCTCTATATGATTTACTAGTTATAATCTTAGTCTGAGCACTTCCATCTATCTTCATATCCTCAAATCAGTTAACATTCATCCTTAATTTACTCTCTCAAGTAAATTCATACCTATATATATACATCTTCAAGCTTTAGTCATGAACTAGAACAAAACACAATGAATCAAGTGCCATTAAATCTTTACAACTTCTCTACTAAGAATTAAGAAAACAAGCTACAACAAACCTCATAGAAAGCTTCAAGTATTGCTTGCCGGTTCTCTGGGGGATTCACCGAAATGTAGCAATTCAAGAGACTTCTGAGCTCCTTTGGCTCCTCCAAACCTTTGCATGTGATGACCTCTCTTATCGATGACCGAAAATCCTCCCTCGGATCATGAGAACTCACATTCATCGCTGTCAGTATAACAAATCTCCGATCATCTCCATAGCCGAAGCTCCTGCATCTTCTCGGTCGTTCATTCAGTCCTGTGCTCTCGATAATCATTTGTTGCAGCCTTGCTTGCACCATAGTGTGTGTGAAGTTTGAGAATGCGTCGACGCAGTAGTGACCGGAGTCGGAGGAGGTGGTGGAGGAGACACTGAGCCTAGAACCACAGCACAGTGTTCCACATCTTTGTAGCTTCTTCTTGCTCCCCATGAGAACTTGTGTTTCTCTTGAATCTACTCTCTTAAGCACCCATTGAAGAAATGTACTCTTGGATGCCTACATATGATGTATGTACAATTGGAAAGAGAGGAGGAGGACTGCTCAAAGGATTAGTTTATGAATCAATGCCATGCCTCTTACTTTTGGTTATAAAAAGTGTTAAAGAGTTGTGGATGGTGGAGGGTTTAATATTAAGGGGATGGTGTCTTAGGAAAGAAGAGGAGAAGCAAGAGCTTCCAATGGAAAACAAAGGCACCATTAATTCTCTTGTTTCTTTAGCTTTTCCTCAGGTTACAAGCTCATCAAATTGGAAGGTGTAATGAGATGAGAAGGTGCCCACAATGTGGAATAAGAATTCAGCATTTTCCATTCATGGTCCTTGAGGAACAGACAAGCAATCATCTTGCCAAGAGCTGTCTGAATCATTTTGTTTCCTTCTAGATGATGTGTTAACATCATAAAACTAAGTTCCATCTCCAACTCTTTTGTAGAGTGGTTGGATAGAATTGCCCTTGTTCTGCTCCTTTTATAATTTCTTAATTAGTGAGCTTTTTTATTTACCATCTTATAATTAGTGAGCTTTTTTATTTAGTTCTTTAGTTAACTTACTTATGAACAATCATCAGCTCAGAGATATCTTTTTTTTTTTGGAGAAAAGTAAATAAATCATATTTTTATTTCATTAGATTTAAAAAAGCTCACTACCCGTGTACAGAAGTGAATACAATGGTTGCGGCCGACCGGATTATATATATATATATATATATATATATATATATATATATATATATGACATAGGCCATAAAGACCCCCCATACGGGTCAATCAGGGATATGGTCATAGACTCCGAGAAGTAAACTATTGATGTACGACCCCTCACGATGCGCATCGGATCCTTGAGGAGTAAACTCGACTCAAGCTTGCTCCCACCATTACGGGGGCGGGGATTCGATCCCGGGACTTGCCTTAAGAGAATTACTCAACGCATGAGACCCAAGGTTATACATCTAGGTTATGAGCCTTTTAGTAAGATGAAAATATATTCAAACTCAGACATTCTGACTGTGTCCCACTCCCCAGGTACAACGATCAAGACATGTGAAAGACTTTGCGATCCAAATCGCGTGCTTCAACATTGGCAGCTTACCCCTTGACTACCTGGGGTTGCCAATTTCGGGATCCAAACCAAGGAAGGAGAACTGAAGGACAGTTATAAACAAAATCAAAGCACAACTAACATTATGGAAAGGGAAACTTTTATCGGTAGAGGGGCGCATCACTATGATCAATGCAGTCCTCACGACGATCCCGAATTATTGGCTTTCTATCTACAGATTTTCAGAGTGGGTGATAAACCAGATTGACCAAATAAGGCGAGACTTTTTATGGAGAGGATCGGAGAAGGATAGAAAAGCATATAGACTGGTGAGCTGGGATAGACTTTGTAGGCCCAAAGAATTTGGCGGTTGGGGCATTATGAAGCTTCGTTGCTTTAATACGGCCATGCTGGGAAAGTGGTGGTGGAGAATACTTACGGGACAAGCTGGCCTTTGCTCACGAATATTGAAATACCAGTACTACAGAGGACGAGAATTCGATCCCTACTCTCTGATTCCCTCGCGTGCATCCTTCTTCTGGAAGGGGGCCTCCACACAACAGGAAGCACTATTTCATAATATGACAGCTGAGGTAGGCAGGGGAAATTCCTTGTTCTTTTGGTCTGATAATTGGCTAGATGGATAGGCACCTCAACCAGATACCCCCCTCTATATGAATTGGCTAGAGACAAAAAACAAACAATATTGGAAGCAAGACTCTCCCTGACGGGAGGCAACCCAATACTGCTAGAGGGCCCGCTGACTGAAGATGAAGCAAATGGGTTTGATCATCTCATAAGGAGGTTGTACAAGGCTTAGGGGACAAAGCCAGACAGAAGGAACTGGAGGCTCACCACACAAAGGAACTTCACAGTACACTCATACTATGAGTTCTTGGTAGATGGGGCCGTCCGATCCGATGTGGGGAAAAGATTTTGGAGTTTGTCGTGCCCCTTAAAAATCAAAGCTTTCGCCTGACTAGCAATGGATAACAAAATTCTTACATTGGATAACCTAAGGAAACGCGCCTGGCAAGGAACAAGGACAACTTGCTATCTGTGTGAGGAACATGAGGAAACAGTACAACACCTACTCCTACAATGCTCATACTCAAAAAGTATCTGGCACCACTTCACACAATTATACGGTAGGGGTCACCCCATCACAAATAAAAGGTTTGTGGGGTCCAGCAGTCTTTGTCCAAGCTGCTTGCCAAGGGGCACTAGGATGGGATGGAACCTGCTATCTATAGCCACTATGTGGACAATATGGATGAAGCGCAATAGGAGATGCTTTCAGGACAAATACCGTGTTTTCTCAAAAACAATCTGCGACATTGACTTCCTAATATTGTCTTGGTTTGATGCATCTCACCGTTCCAAAAGGCCGAAGTTGATTGTGATGGAGTCTATTGTGAAGAGGAGTCTCATTTTCACTAAGGAGGAGGTCCTGCAACACTCACCAGGGAGGGACTTTGAAGACACTCAAGCAGATTGAGGAGTTTCCACAAGGTGCCTCTAGCACAAACAAGGCACCAGGGCAACTGAGAGACACAATCTCTCTTTGTATCGAATCCATCAAGAGTTCAAGCTATGTAATCGTCTTCTAACTAAATAAAAAAACGTGGTTTATCCACTTTTATCGAAAAATAAAAATAAACATGTAAAAGATTATCATGAGATTCATTCACTACCGATCTCTAAAATTAGTTGGTGATGATGAAATTAGGGTGTGAATTGCTCAAATTTGGCACAGGTTTCGGCTTGCTAAAGCTTTTTCATTAATAATAAATTAAGTTTGAGTCGAAATTTCATATTGCTAAACAAATGAGGCAAGCTCAAATAGGCGTTAACCGGTTCCATAAAACTCGATAACATATAATGATTTCTGCAACCAGGTATAACATTTTGTAAAATATTTCATGTCTTATTATGCAATAATTTCTAAAAAAGATTTAATGATAAATTGTTTATCATTGGTTGTATAAAGTTTTATATTAGTTTTAAATTAAGGATTCAAGTGATATTAAACTTTAGATATTATTGTTTAAATTGAGTTGAGGCTTGAGCTCAGATCCTAGGATCAAATCGAGCTTGAGCTGAACTAGAGCTCAAGTTTTTAGCATCTAGCCGAGCTAGAGCTGGCCTCAATTCATTCAAGGTTGGCTCATTTACACCCCTAGTTTAAATTAATCATATTTTGTGAGGAAACTTGAGTAATTAATTTGTGGGTTAATTTTTTTTTAACCACCTGAACAATGTTGCTTTTTCAATCTGGCACCTCAACTTTTTTAACTCTATAAAACAGTCACAACTTTAATTAAGTTTCAAAAAACCACCTCTGTCATGATCAAGGAAACGGCCGTCAGGTTAATAAAGCCACGTGACAAACATGTGATATTTAACACCAAATATTAGAGATTTAAGGTGGGTCCCTTTCTTTTTTTATCCACGTCACCAAACTCTTATCAATCTCTTCATCTCCACTTCTTATATCTCTTCGTCCTTTGGAACACCAACCCGACATTACCTTCGGAACTCATCGTCATAATCCCCAGTGGTGCCTCCGTACTCAACACCATCCTCCCAACAACCGCATGGTTCTTCTCCATTGAGAACATGAGATGGAGGTAGCTATTATTTATCTCCAACCCATATCTATTATTTTATAAATCTATTATTTGGTTACACTAGCCTAATTTCTAAACTCTCTCTGTGTGTGATCATTATATAATAACTACATATGCATGAACAATGGTGGGAAACAACATAGCAAAGAGATGGAGGGAGCTCAACGGTGAATATAACTAGAAGGGAATACTAGATCCACTGGACATAGATTTCTAGCAAAACATAATAAACTACGGGAGATGGGCGAAATATAAAAGCCATACAATCTCACTCTCTCTCTCTCTCTCAAAACTTTCTTTTTTGTTTATCTTTCTCTCTCTAGAAAGCAGAAACCATAACCTCCACTGTTTATAAGTGATCTCTCTTTCTCTCTCCGTCGCCCGAATACTCACGAGACTGTTTCCATTAGAGAAAGTCCTTGACTACACTCCCACGATTATAGGGAGGCCAGATTAGAGGAAGAACCAACCAGAAAAGCCAAAGAGTGATGTAGAAAAGCCTCCAGGCACTAGAAACCCTAGCTAGGCTTCATCCTTTCTTTCTCTCCCTAGAAAGCCTTAGATGTTGGGTCTTGATTAACTTACAACTTGCAGACCTTCTCCTCTCTAACAATCTAACCCTACAACCTCTCTTTGATGTATGCCCTCATACTTTTCTTTCCCTCCACCTTTTCAGTAACTATTATGCATGTGTGTGTGTGTGTGTATGTGTGTGTGGAAAGCCATAGATCCTTGGTTGAAATGAAGCTTCAAGTATATATCACATCATGATCTCTATTGAACTAATTCTTCTCCTTCTTAATTTCCATCTTTTTTGTAACCATTTTAACCACCCCCCCCTCCCCTCTATCTGTTCAAACCCTAGCTATATGTTGTATTCCTAGTCAAGTTAGCCCTCATGAAGGTAACTCGGGCTCACCAACATTGGAGGGAAATCAGGTGAATGGGAAACATGGAATATCGAAGGATGACGCATGGCTTAACAATGGTGGGCAAACAAATATTATTCCTCGGATAGCAACATGTGTCACCACAACATGCGAGAAAGGGGATAAACAATGGCTCGAAGGGTACGTGATGTTAGGGAAGGAATTAGGGTTAAAGGAAGGAGCACGATAGGATAGCAGGGCATCGAAATCATTAACAGAAATAGCCTGACTCTCTGTTAAGTGTGAATGAGTGGAAGAACAACGATGCCTTCTCAGGCTCGCTGGTCTTATTCTCAGATGGTTTCGCCGGAACCCTGCTAGTCATCTGTCTTTTCTTTTGGTTATGTTGAAGTGTTTGTCGTTTGTTCTGGAGTCTTGTGATGTTAAATGAGTAACAACTCTTGTGAATGCTTATGAGCACGGGTTAGAGGAAGGGAGTTGACTGAATGTTATATCCTTTTCTCTTAGTAGTATTGTCTCATCGTGATTATGTGTTACACTATACAAACTTTCTTTGTTGTTTTGTAACTCTTTCTTTCTCTCTCTAAGTGGCCAAAAATGGTTTGTTAGATTTCCATATAAGGTTGAAAATAAATGGCATTATATATAGCTCCATATAAGGTCACCAAATAGGTTTTCACAGCTAGAGATTTCATAGTTCCTTAGAAGAGAGAGAAAGAGTGAATTTTGAATCATGGAGAGAGAGATGGTCGACGGCGAGGTGATGGCGGAGATCAGGTGGAGATTGGGCTTCTTCACCACATTAAGATCCGGCTTCTTCACCACTTGATTGTCTAGTCCTCAAAAAAGGGAGAAATTTGAATCCTAGAGAGAGAAAGAGGTGGAGATCGGGCTTCTTCGCCACCTGGTGGTCGACGGTGAGGTGACGGCGAGTGAGAGAGAGGTTACTTGGTGGGCCGAGATGGGACTATATCATCAGTTCCCACGAGATTGACTCTCGTTGCTTACCATGATGTACTTGAACCGAATGGAGGCGGCGTGGGGGAGCACATTGGTGGTGACCCAGGCTGCGAAGGAAGCTTTTTAGGCTAGAGCTTGGAGGTCCTCATTGCGCGTCCCTAGGACGACGCTGATGCTCGCACCCTCGAGTGCTTTGAGCCCGACAGGGTTCGGAAAGGGTTGGCTGGGCGGTGAGGATGGGGAGGGTGAGAGCGGCAGCCTTGAAGAAGGCGGCGAGGCTATGGAAGGAGATGAGGGTGGTGGAGAGGATGGAGGCGGCCCGTGGAGCTTCGAGGAGGTGTTTGTAGGTGTGGATGTGGCGGGAGGAGAGGAGAGGAAGGCGGAGGTGGGGAGGAAGGCAGGAGTGGAGCATGCGTCGATGTAAATGCGTGGATGAGGTTGTGAGGGCCTCGAGGAGGGAGAGAAGGGTTGGGGTTGTTAGATAGGGTTAATTATAATATTATAATAGAATAATAGGGTTATAATAGAGTTACAATAGTGTTAATGAAAAAAAATTAACAGCTTAGATTCTCACGGCCGTCTCCCGAGTTATAACAGAGGTGTTTTTTTAAAACTTAAAAAAAGTTGAGGTTGTTTTATAGAGTTAAAAAAGTTGAGATGCCGGATCAAAAAAGCAACATTGTTCAGGTGGGTAAAAAAAATTAACCCTTAATTTGTACATAGGCGATTCTCTAAAAAAAACTGAGTTAAAAAAATAGGACTATTTTAATATAAAATGAAAAGGTTTGTTTAAAAGAAATATGATGTGGAAACGCAAGTAATTAATATAGATGGCTTTTTAAGCATTTTAGGTGCATGAGATCTCTTGGTTAGTATATATTTTTTTATTTAAGTTAAAAGAAGAGTGATCAAATCAGGGGGATAATATATCTTTAGATCCCAGACTTCTTCCTTCTTAACCAACGGAGGGAAAAATCCACTAATCATCCATGTACTTTATCACTTTGTTTGATTTCATCCTTGTACTTTAAAAATATTTAATACAATCCCTATATTTTATGTATTTTGTTCAATACAATCCATATTGTTGACGTGACAGCACATGTGGCATACGAATGAAATGGCAAAAAAGTAGTAGCCCGCGAGGGTTATGACATCTTTGGCACCACAGCCCTGAGACTTTTCAAATCCCCTCCCCAGCACAAAAAAGTTGTGGCCACAGGGTTATGGCATGCTGGCATATCAACCACCACGTAAGCATGTCATCCCTATGGCCGTAGTCTTTTAAAAAACATGCCACATAGCAGGTGCCAAGCCAGCATACCTTACTCTCTATGAAAAATTGTTATTGATGTGGCAGGTTGAAGCCACGTCAACAGTCCACATCATCATATACAGCCACATGCATGTAATGCCATATCAACAAAACTCAGCCACCTGTAAAACAAAAAAATAGGAAAAATAGGTTGTATTTTATTCAAATGCCACCCGTGTTGCCACATCAGCAACATGGACTGTATTGAACAAAATACATAAAATACAGGGATTATATTGAATATTCTTAAAGTACAAAATGTAATTGAACAAAATGATAAAGTATGTGGATGATTAGTAGATTTTATTAGATTTTGTTAAGTATTTTTAGATTAAATGACAGTGTGGTCTTTAAATTAACTTCGATGATCAACTAGATCATTAAATTAGTAAAAAGTGATTTTTTTTTTTAATATGAGCAGCAAGTCGCTAAGAAACTAAGAGCGTACACAAGCCTCGGCAGAGCAGACATGAGGGCAGCCAGCGCACATGTGAGTGCTGGGATCACCCGCTACAACCACTATTCATGGTCCCAGAAATGTGCCCTCACCATATCCTTTACACTAAATTACAGTGTTGTTATAAATTTATAGCATTTTAGTGTAAAGAGTGGTTTTTAGAAATGAGAGAAATTTGTACTGTAAGAGGGTGTAGTCGTGTAGAAAGTGTTTCTCTTCTTCATTATTCTTTATTAGATTATGGCCTATTTAAATGGGATAATTTTTAGGCTAAAAGTATTTCTAGAGTAAGTGAACTATTTTCTTTGTCATTTTTTGGGTGTTTGGACGGATTTATTAGAAAAGTAGGAAAATAAAAGAAGCAACTTTACTTTTGCATGTCAAAATTCACTTTTAATTACTTTTAAAGTGAAATGTCAAAACACAAAATTACTTGAATTATTTGAAAAAACACTTACAGTAGAAACACTATTTTTTTTTATTAAAGTTGACAAATAACCTTCTCAAAGGACGAACCCATCTCCACGAAACATCCACAGACTCATGTTTGCACTATGCCTTCATCTTATATAGAGGAGGATTTGAACACGGGATCTCCCTATTGAACAGCTTTTATGTAGGGGACCCTATTCCACTCGATCGCTCATGTAGTAGAAACATTTTTTAAAAACTACTAAATAACACTAAATAAAAGCATGTCTAAACAGGGCCATTCTTATGGTATTGGGGCTCTCTCATTATGCTTCTAAGGAGTGGGAGGTGTCAAAAACAGAGTTGTTTCATTAGGTTGTGAGTACGAAAAGTTGATGTGAGTATATGATTGTTTATAAAAAAAAATATTATCTATCTTTTTTATTGTTATACTCTCAATAATGGATTATTGCTTGTCAACCTTATCAATGGTTGTAATCCTATTGTATGTAAAATTTGTAAATCTTGGTGTCTTTATTGCTTGCTTGCTTGATTTTTTTTTTAAGCATTGTCATACAATGTGTACTGCTGTTAGTTTCGCTTTGGTTTCTTTGTGTTGGCACTAACAATGGTAATGTCCCGATCCAAATTTTTCCATGTAATAGCTCATAGCTATTGAAAATGATTTAGCGAAGTTTTTTTTTTCGAAGAAGATTAAAAAATATAATGTTAACTCAAAAATCAGAGAAACCCTAATTTCTCACCAACTGTTAAATTTATTTAAATTTGAGAACGTAGGCCAACGAGGAAATGCTTAGAAATCAAACTCAAAAGAAAAAGAACATTGGAAAACCCTTAAAGAATGAAGAAAAGCCACGGGCTCCTCTTTAGGAGCAAATCCAGTCTCTTTCTTTGTACAAGATGGAGAATCCATGGGAGAACTAGAGAATTAAGATTACAAAATAAGAGAATGAAAGGGGAAGAGAGTTTCCAAAGAGGCATGTCTTCGCCTGATGGGATGTGTTCCGCAAGTATACGGGTCGTGATCAAGTAATAAAGTGAATTTGTGGGAAGTGGGATGTGAACCACGGGGAATAGAGATTGCTTAATGTAAACCAAGCTTTACTAACCTAGTCCGAAGAGAAAATTAGGGGGTTTTGGTTTTCAAATGTAAAGACTAAAAAGGATTGCGAATAAGAACTGAAAATTGAGAGTTGATTGGGGTGAATCAATGGCAAGAGAGGATACTTGGGTATGTATGCCTTTTGGATTTCAATTCTAAAGATGAGCAAAGATGTTTATGAATCAAAGTTGGTATTTCTTGTGCCAATAGTCCCAAAATTATATCCAATCCCTCTTCCAAGGTGATTGGATAACTAGTCTCCTAGGACTTGATATGAAGCTCAAGGAATTTTATATATATTGGAAGAATCATGGGGGTGAATTCGTATGAAAGAGTCGTTCGCCCTTCTAGTACCCGATTCCTCGGTATACTCATGAAACTCTCTAATGAAGCAAGTTCCTAATACAAGGAGGCGTTAGCTCTACCCTTGTATTGCACACAAGTAATTTCTAGTGATGAAATTATAATCAATACATAACATTCATTAGACATTCAAGAAGGTACCAACAAATCATCATAAACATTCAATGCTATTAATGCTCAATCCAAAAGTTCAACATACCCAAGTACCAATAGATTAGTTCCCCATAAATGGGGAACTCAAACCAAAATAGGAAAGCTTACAAAACAATGAAAGATTAATGGAGAACACCATTACCTCCAATGCTTGCAACTCCAAGGGTTCTCTACTATCAAGATTTGGGGGAGATGACCCCCCAAGCCCTAATCTCTCCTCTAGCCTCTCTCCCCAGCCAAAACTATCTCTAAACTCTCATACTTAACTATTTATACCCATGAATTAGGGCTCCACTAAAAAATTACAACATTACCCTTGATTGGGCCCATGAAACTGCAAAAGTTACGATGAACGGCCTCGTGAACGGCACATTCATCGGTCAGATTCGACTCACGGCACATTACGAACCGGGTAGTCAGCGGCCGTTCATCACCCTGTTCACCTCTCAGCTTGTTCTGAGCCGGGTAGTGAACTGGCGGTTCATCGGTAGGTTCACCTCCGCGGCTTACTCACGAGCGGCGAGATGAGCGGCCATTCACAAGGCCGTTCACACTCTTTATTACTGCCGTTGTGCCCAGGTGTGAACGGCCGTTCACAAGGCCGTTCACCCCTATTTACTTCAAAATGCCTTCGTTTGGTCTTCATTTTGTTGATAAATGCTTCCTTTTCGTCGGGGTGGCCTATTTATGCCCTGTTTACAAAATATGAAGCATTTTAAGTACCGGCAGGCTACAAATCATTGCATTTGACATGAAAATAAGTATATATATGGTATGTAAATATGCTCAATTGAACGCTTATCATCGCCCTTTCAAAGTTTGTTCCTGAAATGATGCTCTGGTTCCCCTTCTATAGGCTTCAGGTTAGAAGAAACTTGCGGCCCAAGTTTCCATACATTTGGCCTACTTATGCGCAAACTCACCTCCAGCTCAGCGCCAACTAATTTCTCTTCTAAAGACTCCTAGATGCCAGTTAAATGCCAATTCATTCTCCAGCTGAGCTCCACCTGAAGGTTAACTGGGCTTTTAGGAGCTTCTTGGAATTCTTTTGTTTTGTATGGCTGATTGCAGTGTTAGAGAGCTAAATATCAGAGTGAAAAGAATAGGATCCGAACAAAATTCTGGATGCATGATGCTCCGCAATGACCCGAACGAAAATACTCTGTAGGATTCTAAACAGATAATGCTTTGTAGATCCGAGTAGAATATTATGGGTCCGAATAGAATCATTTCAGACCGAGCGAGTTGGACTTCGGATCGAATAGAATAAGGTATGGATCGAGCGGAATTAGGTATGAATTTGAGTAGAAATTAGATGCGGAGGTTCTTCCACGTGGTTGGTTGCCACAACAACACATGTTTTCCACTTTTACCCTATCATATAAAATTATTGTTAAAATATTTGGAGTTTTATAAAAAAAACTAAAATGTTATAACACAAACAACTGTTGCAGGAGGATTTGAAGTAAAATATATAAAATATATAACCATTATAGTGATTGTGAATTATTTTATTAAAGGTATGAACAAATAGAAATGTTACAATATTTTAGTGCTTTATAGATATAAGTGAAAAAAAAGGTCATGTATAGACGCAAAATTACATATTACATAGAGATTTATTAAAAAAGAAATGAAGACAACTCTTATGTTTTCTGAATGAGTGTTTAGATGATCATAATAAAAACTTGATAAAACTAATAATTGTGTGAGATAAGCTTTCTACCATTTTAACAGTTCTCATAGCTCTTTTATATTTTTTTTAGTATTGAAAAATTTAGAAGGTTGAATTTAAAAATAAACCCATTGTAAGATAATGTTCTCTGTTGAGAAAACTCTATTTTATCAGGGTGTATTTGTGAAAAGTAGAGAATTAAAAATTTTATCAAGGGTTTACATGCAATTTCAGTTTTATCAAAGAGTATAAATGAGATAATTAATATTTTCTGTTTGGTTACATGGAAATGGATATGATGTAAGTTGTTTTACATGGAAATGAAATATTTAGGTGTTTAGTTACCTGCAAAACAGTCGCTTACATGTAAAAGGTTCTACATAATAGGCTTGTTTTTGTTGCATTACAACTCACGCCCAAATTGGTGGTAAGTTGAAATGTTGGGAAAGTAAAACCCCTTCACTGAATTAAAATCACTTGCCCATCCTCTCCACCCCTCCCGTGGTTCTTGGCTTCATACTTCTCCTTGCCATCAGCCTCGCCTCCACGGCAAGGACCTTGAGCGAGGTCTATACCTCCGGCGGCGGCGGCGGTGGAGGGCATGGAAGTGGGGGTGGCTCCGGTTATGGCTTCGACGCAGGCTCTGGTGGCGGTCCTTGCGAGTGCTTTAAAGAAGAAATCTGAGAAGCTATTAGGTTTCCCCAAGCGAGCACGAAGAAGAGAGCAAATCGAAGCATCATAGCGGCCCTTGCGAGCTCCCTCCTTGCCCCCGGCGATTCTGCCTCTCTCCCCTCTCTGGTAACTCGCTATATCTTCACTCCAATCCTGTTTTGGGGTTTTAGTCTAATCCATGGTCTGAAACCTAGCTGAAACTTTGATTTCTTTCTCAATGTTATTGTTTTGGTTTGCAAGGTCGATTATTGGATTCATCGGAGCATATGTTTTTGATATGTTGGCGGGGGAGTTTGGCCCTCAGTTCGATTCGTTCGAGGAGATATAAAAGCTGAGTTTTTTTTTTTTTTGGATAAAAGCCGAGTTGTTGTTCGAGCGGCCGATGGGCATGAGAACCATTACAGTTGGAATTTTTCCTCCTTTGCTCTTGTGACTTGGTTTAAATTATGAGAATTATCTTAAATTATGAGATTTTTTTCTCTTGTAAATGAAATATAAGTTGAAAGAGATAAGTGTTGTTTGGTTTTTAGATTATTGTAAAATTTGATAGGAATCTTGTGTATTAAATTAATTATTGACATATAAAGAGAACATGATGTTTTGTAGTAGGTTGGTGCGTGATCTTATATTAAATTCATATTATTATTTCTATTATAAAATTAAATATAAATACTTTTTTTTATTATTGGGGTAATCTCACCACTTACTGCATAGGGTGACTGTATCAGCTAACTTACATCAAACCAAATAGTAGAAAATAAAATGCAGCATTTATAATTACGCAAAACCAAAGAACCCTTGAAGTAAGTCAAAATACAGTAATTCAAGTTACATATGATTTCACTTACACTGTGAATTGAATTACCAGTAACCAAACATCTAGTTACGTAAAAACCCAAAATAAACTTATCTCTAGATGAGTGTAAGTATGATGATTATATATATGTGTTATTTATTCATTAAACATTAAACTAAAAATAAAAAAGAGAAAAATAATAGCTTTCTCCATAGCAATTAAATTTGTCCAAAAATTAGACAATATTTTCTCAAGGTTCATGCTAAAACTAAATTAGGGGGTGGAAAGTAAAATGATATGAAAAAAAGGGGGTTATGTAAACATTTTAAAAGAAAGGGTTTCTCTGAAATTTAGAAATTTTTTGGGGGTATTCATAAAAGTCCCTTTATATTAGTACCGATCTGGCAACTTACAGAAACCCTAGACGGCCACCGCCATTCTCCATCTCCTCTGCTCGATAACAAGGTGAGTTTTGATTTATTTTTTTCTTTCTCAATCTCCTGAATTCATCGAAGCTAGAAAATTTTATTTAGGTCTGTCTCCAATCAGGAACTTCTCCTTGGTTTTTAGTCTCAACGGTTTAGAATCATACGATCTCCTTTTGCCTGTGATTTAGGGTTCTTATTCTCTTAGAAAGATGCAACCTTTATAGCTTTTGCAGATTTTTTCCTGTGATTTAACTACTGGATTCTTGAATTATAGGGTTTTTTCCTTCTCTGTTCGAGTGGACTACGCAGGACAATCATGGCTTCTCGTTTCTGGACACAGGTGCGTGAATTTGAAAACCCTAACCCTGATTAAGTCTTTTGTTATTTTAATTTGGCTTCAAAATTTCTTGCTTGTTTGACGATGTCAGGGTGGTAGCGACAGCGATGAGGAGGAAGAGAGTCAGTATGAGGGAAGTGATGTCGAGGCGGGACCGACCGAGGCTTCAACTGCTGCAGCCGGGAGCCGGTATCTTCGGGCCAATGCTTCTGACAGTGAGGACTCTGATGGTGGCCACCGCCGTGAAATCAAGTCGGCCCGGGACAAGCGGTTTGATGAGATGGCGGCCACTGTCGACCAGATGCGCAATGCTATGAAGATTAATGATTGGGTGAGCCTACAAGAGAGCTTTGAGAAGATTAACAAACAGCTTGAGAAGGTCATTCGAGTTACCGAGTCCGAAAAGATCCCCAATCTCTATATTAAGGCTCTTGTCATGCTTGAGGACTTCTTGGCCCAGGCTTTAGCCAATAAGGATGCTAGGAAGAAAATGAGCAGCTCCAATGCCAAGGCTTTGAACTCCATGAAGCAGAAACTCAAGAAGAATAACAAGCAGTATGAGGAGTTGATAACTAAGTACCGTGAGAAGCCAGAGAGTGAGGATGAAGGGGGTGAAGATGATGATGAGGACGGTGAGGGGGAGGATGAGTCAGGTTCGGAGGTTGAAGAAGACCCTTCAAAGTTTGCAATGTCAGATGGGGATGATGAGGGGCTGATGAGGATGAGGATGGTGATGAACAAGGAGAGGGTGGAGGGTGGGAGAAGAAGATGAGCAAGAAGGATAAGCTTATGGACAAGCAGTTCATGAAGGACCCAAGTGAAATCACTTGGGATATTGTCAATAAGAAGCTTAAGGAAATTGTGGCAGCAAGGGGCAGGAAGGGGACTGGAAGAATTGAGCAGGTGGAGCAACTTACCTTCTTGTGGCGTGTTGCAAAGACCCCTGCACAGAAGCTTGAAATTTTGTTCAGTGTTATCTCAGCTCAGTTTGATGTAAATCCAAGTTTGCTTGGACATATGCCAGTCAATGTGTGGAAGAAGTGTGTGGACAACATGCTCCTTGTGCTTGATATTCTGGAGCGGTACCCCAATCTAGTTGTGGATGACACTGTTGAACCTGAGGGAGAATGAGACGCAAAAGGGTGCAGACCACAAAGGGACCTATCACGAGTGTGGGGCAACTTGGTTTGCCTTCCTTGAGAGGTTGGACTCTGAGTTCTTTAAGAGCTTGCAGTGCACTGATCCACACACCAGGGAGTATGTGGAGAGGCTTAGGGATGAGCCTTTATTTTTAGTTGTTGCCCAAAATGTTCAGGAATATCTGGAAAGGGTGGGAGATTTCAAGGCAGCTGCTAAGGTGGCACTGAGACGTGTTGAGCTTGTATACTACAAGCCACAGGGAGTCTATGATGCGATGAGGAAGTTGGCAGAGGCTGATAGAACTGAAGCTGGTGAGGAAGATGGGGATGAAGAGGCAGGTGATGAACGGCAGAAGACTGCCGAGGAGAGTAGGGGCCCCCCAGCTTTTGTTGTGATTCCCGAGCTTGTGCGCCGGAGGCCTACTTTTCCAGAGAGTAGCAGGGAGTTGATGGATGTGCTTGTGTCTCTTATATACAAGTATGGAGATGAGAGAACTAAGGCTAGGGCTATGCTATGTGACATATTTCACCATGCCATTTTTGATGAGTTCTCTATTGCTCGTGATTTGTTGTTGATGAGCCATCTGCAAGAAGGGATTCAACTCATGGACATATCTTCACAGATATTGTTTAATAGGGCAATGGCACAACTTGGATTGTGTGCCTTTAGGGCAGGGCTTATTACCGAAGCACTTGGATGCTTGTCTGAACTGTATACTGGAGGAAGAGTAAAGGAGTTACTTGCGCAAGGCGTTTCACAAAATCGGTACCATGAAAAGACCCCTGAGCAGGTGTGTTCTCTCCTGTTATTTAATTTTCAAATTTTTTGTTCCTTGCATTCCTAGTATTTTTTTTTTCTTTTTCTGCTGTTTGCATGTTATTACTGACTGGTTTCTCACTGAGGCTGTTGCTCACTATTATCACTTCTGGACACTGTTGAGCACTGAATGATTTGTCCTTCATAGTAGATGTTACTAGTTTAACTTTAGTGGTTTTGAATCCAACCGGTTTCATTTGTCTGGCCTAGCTTGTAAATATGTTTCTACTTGTTTTGAACTCTGTTTAATTTTCGGCGCACATGATGGTACATATAATTTATGTAGTTTCTATTGGTTCTGGTTCATCTTCACTTTGATATCACATGATGAATTTTGCATGTTCAAAACTATTTTCTCTACCCATTTATTCTACCCTGTTATGGACATTTTCTGTATGATTCATATTTTCTTTTCTACCTCCTGAACTTATTCAACCGCAATAATCTGCTTTTCATGGTTGTGTCAGGCACATATAAGATGTATGCATTAGAAAAACCATCTTACTTAAGCTTCATATAAGGTGGAATTTTTATTACTTGTGGTGAAAATAACAGTTCATATCGTAGTCAGGGAAAGCCATCTTCCTTTAAGGACACGTAAGATAGAATTTCTATTCCTTGTGATGAACATAGTAATACAGTTCATAGTTGGACTATTTTGTTCTTGTGTAATACAACCAGCTTCATATTATGTATGTTGTCTAGGGTTGCAGCTGGTACGGGGTTCTGATTTGGGATAATTACAAATTAAGCCATTATTTTATCTGAAGAAGGTTTTTTATAGGAAATTCAGGAAATAATTATCATGGAAAGAATCAGATTTATTTGTTCGACTGGAAAATATTTTTCAATCATTAAATTGTGGGACAAGATTGGTTGATCATTCTCAAGTTCCCACCAGATCTTGACTAAACCATGTTGAGCACAAAAATTCACCATAAACTTCAAAATCGAATCGTTCTACTTCATGAGTCTTCGGATGATTATTATAGGTCTTTTTATTTATGATTTGTATACTAACATTATGCACTATGTTATCATGAGGGTATTCTCCAATCATACACTTAAGTGGTAAGGTCTTTGATGTAACATGAGTTTAGTTCATTTGAAATTCAAATTCAAGATCATCTGAGATAATAGAATTAGGAGTTCAAATAAAAAAGGAAGATCATTCCTTTTGTGATCTCATATTCATAAGAGTCTAAAATAGGAAAAAAAACAATCATTTTTATATCATTTCATATTTATAGGAGTATAGAATAAAAAAAGTCAGCCCAGTGCTACAAAGCTCTTGCTATGCACGGGGTCCAAGGAAGGCTTGGATCACTTGGGTCTATTGTACGCAGCTTTACCCTGGATACAATAAGAAAGGAAAATCATTTCTTTATATTGTTGTATTACTTCTCTATTTAGAGGTAGCAACAATATTGAAAATTAAAGTTCAATTATAATTCAAGTACATATTAGTGTGATTCTAACGATAGGTGATGTTAAATCCATTTGAGTTTGTATTTATCAAACTTCTTTTCTTCTTTCTTACTTTACATCTTCTTCTAGTCAACTTGATTTCTGGTTAAGTTAATTGGTATTGGAGTGAGGTTGAACATTGCAGATGATGACTTGCAACGGTTCTTTATGTTGTGGCCAACAATTGCCATGTTGAGGCAGACCCAAAGGGGGTGGATGGTCGAGTCACATTTCTTCACCCAACCATTATGTTTCTGTTCCTCTTGGTCACCTATCGGTTTAAATGATTGTTGGCCATGTACTAGCTATGTGTCATCATCTGTGATGTTTAACTTTTCCTGGTATCTATTGACACAACTTGATCGCCTGAGATCAAGTTGCCTTCTAGAAGATGTAAAGTAAATAAAGAATAAGGGAAGTCAATAAAGAATAAGCACACAGACTCAGAGGGGTTAAGCATCCTAGTTATTGTTAGAGATTCACCCTAACATATAAGGTAAATTCAAATTTCTCTCTAATTTTCAATGATATTGCTAGTCTCCTAAATAGAGGAGTAATACATACAACAATATAAAAAAAATGATCTTTTCTTATTCTAGACTCTTGTGAATATGAAATGATTAAAGGAATGATCTTTTCCTATTCTAGACTCATATGAATATGGAATCACAAAAGGAATGGTTGTCCTTTCCTAGTCTAGACTTCTATTTCTGATATTTCAAATGAATTCTAACTCATGCTGCATCAATTTTACATCTAAATTGTGTATCACTTGTTATTTTATTGTTTTGACACAACATTCAATTTGTACTGAGATTTTCTTAATTTAAAGTTTTTTTTTCAAGATTTCTGTTGTATTGTTCAGAGGGGGCTGCATTTTAGTGCTTTGCGTTGATATATAGAAAATCTTAAAGATCCATTTTCTGAAGTTCATTGGATCATTTATTTGCTTATTTTTGTAGGAAATTCTTGCTTTAGTTATGATGTGATATTGGTTATTATGTTTAACTGGTTAAATTCAAGATGAGGGTAGTTGGCTCTTCTAATGATGTTTAGTATTTGATTTAGTGGATAGTCAATAGTCTGTTGCTGTGGTAGTTTGAGAATTGTTATATAAGATGAAGAACTGGTCTGACTTCAAGTGGAGATGCAAAAATTGGGTGAAATTAGATCAAAAGTTTTGCCTAATCACATCCTTGCATCCAACAGGGAATTCACCTCCCAATTGATGAATCCTTCTTTTTTGAGAATGCCTTACAGTGATTCTTCTAAGATTACTACTTATGTTGGAGACTTGGAGGTAGGATTTTACCTAAGTTCATTAATTGTCTTAAAGATGTTATCTCTACCAGCTGTATAAGGGTATTCCTACTTAAAAGGATTTTTTATATTATTTATTATTATTATTATTTTGAGGAACTACGGAAAGGATGTTATTTTATTTTATTTTTTTTATTGATCAAGAGGGAAAAAAATCTGTAGGTTTGTCTTATTGGCCATTTGTGGGTGTGCTCCAGAGTGATAGACAAAATGTACAATCAATCAATATGTGCCAGTAAAACAATGTGTTTAATTGGAATTGCTTTACACTGCAATGTAATATCTGCACTATAAAGGTTTTGTTGTTTGTTATTTATGTATTTTTAGCATCTCACTTGTAACATACTCTGTTATTATCTTTGTTTGTTGTCTTCTTTTTATGCCGCGGAGAAGGATTTTTCCCAAAGCCAACTCCAACTGTTGGGTTGAGCCTTATTGGGGATATTTTGTATTGTAGAAAACTTTGAATAACAACTCTAGAAGGGTTTTGTTGTTTGGTATTTATGAATTTTTGCCTTTCAATTGCACCTTGTGTTGTTTATCCATCCTTCTTGTCTGATTTCTTTGTAAATCGTTTACTCATGTTTACTTCACTGTGACAGCCTGAATTTTTCCTCGGAGTTCCTTTTTCTTGTGGGGACATGCCTCGTTTTTATTGTTTTTATACTGTTGGCTCTGTGATCTTTGCCATCCTTTTAATGCTGATTTTTGATTTCGGTTTTGCTTGCAAGTTTTCCTAAACTGTATTCTAAGTCAGAATCCTAAACTATCTAGTTTTCATACTTTATATAAGCTGGTTTATAAATGATTGCTTAGTTTTTTATTTGATTTTTTTACCAGGAAAAGCTTGAGAGGAGAAGGCAGATGCCATATCACATGCACATAAACCTCGAGCTCCTTGAAGCCACCCATTTGATCTGTGCAATGCTTCTTGAGGTCCCCAACATGGCTTCCAACATTCACGATGGCAAGCGAAAGGTTATAAGTAAGACTTTCCGCAGACTCCTTGAAGTAAGTGAGAGGCAGACATTTGTTGGGCCTCCTGAGAATGTGAGAGACCATGTCATGGCTGCCACAAGAGCCCTTAGCAAAGGAGACTATCAGAAAGCATTTGATGTCATTAAATCTCTTGAAACCTGGAAGCTCCTAGCAAATAGGGAAGGTGTGATGGAGATGTTGAGGTCTAAGCTAAAGGAAGAGGCTCTAAGGACTTACCTCTTTGCCTATTCGTCATGCTCACGAGTCCCTGAGCTTAGATCAGCTGATGGTCATGTTTGACCTTTCAGAATCCCATGCACACAGCATTGTGAGCAAGATGATGATCATGGAAGAACTTCATGCGAGCTGGGACCAGCCAACCAAATGCATTGTGTTCCACAAAGTTGAACACACCAGGCTGCAGAACCTCCTTTTCCAGATGGCAGACAAACTTACCATTCTTACTGAGAGCAATGAGAGGGCATTTGAGGTTGAACTGGTGGTGGACTTGATGGCTTGCCACCAAGGCGTAGGGGGGATGGTCAGGACTATACCGGATCAGGTGCATCTGGGAGATGGCAGGAAAATTTCATCTCGGCCTCACAGGGGCGGCTGGGTAGTGGATATGGATCGCGGACTGGATATGGAGGCAGATCAGGTGGTCCTGGGCAGGGTGGTGATCGATCAGGGCAAGGTGCTCGAGGGGCTGAGTGGTTATGCTGGGGGTTACCAGAACATGCGGCATCAAGATTCTTACAGGAGTGGAGGGAGGACATTCCAGACTGGTTCAACAACTAGGGGTCCACAGATGGATCCTTCGCACGCATGGTAAATCTCAACAGGACTGCCAAGGTTTAATAGGCCAACGAACTAGAGGAAATTACTACAATTCTGAGCGTAGAAGGCATTCTAAATTTTGCCGCATATTTTTATTTTCTTCTTCATCAATTAGTCCTTGTTCTGAGAATTGAATCAGTTTATTTCTGGAGTGTGTTTTTGTGACCATGTTTTGGGCTTGCTCTCTGAGTGATGAGGCTATAAACCTCAGCACTCGCAGAATACTTGAGCTTAATGAATGTTTACTAGACTCATTTTTGTATGTATTTTCATCTTGTGTTTTTGTTGATAATGACTCATGTGGCACGTGAATGGATTATCATATATTGGTAAATTTATCAGGTACTTGTATTATCCACTAGCTGTAGCGGTTGGGGAAAAAAATGATAAATAAATAAATGAAAAGAAAGAAAGAAAAATTCACAAGAGTTTTAGAATATAAAAAAGTTGTAAATTGAACCTTGATCTTTGACACTTTCATTTTTGATAAATCTTTGGCACTTTTATTTTAGCTTCAGAATTTTTAATTTTGTTAATTTAACATATACCTCCAATTTAGTTGCCACAAGAGTAAAAAAAAAAGGATACAAGAAAGTACTTTTTTCGATGGAGATTATGGGCCTGTTTGGATTGGCTTCCAAAAAAAACGTTTAACTTATAAAAAAAGCATTTTTTTTAAAATTGCTTCTACCAAACTGCTTTTTTCAGAAGTACATCATGTGGTGCTTCTAAAAAAAGCTGTGTTTGAGCTTTTTTTACTGCTTCTGCTTTTTTAAAAAGCTAATCCAAACAAATTTTTTTGAGCCTCTTAACTTATAAAAAAACGCTTCTGGCCTTAAAAAAAAATCAATCCAAACAGGCCCTATTTATATTGTAACTTATTCCAATATATATATCCACACACAAAAAAAAAAAATTGTTGGAATAACATAAAAAAGAAATAATTTCTGAAAATTTTAATTAAATAAATAAAACTATCATTTGATATTTCAATAAAATATTTACATAAATTAAATAAAAGTATTTTTTTAAAACAAAATTTGAAAAGCTAACAAAATTCCAACCACTATCCAATTTCCATATAGCTTGACCTCAACCCTCCATCATCCATTGGCTCTGATTCTCTCGTCCCCAATCCATCAACGAGACCAAACAAACCCAAACTTCAGCGAGCGAGCTCAAGGAGCTGCATCAATGGCGATGGCGATGGCCTTCAGAGCCGTAGCCATGGCCAAACCTACTCCCTCTCCTCCACTCAAACCCACTACCTCCAAGCATCATTCCTCCAATCTCCACCCTCCTCTTCTCTCCCCAACCCACACCTCGCTATCCATTCTCGCTCTTCTCTCAGCGAGCAGCGCCAGCTCCGAAGCCAAAGCCTTCTCCATCTCCAAAGACGGCGTCCTCTCATCGCTCACCAAGGTACCGAGTTACTATTACTCCTACTCGTCGTTTTTAGTACTTGTTGGTTCTCGGTTTCTCATGCATTTCTTGTGGTTTTGAAGGTCGAGGAGACGATAGATCAGGTGCAGGATGTGGGATCCAAGGCCTTGGACTTCTCCCAGTCTGTAAGCAAGACTCTGGTTGATGTCTTGAAGCCTGGAATCGATGCGGCGCTGCCGGTGCTGCAGAGTGCTAGCGAGGAGGCGTTGAAGGTTGCTTCTCCTGTTGTTTCCGGAGCTGTGAAGCAGGCTACTGATGCCCTCCAGAGTGCTGGGGTGGATCCCGCCCCGGTTCTCTCTGCTGCTAAGGTTCTTTCTCTAGATCCTTCTATTTTTCACACTGCTTTTGCTAGCATTGGAGTAATGGTGATAAACCTCCAGTGCCAAAATGAGCACTCGCTTGGGGAGAAACTTAACCTTGGATCTCCAGATGATCATAGAAATGATATTGGACTTTCTTATTATGAAGTTAAAGGCTACATTTTGCTCACAATTGATGATTTTAGTATGCAAACTTTGGATTTTCCTTTGATGGTTCTGCAGCTTTTGGTTCAAATTGGAAGGTGTTTTTCTTCGTTAGTTTGCCATTATGGATTATAATGAAATCAAAGACTGCATTTTCCTAATGGTTGATGATTTTAGTATCCAAAATATGAATTTTCCTTCAATTTTTTTTAAATTTTTTTTACTCAGTTTTGTTCTTCTTTAGTTTGCCATTGTGATAATGGAGTTCATGGAGTTTTGTTTCTAATAGACTGTTGCAGATTTAGCTCAACAAACTGGCAAAGTAGTGGAAGGGGCAAAGCCCATTGCTTCAGCAGCTGTGGAAACAATCTCATCTACTGATCCTTCAGTGATTGTTGTTTCAGCTGGATCATTGTTTCTTGCATACCTTATTCTTCCACCAATCTGGTCTGTGGTTTCTTCAAACTTCCGCGGTTATAAAGGTAGTATATCAATGATGAAATATTGTGTAATCTGTCCTTATGCCTTTTAAGTCTTGGTTACAAAACTTGGAAGAAATATGGTCCTGCACAACCCCTCATATCATGTTTTGTTATGTATACAGCAGTAACGGTCAAAAAACTCATGTGCTTAAATTAATTCTTGTTTCTGACAAAGGAAAGAATAATGAAATGAATTATCAGAGATTTTTACCTTACTGTAAAAATTTAAATTTTACCATGCATATCACACTCAAAACCAGTTGAGCTGACATCACCTACATCTAGGAATTTATGCTTCTGTGTCTGCTTGCGTTAGACATCTCATATTAAAATTTTCAAGTTTAATTTGCAATACTGGCCTTTTCTGGTTCATCAAAGAACATCAGTACCATGAAAGCTAAATATTTTTAGATTACATTTGCAATTTATTGAAATATTAAGTTTAATTTGTTTTCTTTTGCCAACAGAATCAGTGTAATCTTTTTCCTTTTCTGCGTTGTCTAGGCAATCTGACTCCTGCGCAGACTCTTGACTTGGTTTCTTCCCAAAACTATCTAATGATCGATATAAGATCAGAAAAGGACAAGAACAAGGCAGGTATTCCTCGCCTTCCATCAAGTGCTAAGAACAGGATGATCTCCGTCCCGTAAGTACTTCTCTTGAGACTGTTTTTACTGTTTATCAATGTCTTTTCCTCTACTCTTATAAGAACACAACATTGTTTCCTTTTGTAGTTTAGAGGAGCTCCCAAGCAAGATTAAAAGCCTTGTGAGGGATGCAAAGAAAGTTGAAGCTGAGATTGTTGCGTCGAAGATTTCTTATCTCAAGAAAGTCAATAAAGGTTCCAACATTGTGATCATGGACTCGTATGTTCCTTTCCAATGGCCTTATATGCAAATCTAAGCATGTTTTTATCATGATGATGAATTCAAAGTAGAATCTTATCAGTACTTTCCTCATTCTAAGCTTAAAATTTTTGCCCAATTGAAACATGCAGATACGCTGGCATTGCAAAAATTGTTGCTAGGGCACTGACAAGTCTTGGCTTCAAGAACTGTTGGATCATGGCAGATGGATTTTCAGGGGGGCGAGGTTGGTTACAAAGTCGTCTGGGGACTGAATCGTACAATGTGTCCATTGCAGAGATTCTGTCTCCTTCAAGGATCATCCCTGCAGCTAGGACACGATTGGGCACAACAAGCTCAACTGGGATTCGATCAAATCAAAAACTTCTTCCAGGGAGTATTGATAACTGAGGATTTCTTGTAGGAAAATGGCCTCAATATCATTTCACCACAATCAATTCTCTTGTGGTTCATGCTTGTGTACATGAAATTTGTGTCTGTTTACTTTTTAGTCTTCATCATTTTTAATGTATTCTTCCATTCCATTTTCTAGTGGATGGATCCCATTTAATCAAAAAGTTCTGATGAGCTTCATGATACAGTAATGTAATGTCCGATCATCAATCATTTTAGCATTTATCAGGTAATTTTAAACATATTTGGTATATGAGTTATATCTTGTTTATCAGTTAGACGGAGGTTGTGTGAAATTAGGTAAACTTTGCCTGGATATTGGGTATATTATCTTCTTTCGAGTTATTATTTTTTTTTTTTGTTAAAGATAAGATTCGGTTTAATATCTAATATATATAGATCTTTAAACACTAGCCCCTTCTTATTGAACACTACATCCACATCCTGCAGAGCGTACCTAAGTGGGCACATTCTAACGTTACAATTTAACAAAGAATTCATATCATATGTGTGAATAGTTTTTTACACTGACTGTCAACCTACCGCAACCTTTTTCCTTTACTGGACTTGGGACCGGTTATGGTCACATGCTCACATAGGCGAAGTTTCCTTCCGAGTTATTTTGACTTAAAAAAATGGTTTAATGATTTTCATTAAAATTTAAAAGGCTAATTACATATACATACCCATATAAAAAAAACCCATATTTACTTTAACTATTGCTACTAAATTTCATTTGAATATTGCTTGCAATTACATTGGTTTGTAATAATAATAATAATAATAATAATAATAATAATAATAATAATAATGGTTAAATATAATGGAACAAACTTCCCGTTTTCCATAAGACCACTATTATAATATCTAAATAAATTTACATCATTTGTAACAAATAAAATTTCGTTTTTTTTTATTTTAACTTATTTTATCAAATCATCAAACTAGAATTTTCCTTTATTTCCTCATTAATCATTTTCTATATATATATATAGTCAGGCTCTCCATCCACCGGACAGCATTTGGCAAACGGGGGCTTTGTGTGGAGAAGGCTCGGATTGGCTCGGATAGTGTCCATCAAAGCTTGGCCAGCTCCCCATCTCCACAATTCCCAGTTTCTCATAGATCAAGTCAATCCGCCGGCATTCCTTATCATGGATAAATCTCCGAGTTCTAATCTTGGATCATCGAAGGTTTGTTTTGGCCATCACATCCTCACTCTGGATCATTTCTATCTATCTTTATTTATCCTGTTTGATTCCTAAATTTGATGATGTATTTGTGACTGAATTTTGTGAAAATTCAATTCACTTCAGTCTTGTTTTCTTTCTGAATCTTTTGCTCTTGAAGAACCGTGAGAATTCGGGTTCTTGGAGTCATTGGAATTGGGGAAAATGAAGATGTAAGTAACCGATGACTAAGGATTTGTGGGTTGGAGTTTGGGAACTTGCGATCTAATTAAGGATCGTCAAAATCCTGTACTATTGGAATTTGAAGGTTGATAGAAGGAATGAGCTGGTTTGTTTGAAGAGGTTGTCACTGTTCTTTCTAGTTCTAGGTAATACCATCCCAAGAGAATCTTATTTTGCAAATTAATTAGTTTATGTCCAAAGGAGCATGAAATTGAAATGCAGCATACTTTTGTAGTCAAAATAATATCAAGGAAGAAAACAATGAAGAAATTCGTACATGGATGTCTGCCATCATTCAGACAAGAAAAATTAAGCAAACATGTTTTCTATTTTACTTGTAGCTGACGCCTCCTTGTAGAGATTTGTGATGATAGAGACTTAGGAGATCTAACAATAAAGAAGAGTTATGATCCTGAAGATCGATAGTACCCTCTGATTAAAATGAAGGGCTCTTTATTTGAGCTTTACCATATTGAGCACATTCCATATGTTAAATCTTGGGAGATTATAGTTGTGTTATCTGATCTTTGATTGAGGTGATTTTGTGTAAGCAGCTCAAAACCTTGTTTATGATCCCAACCGGATGACAGCATTAGACTGGATAGTACTTTTACAGACAATTGTAATACTATCTATGATGACATACCTTCACAATCCCGCAAAGATGACATGTAATAAAGAATCAAATATAAGGCAAGAATAGTTTTAACAGAGGATAATCTCTCTAGGCTCACTACACTGGTAATTGGTATGACCAGGTGGACACATGTTTCACCTTTGTGCAGAACTTGACCTTCGCATGGTCGAAGTTGTTCACTTGCATCTTGATGTGGTGGGTTTCCTATAACAAACCATAGCATCTCTAGCATAAGATTTAGTAGATTCTAGGAATTACTCAAACAGCAGTTCTGCTTTATTAGTGACTATAAAGATTGAGTTATACTTCTTATCTCAATCTATTCAAAAGTGCATGAAGGAGTTTGGATGTTGGAAACTTGGGCGTGTCAATTGATGACGTTATAGTGATTATAAGCTAAATCAGATGATTATACAACTCATTGAAGTCTTCATGGAACATATGTGCATATGTGTGATGTGGAGTACTTCATCTATAGATGGAGTGATAGAAGGAGATCATGCACCAGTTAGTGCATTTTCGCCAGGGATGTGATTTGAAACATTTGAAGACTTGGAAAAAGAGCTTAACATTTTCTAGTTTGCATATAATTGAAATTTCTCAATTCCTGTTGCCAATTACCTTTGTGGTGTGCTTTAATTACTTGCTGCAAATCCTTTTTATTTGGAGTTCAGTAATGTTAATTTGGCAACATCATCCAAAGTATAGGGAAGATGGATTGAGACCTTAGCTTTATAAAGATGATCCAGACGATGTATCAGGAAGTTGAGGTGTTGTTGCGGAAGTTATACCAGAAGTAGAAGGGCATGCTAAGTACCCTAAGCAGGTGAGCTATTCTAGGATCATCTTGGCCAAAAAGTGATTCGAGGGTGAAAAAATGAAGCTGAAAGCAAATTGATATGGGTCGTCCAAGATTCTGAGGAAAATAACTGAACTTTCAGCTTGCTTTACTGGCTATATGCAAATGTTTTCAGCAATCAATGTAAGAGACCTGTAGTTATTTGAGCCTTTTAACATTATATTAAGACTTTGCTGAGGAGCCTATGCTTCGCTATCGTCACGGCTCATATAACAAGCTACACCAATGTAAGAAGTGTAAAACAATTAGCTCATAAGTTCAAAAGGTTGACCTATTCAGGAATCTCCGGATCTATGCTTATTTTCAACTCCCCGAAGCATTTCATCACCATCCAGGGAGAAAATATAGAATGATCGTGGGGTAATAATACCATATTAATTCAATGTTGAAGAATCAATGGATGAGTTGTGGTTAGTGGTGAAATGGCACTCGAACCTAGAGCTTGGTTAATGATTTATTGTTGGAACGAGAGAAACCTTTGATGGATGGCAGTATTGGTATGAGAGGTTTACTGCAAATAAGCAAGGGAAGATTGAATGCTTATGAATTAGAAAGAAAAGTTAATTCCCAAGATGAGCAATGTGGCATTGCAACAAGTGGCTGTAGTCCTTATCCTTCTAATCTAGCCTGAGATAAATCACTCAACATGGGAAAACATAGTCGAGGAGGATTTGCAGTATCATTGTGGCCCACTGTGACTGGTTTGGAGTACACAAGATAGGGTTTTTGGGGAGACTCATTGTGCAAACATTTCAAAAGAAGATGTGATGTGTTAAGTATGGCTGTTGTGTAACAAAAGCACTTTTTCTGATCAAGAAAAAGGGGTACAAAAAGGAATTATTGGTGAACATGATGTGTAAAGAGCAGAAGAAATGTAGCTCGTAATGATGGGATTTATGTGGTTAATGAAAGGGGTTCAGAAGTCATGCTATGGCCATGAATCCTTTCAATAGTTACCAAAAATTATATGTTTTGATTTGAGAGTGGTGTCAATGATTATTTGTTTGGAACTCTTTAGCTTATTACTTTAGTTACTAAGTTGACCGTAGAATAGGGTAAGATTGCAATTCAAATCTAACTCTCTTTTATTTTGGTCCATACACTCAAATCTTGGATAACTTGTGTAGGAAGTTTTCGTTAATATCTGTGAACTTGCACTAGTTGGTACTTCAATTCTGCTGCATCACTTTGATTTCTTGGAAATGTTTGAAATTTCCTTGAATGGAATATCCTGGTTTTTTCTGATTTTCACATCTAACCTTTACTTCTCACATCTTGATTAGTTGTTTGATCATCTTTTCCTAAAACTCTTGATAGTGATTCTGTCCTGTACCAGCTATACATCTATTGATTACTCTGTGTTTATGATCGTTTTGATCTATTAATTGGTTACAGGAGGAACAAGGATCGGAAGATTTGAAACAAAGTACTGCAGATATGACGCAATTTGTATGTTCTTTCATTCTTTTTCAATTTTTACACTATGGGCTTCTGCATGGTTTTGCAAGTAACTTGGTTACAACCTCTGTTTTACAATGGTATCCTATATATCTTAGATGTATTTATTATTTAAAAAGAGTGCTTAACAACTCTTAAAACTCTTTTGACTCTGAAGAAATTTAGATTCCTGATTTGTTTGTCTAAATGCAGTCTGGAGCTGCTTTCCATACATGTTTAGAGGAAAAGTAAGAAGTAGGAGTTCTGCTAACTAGAATTTATAATCCACGTAGTACTTTGGCTATAATTGCAATTTATGATGGTTAGAGATAATTCTATTCTTCAAAATAAGACATTTAGCTATTTATTTATCTGTGTTGAAGTTCCTTCCTATTTCTTTAATGGTCATGTAATTCCATTTCTTTTTTGGTTGCAAAATTTTAACATGGTTTGCTTTCATTCCCTACTTTTTCTACAGGTGCAAAATCTCCTTGTACAGATGGTGAGTTCTCTTATCTGTTTTTAAGGCTTTCATTTGTCACTAGAACTATATAAAATATCCTTTGTTACAAAATTTTGTCCTTGCAGCAAACTAGGTTCCAGGCAATGTCTGAGAGCATAATTTCAAAGAATATCCTTTTTGCAGAGTATAACAATCTGCCTTTTGTATTGTATTCTGACTACTTTTAAGACATCTTATAATGGTTGGCTGCTTTGTTCCAGAAGACCTACACATATAAATCAGTACGTTCCAGCTATCGGTTCCTCTTTTTTTTTTTTTTTTTTTTTTTTGACAAAGGTGACAAGCGCCCCCACAAGGGAAGTCAAGGATGGGCTCAGGCGCGGAGCCACCTCAACGCGTCTAAGCCCCATCTTGCAAGAGGGGGATTCGATCCCGGTTCGTCCGAGAGAATCCCTATCTCTTAGCAACGGAACCCGGTACCAATAGACCTAGTTGTTGTTGGTGCCATCGGTTCCTCTTTTCCTCCATTATTTTGTCCTTGTTGAGTGGAAAACTTCATTTCTTATGAATCTAGATGTACATATATACCTAGACTAGTTTTCTTAACTGCAATGCACTAGATGACATGGGAAACAAGATAGATGAATTGGAGCAAAGCATCAATCACCTCAAAGCTGAAATGGGAGTGGACGGTGCAGTGAAGGCAACACCAGAGGAGACCAAACCATCTGAGGGAGCTGACTGAAAACTCTTTCACAAATTTGAAGGGCCCCATTGTATCTCTGAAGGATGAATGATTTCTGTTAAAGTTTTTAGTTTGTACCTCATACGTTTCTACAAATACCAAAATCTAGGGCTTCCTATCCCTAATCATCATATTGTTGAAGAATTTGTACAAGCATAAACTTTTCTGGTATTACAAACTGTATTCATGAAGTCCAAATATTTTTGACACTTCACATTCATTTTACACATCACTATCTTATCATTGGTAGGTGATCCGTTATTATATTTTTAAATCTTAATTAAAGATTTAGGCAGGAAACTATTTTTATTGAGAATTGTGATAGGGATAGTCCACTTGGGGTTATCCCATTGCCAAACACTACCCTAGTGTTAACTATTTGAACACTGTTGCATTACTCTTGATTGTTTTCAGGAACTATTACTCTTGATTGTTTTTGGGAACTGCAAGTGGTATATAACCATTTCAGAACCTCAACCAGGGGCATAAAAAACAATCTTGCTAACCCACAATTAGGTTGTCAAATGATCACAAACAGATTGAAATTGGCTCGGTAAAAGTTCAAGTTTGGCTTGGAATTTTGAGTTTTCAAGCCGAGTTTGAGCTTCAATTTCAAGCTCGATTGAACTCAACTCAAAAGCTCGAAATTTAATATTAATATATAATATGATATTAATATATATTAATATATAAATAAATTTTTAATTTTGAGCTAAATCGAGCCAAACTCAAGCTTTCAAAATTATAATTGAGTTCTTAATTTCGAGCTAAATCAAACCAAGTTCGAGTTTTTGAAATAAAAATCAAGCCGAGTTCAAACAAACTTATTCGAGCTAATTTCAAACTTGAGCTTGAGCTAGACAATTTCGAGCCCACAATGTTATTATTGCTACAAATATAATCTATAGGGTTAATTAACTACTAGTCCATGCCGTCATTAACACTGTAAACAAGGACATTAAACATGCTTCATATAATAAATATATTTGATAATAAACATATACCTTGATTGCCTGTGAAAATAAACAGATACCCCAAACTAAAAGTTCAGCTGACTAGCAAAAGGGACTGCAGAAAATAAATCTTACCAGGACTGACGATTACTTTCTTCACATTATTTCACTTCAAACTTCCATATTTGTACCAAGGTACAACCCTTTAATTTTCTCAACATTGAACCCATTCCAAAGTCATTTTTCTTGCAACACCTTGACTAAAACCATCATGATGAAAATCATCCAACACATACATTCACTTGGTAATACTATGTTTTCACACCATAATCAATGATCAAAATGGTTCATGTGCCATTCATTTAACACATCTCAATTGCTTCCTAAATATAACATGATTAACAATGACTTCTGATCCATCTCATTAAATTTGGTTCTCATTATTGATGATAGGAGAAGCTGGCTGCTGCTGAGTTATGCAATGTATATTTCCACCTCCTAAACATATTTCCCTTGCACTTTGGATCATTACAACCTGCGGGCCATCAAATACGAACTTGTCAATTAACTAACATCCAATGATAGCAGTAAATTGAAATATTCGACAATAGCAAATTTGCATGAGAAATTCCCAGTTTGAACCATCAACCTGATTATTAGTTTCTCACAACAGAACAATTTCTCTTGAGCTGAAAAAAAGTTGTTTAATGTATTGCATCCCGTGGCAATTCAATTAATCAAGCTAAATAGTGTGCTGCCACATCTCCAAAAAGCAAACAATTTGAGCCAGTGTAAATATTCTACTTTGCAAGTAGTGTTCAAGCTCTTCTGCATTTGAACATAAGCAAATAAGATCACTTGTAAAGTTCAGTTCAGCTCAAGAAGCGATGTAATCTTTGTTTGATTAACCAAATCAAATTGCATGGAGACAATCCAGTTTGATTAACACCTAGTTAATGTTAATCAAACTTTTTAGCAAGCCTAGTTTCTATCAGCAGTTGTTCAATCCCCTTGTATGAATTCTTTTTCTCTACAACTACCATCTTGGTGAATCCTCATTCAAGTATGTAGCTTGATCCATTAACAAAGCTATTTTGGCTGCCCACCACCATTGCTATGTACATCTGCGGGATTGCTCGAGCTAACCCTACTTGGCACCGGGAAGTCATTATCTTTGAGAGAAGACTAGTTGATAGAGAATGATGCAAAGCTTAAATGGGCATTATACTTCACACAAACTAAAAGAAAAAAAAAAAAAAAACAAGTCCAATCACATCCAAATCCTAAATGGGCCAAAACATGATCAAATAAGAGCTCAAAGGCAACTTAAATAACCCGAATTAGTGCAAAATAGATAAGAGTCACTATATAAGTCAAAATACCAAACCAAGCTCAAGGAATCAAATTTAACCACCAAATTTGATTATGTTAAAACTAAGGGTTTGCTTTTAAAATAGCATCCAAAGCTCTAAAAAACTTGCCATGCAATTTTTTTTTTTTACAGAAAAAAGTGAAAAATCAACAAGGCAATACCCTTCACCAGCCCATTGCTAATTGGATGTTGGATACATCATAAAGGTTGCTCATTTAATGTACATAAGAAAGAACCTTCACTATCTCTATTCCAGTTCTGTCATGACCTAGTTCATAACTAGAAAAACATAAAATAAGATAATCAAACTCAAACTGACTATAGCCACTGAAAGTTCGTACCTTATGATTAGGGAACACAGAAGAGAGAACAAGATAGGCTACATTGTCCCACTTGTCATCTCCAAATGCTGGTGCAATGATTCCTCCATTGGCAATGTAGAAGTTTACATAAGAAGCAGCTAACCTTGTACAAGCCAACCTAGCTTTTGCTTTCTCCTCCTGTTCAATGGATCTCTTAGAATTAGAATCAAACTATAAATGAAATGAACTTAAAGCTTCTAAAAGTTTGTCGTTTATTATGTGACCATCTATTCTTCCAAACCACTACTCTCCCTATATAAACTTGGACTAATATGTCAGCCCCCCCCCCACACACACACACAGGTTGTGCAAGCAAGCTTGTGCTGAAGTGTAACAGGACGAGGCTAAGTTTATCATTAAGTATGTGACCATCTATTCTTCCAAACCACTACACACACACACACACACACACACACACACACACAAACGACGCATAGCTGGTAGTGCAAGCAAGCTTGTGCTGAAGTCAGGACAAGGCTAAGCTCCTGTCAATATGGTTTATAAGGATGAATTCTATAAGATTCATTTTAGTTAGGCAATTCAATTCCTGATCTCTCCTACTTGAAATAACTCAAAAACACCAAATCTTAGTGGTCTTTTTTAACTACAAATTAGATGTTGTGAGAAATTTAAATCAGATAAATCACATTTATTTGCAAACATAAAAAGATATATGAATTAAGATCTAGGTTTGGATAATCTTCTCACAAGTGGTTTCAGAATAGCCTCAAAGGTGGTGTCTCAATGTGGTTTAACTAAGCTAGATTATTTCAAAATCTGGAAGCAATTTTGTAATCTAAGGCTATTCTATTTTGAACCATCTTGGCTCTGTTTGGATGTGGCTGATCTCAGGTACACTGTTTTAACACTGTGACTGGCAAGGATTTTAGCCCAGAATTAAGTGCCTTAATCCAAGTTAGCTTCCCCATGTTTTTTCCTAACTCAGTGTAGTGTAAAAAGTAGAAAAGAAACTATTAAAACACTAACCATGTTCAAACCAGGTCAGCCTACACTGGGAAGAGGCATAGCGTATACCTAAACTTCCAATAAAAAACAATATACCCTCATTTAAATTTTATTTTTTATTCTAAAATTAATAAAAATAAAACAGATTAGTATAAAAATAAAATTTTAAAAACTGGCATAAAAATAAATATGACTACCTAACATTTTAAAACTATCTACAACAACAACAACAACTAAGCCTTAATCCCATACTAGATGGGGTCGGCTATATGGATTCTCTGTCTTCATGTCGCTCTCAAATATGAAATAAAAATAAAATGAAATGAAATGAAATAAACTGAAATAAAATGAAATAAAATTAAAAATAAAAATACATAAATAAATAATAATAACAACAAATAATTCTATAAGAGATTAGGATGTTAGAAGCAGAACAGTATTCCTACAAACAAAGCTGAGCTAATGAAGGAAAACCTTTTAGCCGACTTATCGGTAATCCTATACTAGGTGGGGTCAGCTATATGAATTTTTTGTCTCCATGTCGCTCTATCAAAAGCAAGATCCGGCTCAATATCTAACATCATTAGGTCCTACGCCACCTCTCCACGTAATCCCAGGCCTACCTCTATCCCTCTTCTACCTTCTACAACTAAACTATCACATTTTGCCTTTGGAGCACATGGGGGTCTCCGATGTACGTGTCCAAACCATCTTAAACGCCCTTCTCGTATTTTATCTTCAATTGGTGCAACATGCACCTTCTGTCGGATGTGTTCATTTCTAATCTTGTCCAATCTTGTATGACCACTCATCCATCTTAACATCCTCATTTCGGCCACATTCATCTTATGCATATGTTGAACTTTAATTGCCCAACACTCGCTCCTATATATCATGGCCGGTCTAACTGTCGTCCTATAAAATTTTCCCTTTATTTTGTTAGGCATCTTTTTATCACATAACACCCCCGTGACACTTCTCCATTTCAACCATCCAGCTTTGATTCTATGGGTTACATCTTCATCTATCATCCCATCATCCTGGAAAATGGAACCTAAATACCTAAAATGGTTAACCTTAGGCACTACCACCCCCCCTAGTTTAACTTATCCTTCATTTCTCTTACTTAGACTAAAATTACAGTGCATATATTCTGTTTTACTTCTACTTAACCTAAAGCCTTTACTTTCTAAAGTGTTTCTCCATAATTCTAGCTTTTGATTTACTCCATCTCTAGTCTCATCCACTAGGACAACATCATCTGCAAACAACATATACCATGGGATGTCATCTTGGATACAACTAGTTAATTCATCCATTACTAGGGTAAACAAGTATGGGCTTAAGGCCGATCCCTGATGTAGACCCATTTGTTATAGGAAACTCCAGTATCGTCCCCTCTTGTTTACCGGCACTTGTAATCAGCTTCTCTCATACATATCCTTAACAATATTTATATATTTTATATGAATGTTTTTCCTCTCCAATCTGAGCCAAAGGACTTGTCTTGGTATACTATCATATGCTTTCTCGAGGTCGATAAAACCGTATGGAGATCCTTCTTCTTTCTCTCGTAGATCTCCATCAAGTTTCTTAATAGGAAAATAGCTTGTGGATCTACCTGGCATAAAACCAAATTGGTTCTCTGACACCTTCGTGATATACCTGAGTCGATGCTCTATTACCCTCTCCCAGAGTTTCATCGTATGACTCATTAACTTAATACCACGGTAGTTGGTGCAATTTTGAATATCTCCCTTATTCTTATAAATAGAAACCAAAATGCTCTTTCTTCAGTCATCTGGCATTTTCCCCCCTTTTAAGATAGAGTTGAAGAGTCTGGTTAACCACTCTACCCCTACTTCTCCAAGGCACTTCCAAACTTCAATCGGGATACCATCTGAGCCACAAGCTTTTCCAGCCTTCATTTTCCCCAGTGCCTCCTTGACTTCGCTAGGCATGATCTGACGTGTATAGCTAAAGTTCTTTTCTATCGTTGATGCATAAAAATCCGTAAAGTTATCCTCATAAAAATGCTCTTTTCCAGCTTTCATTTTAAAACTATCTAACACTAAAAAATAAAATTTCAAGACATGTCAATGAATATGACTACCAACAGCATAAAGGCCCTTTTTCTTCACAAATCTCCCTCTCCTTCAAGGTTTTCTCTTCATAGTTTGACATAAACTAGCCCTAGAACATCCACACATCATATTAAGGTTTATTTTAGAAGCACCAACAAATAAGTTAGACAACTCAAAAATACTTGATTTTTAAAGTATTTTAAGTACTTAGATTACCATGATCCATGGGCATTCTACACTAATGTTCATAAACTAAGGTAACTCTACAAGATGCAAGCTTGAGTGCCATATGTACATGGAGACTACGCATAACCTTTTATTATTAAATATAGTTCATGATCGACTTCACCTAAATACTTTTTAGGTTAATCCTCAAATAACCTACCTTTTCTCCAGAAATCATAATGAGAAAAAAAACAGTCTCTAACATTTAACATTAAATGTGTATTCAAGTGATGTTTTTCTACATAGAAATGCACCAAGAGACAAAACTACCAAAAGGAAAAAGAAATACATCAGTTCTTTATATAATAGGAGTCCTGTACAGGTAGGCTATTAGTTCTAAGCAGCTAACTGTCCTGTCCCGGTTTGAAGCAGAGAAGTAATGGTGACATCTTGACTTAATACCAAAACCTTGAACTAAAAGATCTTGAAGTAATATATAGCAAGTTTAAAATTTACTATGGCACAAAATTGTAAAAGATGAGTATAATGGCACTGACCAAGTTGTGGATCCCTATTGCTTCATCCTCTGTTATATATAGTGGCCTGGGTATGTGGAGCTTGACTACAGTTATTTTCCTGCCTTTGGCATCAGTAGTGTTGGAGATAACAGAGAAAGCCTCTACTGATCTTTCATATTGAGGATCTGATTTATCATCGGTCCATGCCAAAAGTACCATACCAGGCTGAACAAAACAGCACATATTATCAACATGGCCATTGGTATCATCATCACCTACACATAGTTTCAGGAGTGAGAGCATTATCAGTAGAAACCAAGGAGAGGGACTACTGTGAGCTTGATCTATGCCTAAAAACTGAAAACAAAGATAAAAATATAAAATATAAAAATATAAAAATATAAATAAAAAAACTAAGAAATACAAGTAGAAAAGAAATCTAAATGGTTTGAAAAATTTTGGTAGTGCTTATGAGGTATGATGATCAAGACTAACCTAACCTACACATTCTTTTATCCTCTTTTGCAATTATTAAATAAAAATAATACAGTGTGGTGGAGTATAACTATTAACTAGTTATAAAACTATCAGAGTAATCATACATATTGAAGGATAAGGAATAATTTTGCAAGCACATCAATTTAGGCACTGAATTTTAGTTAGGTCATGTTGCCACATCCAAGATGGAAGACAAAATATTATTAAATGGTAATTTAACCATGAGAACGCTTAAGATACATAAACGATAAACTAAGTGTATTACACTAAGAAGCTATAGTTCTTGATTAAGATGAATTGATTTACATTGTACAAGGATGACGATCATAAAATTGTAATGATTTTAAGTTCATGACAAGTTAATATTCAATTTGCAATATGTCAAATTTTTAATCATGATGATGCCTATGATTGATGTGAATTTGTTGAAGGTAGAGCTGGACTATGGGCTACTGGACCGGCCCGGCACAAGCCCGTCTCGTGCCTGGGTAGTTTCCTGCTGTGCCAGGCCCAGCACGAAATAATTTTGTGTCGGGCCTGGCACGGCACGAATTTGCAGAGCCCCGGCCCGGCACGAGGCACGGCCTAGTCCGGGCCGGAGCCGGCACGGGTCAAGCACGGCCCATTTATAAAAATTAAAAAATTAAAAAAAATAAAATAAAAATTTGAATATTATCCTTAAAAAAAACAACAGCAGAAGAAGACAAAAAGATCTAATTCATGGAGAGAGATCAAGAAGAAGAAAAAAATAAAGCAAAAGCTCTCTTTGAAAGACATGAGATTATCCTTGGTGGCTTGGCCTCTAACTCAGCTTGGGTGCTAAGGAGAAAAGAGCTACAAGCCTTCCTTCAAACCTCTAAGCTTAAAGCTTCTAACTCATTTTAAAATGCTCAGGAGAATAGATATGAGAAAAAGAAACATCGAGCCAACGGCTTTTTTTTTTTTATAATTTTTTTAGTATATTTTTCTTTATAGAAAAGAGGTGTTGGCAGCTGTAAAGCTGCCATTACAGCTGCCACGCCTCATAAATTTTGAAATGTGGGCTGAGTTGACCTCTCATATATTATATATAATATATATTTTTTTTAAAAAGAATTTAAAAATATCATGTGGCAGCATCAAATGCTGCCACGTGGCCATATTTCAGGCCGGCACTACCCGGGCGGTGCCGGCACGGCCCGGGCACGAAATATTCCGTGCCCGTGCCGTGCAGGCCCGCGGGCCATGGGGCTTCGGCCCGGCACGGGCACGTAGACGGGCCGTGCCTGGCACGGCCCGGTTACTGTTCATTCCGGGCCGTGCCGAGCACGGCCCAGATCGTGCTGGGCCGTGCCGGGCCCGGGCCAGCACAGCCCAGAATCCAGCTCTAGTTGAAGGTAAGTACATTAACCAAGAAATGTTACAATATGAGTGCACTTATGATATGCCATGATATTTTATTGGTTGGCTTGATTGAGTTATTGTATGGAATGTGAAATTGGTGACCCATAAGAATAATTCAGTAAATTTCTCAATTGGTTCTCAAGAGCACTTTATCATTCTAACCTTGCTAACAAGAAAGCAATTCTAGCTCTGTAAATCTAAAATACATATAAGCAACATAGAACATCAACTTAAGAGACTTTGGAGAAAGTTGTTTGTGCCATATGTGAACTTGATCACACCTACTTTTGTCACTGCCATATCAGCATGTCTTGCTTGTATTGTCCATGTTTCTAAACTAAGGTTTTATACAATAATGACTAATCAAAATCAGTGGATAGGCACCCCATATGAATAATTTGAAAATAGATTTAGTATATGATGCTTTATTTGCAATTTATTCGAGGGTTGATAATAGCACAATTAGTGTGATAGGATATCTATAGTGGATTTTAATTGTACTTATTATTTGTAAGAATGAATCTCAGTTGATGATTACTGATTGCATCACAATGACATGATTTATGGATGTTACCACTAATAGAACACATTTTTGAACCTGTCACATACCATTTAAAGTTTAAAGAACAGTTACAGACTGCTATAGAATTGCTGATTGACTAACAAAGCATGCAAGAAGATTAACCCCATAGAAGTCTTACGAGTTTAGGGTTTAAGGACATGCAGAATTTAACACATGATCTAAAGAAGTATAAACAGCTTCTCAAATCATCTAAATTGTTCTCTCATAACAAAAAGCTTAACTTAAAAACTCATATTTAATAAGAGAGGTGTGGAGTTACCATAGAGCCCTCTAGGCAACCAAATGACCTTTGCAACACCAAGATACATCATCAGCTCATTCTCAATTTGTTCCTTAGTCATATCTGGATTCCTATTTGGATTCAACAAGCACTCTTCAGTTGTAATGCAAGTACCTGTCGTAGAAGCGAAAAACAAAAACAGCAATATCAGGAATAAATTGAGTGGGGGACACAATATTTAAGTGTTGAGCAGATTTAAAAAGATATTACTTAAAAACTAGACTTCCTCGACAACTTCTTGAATATCATTAAATTGGACCTTCAAATTTAGCAAATTATGACAAAATTTGTAGACTTCTTCAATCAGTCCATACAATAGGATGGATGAGTAGATAAACAGTGTGGGGAAAAAAGTTAAAATGTGTTAGAACTTAAACATAAAGCTATAGTCCAAACAGGCGAAAGGAAGATAAAGATACCAAAAACACACAGCATATAAGAATTTCATGAATATTAAAGTGAACGCAATCACATAATCCAATGCCAATCATAAATAGTCAGCTAAAGTAAAAACATTAAATGATTAAAGTTAACTAACAAAAAAGTCAATTTCAACATCAAAAGGAACTATCTAACAATTCCATTATGGTGAAGGCAATTTAATAATGAACACAAACTAGAACGAACAATAAAAACAATGAAGGTAGCAGTTTAAAGGAAACAAATCTAAATGCATAACATCCAAAAAAAAAAAAAAATGAAGCTACAAGGAGAAAGCACAAATTATTTTCTCCTCTCATTAAATGCAGACAACGGTTCAAGAGTTGCATAAAGAAGACTAAAAGATGCTTGAAAATTTTAGCGTAACAGGTAAACATCAAGAGAAACAATCCAACCAAAAACATTATAAGGAATGCCATTGGTCATAATTCAAACCTTCTCCATCTACATGAATGCTCCCACCCTCCAAAACCATATGATGTTGAAAGCGAGGAATTCTCTCCAACTCCAAAATCTAAATGAAAATTAATGGAGATAAGCTGTCAGTTCCAACAGCACTATCAAAAAGGGAAAATATACATAACCAGGTCTTTTATCAGCAAAAATACTTGACTAACCTTTTTCGCAACCTGCTCATCAAGGCTCCAGTCACTATAACAGCCCTCCTCTGGTCCTAAAAATCAACAAAAATATTAAATTAATTTCCCCACATATTAAATGATCATACCCAAGATAAAAATGAAATGGCAAGGACCATGAACTTTCTTATTTTTCAAAATTTTCATAATCGCCAAAATTGCTTGCATAGACTGTTAAGTCTAAGAATGGTTTTGTTCCCAATCTCAATCCAACAGTTGAATTTATTTGGAATTAGGGATTAGAATAGTAAGGGAATCGAACTGGAAGCTAAAAACACAGAAAATGAGGCAACAATTTACGTGGAAAACCCCCAAAAATCGGAGTAAAAACCATGGTTCTCCCTTGGAGGGATGAATCCACTAGATGTTGATAGGGATGTCAACGGGGCAGGGCTTCACTCGGGGATGCATTCTCCGGCCCCAGCCCCGATTTTTCAACCCCATCCCCGTCCCCACAGGGATTACTCGGGTTCGGGGATTCCCCGTCCCCGAATTGACTTCTTTACAAAGTTGTTTGTTTAAATTATTTTTATATACTAATTGGTTAATTGATTAATTAGAGTCCAAATTATTTTTATATTTATAATTACAAAACTATAATTACCACAATTATTAGTATATTTATAATAACTTTTTATTTAAATACTAATAATATAAAATATACTATATATATAATATTTAAATTAAATATTTTAGGGCGGGGCCGGTGCGGGGCTGGGGCGGGGAGAGTATTCCCCAGCCCCGGCCCCGACCTCGACGGGGAATTAAATCTTGGCCCCGGCCCCGGCCAAGACCCCGAAAAATCAACCCCATCCCCGGCCCCGTCGGGGCGGGGAATCAGGTTCCCCATCAGGGCCAGGGCTCATTGACATCCTTAGATGTTGATGAAATTCACAGGGAAATTGTAAAATCCAAGATTTTTCATGAAATAAGGATTTAAATATTTCCTCTAAATTAATTAATTAATTAAAGTGCTAAAGGGCATCTTGGGGAATAGTACAAGTCCCAAGGGCATTTTGGTAAAATGGGCACAAGAGAGTTTAGGAAGAATAAATAAAATTATTCCATAATTTATTTAAGTTAATTGGTAATTGATTTAATTAAATTTGGAAATAGCCAATTTAATTAAATATGGAAAGCCTCTAAATGAACATTGATGGAAGTAGGATATAAATTGATTTAATCAATTTAGGGAAAGTTCTAGGATGGAAATGGATGATTTAAAATTAAAAGGAAGGGGAAAATAATCAAAATTCTTTAATTGGAATAATTGGGCTGCCAGGGACCTGGTCATAAATAAAGAAGATTTGAGGACCTGTGAGGAAATGTACTCCTCTCACAGGTGAAGGGCTGATATGTCAATAAATAAAAGAACGAGGTCTTAGCTGCAAAAACTACACGGAAACAGATAGGGAATTAATCAACGGTCGAGATGGAGCAATCTCGGCTGGTGTTGATCGCGAAGCATTGATCCACCGGCTCATCTCGATCGTGAGACAATTGTGGGGGTGCTCCCACCGTGCAGGCGAGCGCTGACCGTTGGATCTCGGGAGGAGACGCAATCGCAAGGCGGGGCATCTTCTTCTCCAGCTTCTGGCGAGCGTCACCCTGCCAGAAATGGAAGGAGGGGGATTGATTGCCAATCAATCCCTCCTCGCCCACGAATCCGATTACGTAAGAATCCCCCCTTGAGCTCTATAAAAGGGGCGAAGGGCTGAACTCGGGAGACACACAACACCGCCAGCACCACCACCCCACTGTGAGGAAGAGGGAGGCAGAGAGGGAGCTCGGAGTCGGCAAAGATCGAGGGCCGAGAGGACGAAGCTCTGCATTGACCCACAATGCGGCCGAGCACGACGCATCGTTTTCGTGGGAACTCCGTGACAAACTTGAACACCAATGACCATCTTTTCCGGTAAGCCTTCCCCTCTGTTTCTTTTAGTTTTCCGGTCATGCATGCACGTAGAATAGCGAGTGTAGATGCCGGAAAGATCAACCGACTAGCCTCCTGTTACAAGCTGAACGCCGGAGAAGGAGGGGCGAACTGCAGACAGGTATTCTCCGACGAGAAGCGGAGGAGCTCGTTGGTTTTCCCAGTCCAGAAGAAGTTGGCGGTCTGCAGAGCTTCTCCGGGCGGCGATGACAGGGACGGTCCCGGCCACCTTGCACCGGTGGTGAACACCGTGAGGAGCGTGACTCCCTCCCCCATCGGGACTCGGCCTGAAGAGAAGACTGAGAAGAGATAAGAGAGAGAGAGAGGGACGGTTAGTAAATTATAATAGTTTGATTAGTTGCAAACTAAGTGATTTAACTAATTAATTCATTATGGTGGATTAATTAGAAATTAAATAAATTAGATAATCAATTAATTAGTTGAATAATTTGGAGAATAACTAATTGAACAAATTAGTTAAAAAAAAAATCAATTAACTGATTGATTTTGAATAGTTAGTTGATTAATCAAAGGATAAGATTTAATTAAATTATTAAGTTGTTGATTGAGTTTAAATCAACTTAATTGAAACCTAAAGTTTAATGGTTATAGTTAACAGAGTTTGGACTTGGGTGAATTGAATCCAATTGATTGGGCTTGGGCCCAAAAGTGAAATAGGGGGGTAGGGGGGAGAGCTGGATTAAGATTAGAAGATTAATTTAAGAGTTAAGGTTAATAAAATAAAAAAAAAGAATTCATCAACGGACATTAATAATAATTGATTAGTTAATTAAAAGGGTATGGTTCAATTAATTAATTGGAATAATTTACTATTAATTGATTAGGGTTAATCAATTAAAGTAAGACCTAGTGATTAGTTATTTGGATTCAACCGGTTTGGGCCTGGATCCACTAACTAGTTGGGCTTAGCTAGAATTGGGCTTGGGCTCAATAGAATAATTTTCTTCTAGCTAATTGCAAAAGACTTGGTCTAATCAACTAACAAATAATAAAAAGGAATAAAAGATTGTGGGAGAGGGGGTTTGAACTAGAGACCCCTCTCATGGGCTTGGTAGGCTCTAACCACCAGGGCCCAAACCTCTTTTGTGATAGAAGGAACCTGGGATATTTATATTAACTGGACTAATGGGAAATAAAACTAGAAGGGAAATAAGGGAAGGCTCGCAAGTAGGACTTGCACCGTTAGAGCATGCATTGTAGATGTATTGTTCATAGTCATGTACTTTTATTGAGAGAAGAATTGTCTATATCAGATATTGACGTGGATGCGTCGGGAAGTCTCGTGGAATACGAGACTCTGCGATTTTAGGTAAGTACACTTGCCTTGTTCCACTCTTCGGAGTTTTCTTGATATGTCTTATTCATGACATGCTGCTTATATTCATTCATGCTTCTTGATTTGTTGAAATCCTTGCTTAGCATGATTGATTGTTTCGCGATGTTGGGATCCCAATTTATTGTTCTTCCGCCCGGATTCAGTGGAGCATGGGCGCTCCTTTGCGGACGTTCAGGGACGGGACACCCTGATGTTCTGGCATTGCTATGCTAGAGGGACCGATACTCTGGTTGTCCTGCCCGTCAGTGGGAGTGATTAGCTGGCCGTGTCGACACGTAGAGAGGTGGCGCTACCGACATACAACCCGAGGGCTGTAGCGACCGGATGGTCGTGTTTTTTTTCAGCAGGTTCGCTGATGATGATGACCGGGGGAGACATTTGTGGAGCTTCCATTGGAACTCATATCAGAGCCCCAGGGCTTCTGTAGTTAGGAGTCGTTACCTTGCTTGTTTTTGTGGTAGACTCCTAGGGTTTGTTTTGAGGGGCGTGCCCCGAGTTTGATTTTGATATTCTTACTTGTTGATATCATGTTTTTCTTGAACCCCGCAGGGGTACTTACTGGGCTTTCCATTCGAAAGCTCATGCACTTGTTTCTTCCTGTTTACAGATCCTAAGGAGTAGGATTCTAGCACGCAGGAGCCGATCGTGGGTGGGTGGATTTGCAGAGGTCCGAGGACCTTGTTTATTTTTCTTATTGCGTGTGAGACATTTTATTTTGTAGGCCCCTTATAGGGCCTAGTATTTGTAGGGTATCTGAACCTTTTTATGATTTTCCGTTGAACTCTGTTATTTTTTAATAATTAAGTTGTTTTATCGCATTATCTGCTTTACTCACTTAGGCCTTGTATCCGGGTGGGGCTCGTCTCTACTCGGGTACGGCCGGTCTGTGAACGTGCCTAAGGTCCCGGGATCGGGTCGAGGCGTTACAGAAATTGAGAGACAAATCAAAGAAGAAAGAGGACAGGGGTGAATCGGTAGTGTAGCAGGGCTTTGTCGCTTCCATTGTCGTCCCTTGCAAATGAGACCACTCCTTCCCTTTTATAGGCGTCGGATCTGGGGGAAACTTAGGCGCCAAGTTTAGCCCACCTGGCCACTTGCACGCCAGCTCAGCATGCCAGCTCAAGGCCAATTATCCTTCCTTCTAGAGGCTTCTAGATACCAGTTGGGCACTAGCTCACTTGCTAACCAAGCTCCAGCTGTCCACCCTTCTAGAAAGTGAGGGGGACTACTCAAGGCCTTCTTATTCTACATGACTAAATACAGCACTGGAATTCTGAATAGAATAATCTGAGTAGAATTCCGAGTAGATGGTGTCTAACAACGATCAGAGCAGAAAGTGTTTCACGAATCCGAACAGAATTCCACGAATGGAATGGTTTCAGATCCGAATGGAGTAGGGCCAAGAGCCGGATAGAATTGAGTATAAATTCAAGTAGGAGTCATCTAGTGTCCTTATACGTGGATGATTGTGTGACTGCCACCTGTCCCACTACTTTCATCCCCATCACAGACATACCAATGCAAACTTCCTATTCAACTAACTATTGCACATCCACCAGTTAAATATCATCAGACATTATTCAGCAACTAATAACTCCTAAGAAACTACACATAATTTTTTATTAGACTCTTCTATTGTCAAGGTATTCCTGCATCTCAACTATGTACAAGGTTTCTGTCAAACCCCTCTCTTTCTTGAAATACTATTGCTGAAATACAACTAGCAATTTTTGTCAGCATCAAACTGGCATCAAACTACAAAGTGTTCATCATTTTGCAGGTTCTTCTCAACCACAAGTGACCCTAACTTATTCAGGCAAGGCTTACACCATGATCATCTAACCGTCAATGAAAAACTACTTTCACGTAAAAGAATTGGAAACAAATCAAAAACAAACCCCAATGTACCAGATGCTCATATATAGTGTGATATGGGATCAGTGGGGAAGGACCACTAAAAAGCAGATGTTAAGAGATAGTGAATCACAAATTCCTATAAATTGTTAGTGACAAATCAGCACCTCCCAGTAAACTCCTTTTATTTATTCTATTCAAATTAATTATCTAACAAACATAGATGCAAGTTCCAAGAGATTAGAGGCCATTTAATTAAAATATTTCATTAACGTTTTTCTATTTACATGAATCAATTATATTACCTCAATTGATGCAACATAAACCTTTGATGCCACATTATTCTGGGATGGTTAGCCGCTTCTTTTCAAGACCAAACATAGAGTAAGATAGCCTAAATATACTACTGCTTGAATAAAAGGAAAATTAGATTTGTGGTTTATATAAATATTGCTTAAATCTGATAGATTGATCATTAAAAGAATTGGACAGCCCAATGCTACAAAGCTCCCCCTATGCGCGGGATCCGGGGAAGCGTCAGACCACTTGGATCTATTGTATGCAGCCTTACCACAGGTTGCATGCTGAAGCAAAAAATAAAAACAAATACCACAAAGAGACAAAATTTCCTCAAGGTTTCTTTGCACTGGGACACCGGCATCATTACAACTAAATCAAGTATCTCACTCCGCAATTCAAGGTGGTTCCATATCATGTGAACCATCAAAAGGACCTTGATTAGAAAAAAACCCATGTACATGATTTAGTTCCTGTGCATTGATCCATTGAGAAAAAAATAAAAAATACAAAAAAAGGAGAGCAGTCATATCATCCCCAGCAACTTTTCTGCTTAACAAGGCCAATCACAAGATGCAATATGCTTCAATGATGAAAATCCTGAATGGAGCCTACTCTATTACAATTAAATAGAATATCTTCAATGTGGTTGCTTATCCTTTTTTCTCTGATGTTTTTGTATTAAACACTCCAAAATAGTTCCCAAATTCAACTATTGTATCTGTGGTCGTAGCAATAATTGGTAACATCATTTTTAGCAGCATCTAAGTTGAATAGTTGTGAATGCCAGTGCACCAAAAAATATTATAAAATCAGTAAGGCATATCATCAACAATACATATAAGCTAGAAACAGGCTTAAAATTTTCCCAATATTCTTCTTTATGAAAAATGTGGCGAAGGATGACTTATTGAAAAACCATTTGTGATGTGATACAATATTCAACACTATAAACTAAATCATGATTTTCAACTTTGTGGGAATTTGCTCCAGTAAGATTATATAATTATTTATACCACAACTGAAATGTTAGAAGGAAGAGTAGTTCTACCATCAAGGGAAAAGTAGCTAAAGGAAACCTTATTTGCAGACAGGTGCATTTTTCTAGTGCAAAAATAAGATGAGGATACACAAACATTTTCTCTGCTGGGCTACGTTGCCTGATTTGGCAAGAACATTCTATATTCACAGTGTTTAGAATATCAAACTAAGTTAGTTACTTGAGGCAACCAAGAAGAAATTGATCATTTGTTAACTTGCCAAATGAGTAAAGGAAAAGGGCATCTAAAAAGAAAGCGCACATAATCTGAAGAGCTTACCACCCCAACAATTGAAGGTCCAATCAATACCGGCAACTAAATTTCCTTGGTTTTTTGAACTTGATTTCCCATCACGCACAACAAACTACACCAAAACATTAACAGATAGATCAGCCAGAACACAATACAAAAAAGAAAATGAGAATGCAAGCTCACAGTGGGTCCGATATCACGAAACCAGGCATCATTCATGCTCATCTCCACGACCCTGATGTTAGAATTACTCCTCAATCGTTCATATGCCTTCGAATACTAGAGGAGACAGTTTCACGAAAACAGAAAAAAAAAATGTCAGAACTTATAAATAACTTAAAACAAGATTTTGAACATAAAATAGAAAACATGGACATAACAAAGAAGTAATACTTGATCAGAACCAACACACACAGTGACTGGCTCAAATTCTGAAATCGCATTTGCCACCTCAGCAAATGTCTGCTGACCATAAAGGGCATAGTCCCGCCAATTGTCCGGGCGCTCCTGAACTCAAAATGAACATCAACATCAAAAATAAAAGAAAAGAAAAAATAAAAAACTTTCTTACAAGTAAAATCACATGCAACGGAGTATTATTTAAGGTTTATGGTCTGCATCTTTCTCTTGCAGTAAACCACTTCTTTTATTCGAGAAAAATGAGGCAGTCAACAAATCTTCCAGAAATTAGGCTCAGGCTAAAAAGCAAAAGCAACAAACAGGCTTTCTTCCACATACATTATAATCATAGCTTGAAAAAGAAAAAATAATTCTTATCAAAGCATAAAATTTCACTATCTGAAACCCTTACTAGCGTATCAGTTCCCATTCGAGACTTTTACCAATTTATTGAACCCAGTATCATGTAAACAATAAACATGCATAAATTTGACAAATTTGAATATACAATTCATGGCTGTGACTTCATATAAGCAATTAAACAATGATCAAGTTCCAGTAAAACAGTAGAATCGGATAAATGAAAGGGGCTAAGAAATCTTAATTCAAAAAAACAAAAAGGGGCTAAGAAATCTTGAAACTACTCACTGGCCAGCCCATCCAACACTGGGCATGCGGCTCCCACTCCGCCGGCATGCGGTAGCCCACCGGAGTTCCCTTCAGATCCCTACCCATCTCTCTCTCTCTCTCTCTCTCTCTCTCTCTCAGTGCAATTGCAGCCTTGCAGGGGAACCTGGGGAAGTGGAAAAAAATAAAAAGTGTGTTTCTTGTGGTGTTTTTATATTTTAATCCCTGAAAAATAGTGATATTACTTGTTAGGTTTCTGAAAAATTTTATATAATTTTTTTTTAATCCTTATCAGTATTGTGGATGCTGATTAGGCAATCTTAGGATTATTTTGGGCTAAAAAAATAAAATATTTAGAAAATGGTTATATTGGCAAATAATTCATCTATATTGGTTATTTAAAAAAAAATTTATATAAAAAAAAATTAAAGGAGTATATAAGCAAACCCAATTTAATAATTTGCCCTCATTCCATCTGTTCATTTAACACTATCAATGGTCAAAATAACCATAAGAGTATATATAAACAAAAATAATTGCTTTACAGGATATTTAAATAATTTTAAATTTTTATAGGGATATTCAAACCAAAAACCCTTAAATAAACGCCTCCATCACTACATAGTCACTTAGTTTCAAAAAATATCAAAAAATTTAAATTTGTGAAAATTAAGTTTATTTATATATTAAAAATTAAGTTTGTAACAACATTATATTATTTTATTAAATCAATTTATGTTTAATTTTTGTCAAAATTAATAATTTAAGTTTAATTTTTGTATTGTACTTTTTAGTAGGAGAGAAATGAAAAGTAAAAATATAATAACAAAAAAAATTCTGCATTGTAGCATTAGTCAAGGTCATGAATCTAACAAGTTCACAACATTTATTACTCATTCTATCTATATGTATGAAACTTGAGATTGTTTTACAAAATCCAATACCCTTTGAACAATTTGAACACTGAAGCTCAACTTAATGTTCACTGCTCATTGATCAAACAACCGTCTCTATACAACTTCAGAGCTTTCTGTACAAGCTCTCCTAGTCTTTCTCATCAACTTTGTTTTTCTGTTGTCACCTTGGTCCAGAGAGCTCCATTGCATTAACCAGCAATGAGGAATCATCAGTAAGATCGGAGTATCGCTCCGACGAAGATAACTCCGACATTTTAAACTTGTTTGCCTCAACTCTTTGAGACGCCTCCCACCTCTCTGCAAGTCCATCCCCTTCAAGCATCCTGATCACTTCTGACATTTTCGGTCTATGGGCTGGGAAGTATTGTGTACACAATAGTGCAACCTGAACCATTTCTTCAAGCTCGATTCTATCATAGGCATTTTTCAAATCTTTGTCTACAAGCATGTCAAGTTTCTTCTCTTGATGTATCTTCTTCACCTGCATTAAGAGATACAAATATGAGCACATCAAAACTTTCTTTTGTTTCAGTAAAAATGGCAAGATTTCTAACCCAGTCAAGCATGGCTCCTTTCTGGTTTGCTGCCTTGCCAAATTCAAGTGCCCTTTGACCAGTAATCAGTTCAAGGAGGAGGATACCAAACCCGAAAACATCGGTTTTCTCAGATGACTGTCCTGTCGAGAGATATTCTGGGGCTATATGCCCGACAGTACCCCTTACAGCAGTGGTCACATGGGAGTCCTTGTGATCCAGCAGTTTGGCCAGCCCAAAATCTCCTACTATGGCTTCAAAGTACTCGTCAAGCAATATGTTAGCAGCCTTCACATCTCTGTGAATTATCTTCGGGTCACACTGCTCATGGAGATAAAGTAAACCCCTTCCAGCACCTAATGCTATTCTCTTCCTTGTGTTCCAATCCAATGGTGGCTTTCCTAAAGAACACAAACAAGAAATCAACAGCTGCTTTTGTCTATCCAAAGTTGGCAAATTAGTCACTTGATATGTTCAAGATATATAAATGCTCAATTCGGTCTAATCAAGACTTCTATTTTTTTACTTTGTGAGAGAGGGTAGAAATTTTTCGTTACCTTTGAGTCGGGAAGCAACACTTCCATTAGACATATAGGGATAAACAAGAAGCCTCTCAGTGGTAGTGACACAAACACCCAATAACCTGAGGAGGTTTCTGTGCACTGCTAAGCTAATCATTTCAACTTCGGTCTGAAACTGAATTTCTCCACCTGCGGCATTTCCATCCTTGAGCCTTTTGACTGCAACCATAGTACCATCTTGGAGAAAACCTTTGTAGACATTTCCAAAGCCACCTTTTCCGAGAATGTTCTTGCTGCTGAAGTTATCTGTGGCTATCTGCAGCTCCCTGAAGTTAAATCTCTTCAGGTTTCCGAGGCAAACTTCCTCCTTATGTTGGTCTGTACAAAGAAAATTTTCGGTGATTGAGAAGGTATGCTAATGTTTGCTAATTTGATGTCTTGTTATGGTGCTCAATTTCTTAGTTTGAATCATGCATGTATAGGACACAGTACTAAAACCTCGTGCATGATTACTAACCATTCACATCGAGAAAGATCTGTTGGTTATGCCTTTGCCTCCACCATAGGAAAAAACAGAAGCTGAGGATGAGAAGACAGACACAACCAATGCTAGACCCAAATGAAATAGCAATTTTGTGACTTTTGGATCTTCCATGAGTAGGAGTACCTTCAGAATAGACAAAGTGAATCACAATTAAAAAAAATTGACTTTTATAAGTTACAACATAAGCCACATTCAGTCTCTTACAAATCTAAAGGTATGTTAGAGCTGGAGACAAAAGAAGTACAAAAATAGTTCCTTGAGTATCAAGGGAAAAGAAACTCATGGAAATAAATTAACAAAAACACACTGAACAGAAGGATCAATTAATATGCAAAATATTTTTTATTTTTTTATTTTTTTGGTGTATTGTACTATTCTTGAAGTTAAATTGAACTAGAACTTGGGAGTGGATGGAACTTAAAAATGGGCTTAGTCTGCTCAAATAGGGTACATGTTCTATTGGCAGTTTCTAAATGAATATATGCAAGAATATAGATTTTTCATATAACGAGGCTCAGGACCTTTACCCATATTTATCAAGTATTGAACAGGTCCTGTGAATGTCCAGGTCCATGATCAAGGAAACTTTGAAAATTATCTTGCCTACTATTAGCCATGATATCTAAGCATCTCATTAGATTTCATATCAGAAATAGACAGTACTTAAATTGGAAAGCAAATCCAAAGTGAACTAGACAATGACATTAGACCTTGAACCCACCAAGCACTCATGGCCATAAATAATGAGATTAGGAAATAGGAAGTGGTATATATTTTCTAGCATGAGATTCATGACAAGCTGCCAGACACTATTATTGGACAAGAAAGGTCGACATCATGGTGGCTGTGAACAACCAAATGAAACTCCCAGATGTATCTTTTTGGTCCCTACACAGATAAGATGTCACTTTTATTCTTTTCAATCATATAGTTTCAGCCTTGATAATTAAGATATGTGAGCATGTTTTCCTCATTAAACTTTCCCCATGGAACAAGGATGACCACAAACGAAATCAATGGAGAAATAATCACTCCTTGACCTTCTTACCAACATTTTTTTGGGTTTCTAGAAAGTAATTATGAGATCTAAGTGAATTATTGAGTTTGAAGATTAAGCCTTGCTGTCCCTTTCATCTAACTATGGCTTCATATAATTCAAGAATAGGCCTCAACTTGCCTTTGGCAGATCATTTTATATCTAAACCATTTGATTTTCAAGTCAGATTGGAAAATTACACTGCATAATCTATAATTTGAGTGTGAATAAGAAACATATTAGCAAGATTATTGAACAAAACATTTTGCTTATTGCATAATCTATGATTTGAGCATGAAAAAACACAGAGGGTAGAATAATGTAAAATAACCAAAAATAAAAAAGGCAGCCTGGTTCTACAAAAGAACCTGCATGCCCGGGGTTCGGAAAGCTGACCACTCGGCCTATCAGACGCCAGCCTTACCTGCTTCCATTAACTCAAACCTACGACCTCCGCCATATGACGACAACTTTATGTTGCGCCAAGGCTCCCCTTCAATAATGAAAAATAACAAAGACATCAAATTGGAACCAAAACCCAATATGATATCTGCTCATTCAGCTGCGGATATTATCTTAAGACATCATGCAAGATCACTGCTTGCAAATTCATACAGTTACAACATATTTTTTTTTGTCTAGTCACAAACCCTATACATCATTAGGTAAAAGTTGGGATTAAATATTTAATTGCAAGTAATGGAAGTATCAAGGCTCAACAACATCAAATTAAACTTTGTCATCTTTGTGTTCTACAAGAAATGGTTCAATTAGATTTCAAAGAGATAAAACAGAACTCTTTAATAACAATGTTTCAGTAATAGAATATTACCATGTGTAAAATTCACATTGAAGGACATCGGCATTGGCACTGTTCCATAGCACCCTTGCTCTGAACCTGTTTTACATAGCAAAGGATTTCCAGCAATACTGCACAAAAAATAAAATAAAAAAATTAATAAGAAGAAAAATCATCCAGTGTCTTTGCCGACATGCCAAATTATACCAAAACATTGATACATGATACCTTATGATCCAGCAAGCATTATGAACAACAAAATTATAGCTCATTTAAGTATTGATAAAAGTACATAATCTCATAGCTTACTTGAATGTCTTTGCAGGAAACTTGGGTATGGGGCCACTAAGATTATTATAGGACAGATCCCTGATGAATAAATACCACACAAATCTCAGCCCAAGATGCATATTAACAACAAAGAGACAAATACATTGGCACCCAAAAGTACTGAAAGAATACTTACAGAAATGCAAGCTGAGTGATGTTTCCCAGAGACAGAGGGAAAGCTCCATACAGACTATTATTGCTTAGCCTCCTGTTCACAATCATAGAAAAGAAAGGGACCTATCAGAGACTGAAATAATAGGATAGGATCACAACCTGGCACTCTTACAAGTATTCAAGGCTCCTCAGTTGCCCTAGAGAACTGGGGATTTCACCAGTGAAGCAGTTGTTTGAGAGGTCAAGTGTGTGAAGTTTTGAGAGTTTGCCTAGCTCTGGGGGAACTGGTCCTGATATATTGTTGTTCTGCAGGAGCCTGTAGTTAAAGAGTAAGATGAAATTTTAATATCAAAAAACAAAGAAATAAAGAACAAACAATCTCATTTCTTTGAACAACTTACAAAATCTCAAGGTTTGTCAAGTTCCCTACACTTGAAGAGAGTGTCCCAGATAAACTCTGGCTTGGAGTTCCTCTGCAGTTATGAACATGAAGCCAACAATATAAACTATTTCCATTGAGATGCAAAGACCATAACACACAAACTTCTTCATGTCTTACAGTCCAATGACCAGATTTTCAGCTGAGCATGTAACCATAGTCCAGCTACAAGGATCAACAGAGTCCTGATCCCAATTATCAAGAACACCATGGGGGTCCTTCAGAGAGGCTTTAATCCCCATTAAAGCTTGCACTGAAGCAACAAAAACAACAACAGTCAAAGAACAAGCATTCAATGAAAAATGTCCAGACACCACCAAACTACCACCACCTACCTTCATAGTTAACTCCTTTAGGTGAGAGAAGACCAATAGTAGAACCACAAAACCAAAACAAGAGCAGCAAGAGAAAGAGGACAGCTTTTCCATTCTCAGCTCCCATTGTTGAAGAGATGCTCTCTCACAAGGATGACTTGAGAGGATAAAAATCATTGATGGGCTATATCACCTTCTCTTCTTAGCTGTCACTACTTCTAGTGCTGCTGCTGCACACAAAGTGACAAGCAGCCTTGCCATGCCTCACTCTGATGTCAGGGTCCATAGCAGGGGGCCAGAGTCCTTGGAGTTCTGAAAGCAGGTTAAAGGAGGAAAAGAAAGGGAGGGACCAACATGCCTGTCACTTGATTTACATGGCAGGAAGAGCAAATGAGTGCAAGAAACTACAGACTTGTTCAAGTGGAATAAAGATTTGTTGTTCACCCAAAAAAAGCCCTCTTCAAAATCAGAAAGAGACGTTGGTTTGGTTTGGTGCTAAGATGGAAATGCACAACTCACGCGTGATATTAAAGAGATGGAAAGATACAGAGAGAGAGAGAGAGAGAGAGAGAGAGAGAGAGAGAGAGAGTAAGAGTAGAGAGAGAGAGAGAGAGAGTAAGAGTGAGATAAACAGGAAAGACATGGTAGCAAAAGACCTATTGCATGCAAGCAAGAGCATCTTTTTTTCCTTTTTCTTTATTTTCTGACAGTCATACCAACTCCTGGTTGATGCTTGTGTGGGCACCAACATGATCACAGTCATATACAGTACATGTGTTTTTGCATCTTCCCAGTTTTTAGTAAAAACTACATGAAAAAACACAAATTACCATGAATCAATACAAATAAACATATATATAAATATGTAACTATAGAGAACTTTATTATGTAATAACACCAGGTCAGAACAGATGAATCAATATTATGACATGAAGTTTGACATATAAAATAAGATTATATCAAATGCAATTTGCGTAAATGTTTTAGGTGGATACGGAATTTTTGCCGAATTTTACTTTGACCATCAAATTTCAATTTGTGTTTTTTTGGATATCTTGAATCAATTTATTTTCACTGGGCGGATATCCGAGGGTTTTCGACAATTAGATGTTGACGTGTATGTCAGAATTGTCATGTAATCACTGACATGGCACGTTAGTCGGTTACTTGGACTTGACATGTGGCTTTGTAATCCACATCAGCGCCTAGTCAGCTTCCACATCACCATCTCTTATTAAACAAGTTCCTCACCTGAGATTGACTCAGGGAAGCTTACTAGGCGCTAACGTGGATTATAAAGGCGCGTGTTATGTCCAGGTAAGCTACAAACGCCACACAATTAACGATTATAAATTCCGGCGTACACATCAAGACGTAATTGTCTAAAACCCTTTGAAACTCGCCTGTGAAAGAAATTGATCTGCGACATCCAAAAATATAAATCAAATTCATCACTTTGATGTTGAAAGTAAAATTCGGCTATAGTACGATACCCACCTGAAAAATTAATCCAATGCAACTTCAAAGCGTAACATCAAGTATTATTTATATTCAAATGTACAACAACTTAAAAGTTCAAGATTTCACAAGCACAACACAGTGCTGCTCTGCTTATTGATCAGGATGAGTGAGGAGGACAATGAGGTGGAGGACCAGGTAAAAAACCAATGGTCCCCATGATGAAGACTCAGCTGGAAACAAGAATGATTTGCGGTGTCCAATACAAGGGGACAATGCATACCTCTGTTATCATCTCTTTCAATGAACTCAGTTGATGTGATCCTCCAAATGTGGCAGCTCAGACAACCCCAACCCCCAAATAATGGTCCAAGCTTAACTGGATCATGGACCACTACTGCTTCATCACTCACCAGTCCCCCCCCTCCCACTTAATTAAACCACCAAATGATCATCAACTTTGGGGAATACTATAGACAAACAACTCTGTTCATTAGAACTAAACCATTATGGGTCCCTCTCTATCTCACTTCTTTATAAAATTAATGTTCACAAAACCTTCCAGGTGATATAGCTCCTCCTTTTATTTGAACTTGAACTTGAATAGATTTAACTATTTTATATTAATCTGAACTTAAACATAATTCCGTGACTGTTCCTTTGTGTTGAGGGATATTCCGAATAACAAAGTTCTTAATAAATAGTAAATCTCACCAAAATTTTTAATGAAGATTTAGGGATATAATAATTGTTGAATTGAAAGACACCAACTAATGCATTGAGAACACAAAGTTATATTATTATTAAGATTTTTTATTTAATTTTTTTAAAAAAAAATTCAAAACTTTTCAAAAATTAACTATTTGAAACTGACAATTCGAAAATATCCGAATTGCTCTCAAATTGACTCATTAAATTAATCATTGATGTTTTTTTTTTAATTTTTTATTTTCAATTTTTTATATTATAAATAATAAACAATGAGAATAGCAGTTGGGGATGGATCCTACTCAGTACACATTTAGGCACATTAAGGACAAATATTTGGTATTGGGTGTATGTCCAATGGTGTACAAGATCTGTGGAGCGACAACATGATCCAAACACAAGAAGATAAGGAGAAAAGACTCGAATAGAGTCTAGCGTCTATGACATTCATTTGGAGCATATGGTTAGAAATGAATCAAAAATATTTTTATGATAAACATCGTGTTTTAAAAACTGGTGACACACTGAGACAATATCAAAAGCTTTTACTCGTAATGAGTCAGACACACCACTAAAAAATGACTTTGAAGATATGACCTCAGATCAGAAAAATACCCGCTAAAAGGGATAATAATCTGAGGGTGAGCCCCTGGACCAATTAGGGTTATAAAAAAAAAGCTTCACTTATGTATTCTATAAATTCTATTATCTTATTAATAAAATATAATTTATTTATCTTTAAAAGATAATAAGAATAATAAAAGAAGTTGGGATGGATGCGTGTGCTTGTTGGAAATGGCTGAGCTAACATTCTCTTCTTGGTTTTGGGCATTATAAAATAAAAGCCAAAAACCAAAGTGAAAGCTTGGAATCTCGAGATTCAGAGTGTCAGTATATCTTTGTTGGGTGGTGGGGACTCTTCTTCCAACTTCATCCCTTCCTTTATTGGGTTTGTTGTATATATACCCCTATGAAATTTTATAATTATTTATACATCTCTAATGATCCAATTCCAATCTCCCCATTTTGGTTTGGAATCTTATCCTTCTTATATCATATAATTTTTATTTATATTTACAATTTCAGTTATTTTATTGAAACCAACATCACCAAACAAACACCCTGCAGAGGGGATTCAAATGTGGAATTGTCCCGGAATGAATCTAGGTGTTACTTTGTGCACAAGAGACCTTTGGTAAATACCATTATTATGAATTATAATTATTAGATAGGGATCATTATTTTCAAGCATATATAATTTGAATATAAAAAAGGTTTTGTTTCAAATTAGTCCCTTTATTATATCGAATTGACCATTTTAATCACTCTATTATAATTTGAGCCCTGAGTCCCTATACTCTCCATTCGTTAACTTTATGGGTTAAACAGATCTTTAAATATGTCTTTAGGGACTGACATTTCTCAATCATAAAAGTAAAAAGGGACCAAAATAGCTGATTCGATATAACAGAGGGACGAATTTCGGTATTACATCTATAGAAAACCTTCTAAAAAATAATTATATTTTAAGAAATTCTTTAATTTAAAGTGTTTAAAGGGCATATTTTAAAAACAAAAAAGAAACATGTTTATATTTTTTTATTATATATATTTATAAAGAAAAGGGAGATAAAAAGCATGAGTGGAGTGGGGGGCTTTATTGGGCCACTCAAAACTTGTTCTTCCATCACACTTGCAGCTTGCTTGCTGATCTGCTGCAGAAAGCCGGCATCATCAATCAGCCCTTCACTTTTTTTTTCAGTGGAAATATATCAGGGTTTCAGGAGGGTAATGCAACCAAAGTGAAGCATTCAGACACAATACTCCTTTTTTTATTAATATATATATATATATATATATATATATATATATATATATATATATATATATATATATATATATGTTTTAGGATCATTTTAAGAATAAGTGTTAAAATAGGTTTGAAGTTTTAGATAGCTCATAAGAGTAATGTGTTCAGTAATATATTTTTTATATTACATTTTAGGGTTTAGCAAATAGGTTTGATGGGTTTAGATGTTACATTTCCTTTCTAAACAAAATAATTATATAAGGTTGTCAACCCATTAAACTATTTTTTAAGCAACTCGAGCTTAAATTTTGAGCACAAAATTAATTTCAAACGTGTATATAAAATTATAATTATAATCATAATATATATTAAAATATTATATATTCTATGTCATCTCACCGTCGAAATTTTATTTTTATTATATTATTTGATATAATAAAAATATTATAATTTTTTTGTTAAATATTTTTAAAAAATTATAAAGTATAAATTTTATTGTTGAAAATATTATTTTTATTGAAAAAAAAATCAAATTATAAATGAAATTTTAATTTTGTAATAAATCTGGCTACACTCAATGTTGAAATTAAATCGAGTCAGGTTATAGCTTTTGAAATTAAAATCTAATTGAGTTGGACCAAACCTATTCGAGATAATTTTGAAATCAAACCGAGCGCGTATTTTACCCTCTGCTTCTGGTTGCCTCGCAATACCTGCTACGACTTGGCTTGCAGCAGTACCTTGACCAACTCCAAGTCCAATAAAAGCAAGCCCTACAACCAATCCAACAACAATAATGGAAGTCGCAGAAATTAGTGGAGTCGTAGGTAAGTTCCTCGCACCAAAAAAAAAAAAAAAAAAAAAAGATGAACCAGATATGGACAGTTCCAATAAGATTTCATTCTTGAACAAAAATCCATTTTCAGAAAGAGATTTCAAGAAATGGCAGATCTATTCACTCTATCAATAACACATTGAACGATATAAGAATATGCTTGCGAATGGAGTTTGAGCTAAACAATTTTGGAGTCGAGATCAAATTAGGTCCAATGATCAAGCTCTGCCTATTTACAACACTAATAAGTGCGGCTATATTATGAAAATGGATTGAATTAAAAATTAACAGTGCAGCTGTGATACAAAAATTAATATCAATAAATATTATATCATCCATAAAATAATAAAAAAATTATATGACGTGACCTATGCCAACTGGGCTTTTCCAAGATCCATCACCCATGGGCCAACGGCCCATCTGGATAAGAGAAAGGCTGTCATAGCCCATAGTAGGTTAGTATGAGCCCGTACGAAAAATAAAGAATATAAAAATATTTATTTGTATTCTAAATAAAATATAACATATATTTATATTTTAATCTATATTTTATTTTAAGTTTTAAATTTTAAAATTCTCATATTTAGCCTATAATTAAATCATTAACATTTTCTTTATATTTGAGTTTCCCATTTAATATATAATAATAAAGTAAGAGGGGGCACGGGCCGGTTAACCGGGCCCGGCGGGCCCGACCCGCCGGTTCCGGGCCGGCCAAAGCCCAACCCGGAACCGGCCCGGGCTACAATAGTAGCCCGCCGGGCCGGGTTGACCCGCCGGACCCGGCGGTCTCAGAATCGCCCGGCAATAGTATAGAACCTAAGTCGCCCAACTCACGGCTTTTTATTTTTTTAAATTTTTTTTAAAATATCTAAATGTATATTAAAAAATTACGAAAAAATGTAAAAAAATGTAAAAAAAACTATGTTATTTTTGTAAAGCCCAATTATTTTAATTAGGAATTTAATCAATTACTCCATCTTTCCTTTAATTATACCAATCACTAATCTTTCCTTTAGTTAATTAAATTAATCATCCATGCAATTTAGGTTAATCATGCCAATAATTTGATTCATTCCTCTTTAGGTTTTCCAATTAAATTCTAAATTACCAAAATGCCCTTGGTGACCACCATTAAATCTAATTAGGGATTTTAACTTATTAAATCTCCATTTTTCCAATAATTCATGTTTTTGGGGAAAATTACTTTAACCTCCAAAATTAAGATTTTATTTATTCCAAATGAAAGAAATTCTAGGATTTTACAATTTTGATATAAAAATAGAATGAGAAAAATTTTTAAAAATCGAAAACTATAAAATTCATTATCCTACCCTCATTATTCAAATATTAGGAAAACCAAAAATATATATATAAAATAAAATAAAAGCATATAAATGGCAAGCTACTTAAAAAATAATGAAATAACAAAAAAAAACCTTTATTATTGACAACTAAAGATGCAATAATCTCTTTTGAAGGAAAAAAAATTCAATATATAAAATTCATTATTCTACACTAATTATTTAAACTTTATAAAAATCAAAAAAAATTATAAAATCACAAAATATATAAATGGCAAGCTATTTAAAATAAGAAAATAACCATGAAAAACCTTAATTATTGGTAATCAAAAAATGTAAAAATCTCTTTTTAAGGAAAACAAACTCAAATCTATAAAATTTATTATCATTACCAAATTATTCAAACATTAAAAAAAAACAATTATAAATATATGATATTTACATGTGTTTAAAAAATCAAAAAAATTAAAAAAAATTGAAAAAAAAAATAGGCGGGTTACCCCGGGTCAACCCGTGTCAACCCGGCGGGTCAACCCGCCGGGTCACGGGTTGGGAAACCATTGACCAGAATCTTAGGCCATCAGAATGGGTCTGCTACGGTTCCCTACCGCCTCACGTCAGTTGACCATGTGGGTTTTGCCGGGCCGGGCCGGGCCAAAACCCGGCCCGTGCCCCTCTTAAGCATCCATATATTGCAACTTCTATTATATATTGTTAATTAATTATCTAAAAATATTTATATAATTTCCTATAAAAATATATACATGTTAAAATTGAAAGATATTAAATTTGATTTTATTTTTCATATAATTAATTGATAATATATTTATAATGTTAAATTGTATATTAGATATAGATAGTAGAATGCCAGCCTAGATGTGTTAGTCCATCTTGTGCCCTGAATTTAAAATAAAATAAAATAAATAAATACTTCTACAAAATACCAACAAGAGAAGTGCTACATGTGGCTAGCGAGTATTTTGTTTCTTAATAATTAACCAAAAAACTCTTTAAAAAAAACATTAAATCCACCTATATCAATCAAAGTAAAATTCAGGGAAAAGAATTTAGTGTGTTGTAAATAGTTTTATAATCATATTTAGGTTGAAAGATATTGAAAAATTATGAGAAAGACTCATAAAAATTCAAGAAATAGAATTTCTCGCATCATTGTATATGAACATGGTTCATATATAGAGAGTGTACATATGACCAATGCTATAAATAATGTAATGGGAAAATAACATAAACTATATATAGGAAAGGCATATGATAAGTGTTAGCGTCGGAGGCTCCTATCCCCCCTCCCCAAGTACGAGCACTCAGATCTTTTTTCTCTATAATTTTCTCTCTCTACAAGGTTCAATCTTTAGAGGCTGATATCAGAAGTAAGTGTTGATCCTGAAGAGTTGAAGGAATGAAACAGAAAAATTATAGATCACAACTGATCTCTCCCTCAAAATCACATAAAACACTCTAACATTCATAGACCACTTTCACGCATTGATCAAAATCTGCATTGATTCTCTAGAGGAGCAGGTCCTTAAATCAATAAAGAAATAAATCAGATCTTAATTCCTTAACGTGTCATCCTATGAAGTTGGTATAGAATTCCTCTGATTTAGAATCCATATTACTATCCACTGTCCACCCATATCTGGCATCATATGATGTTGATATTGTTTCACATTCAAATCGTAAAACTCTAGCCCGACTTATAAATATGATTAAAAAAAATGTGCTTGCAGTATTTCTTCCTCTTTTTTTCTTCTACTTCCAATTATTTATATGAGTTAATTAATAATTTAAATATTTTTTCACGATGGAAAGCATAAGAACATAATTATTATGTGCTAGATGCCATGACTTTGTGATGTATTTTTTTTGAAAAAATTATAAAAAAGTACCATGTGGTTTGTGACTTTTTGATTAGGTCTTTGTGGAATGTGGTTTCTTTCGTTTATCGGCTTTTTAGTCATCTTGTAGCTTTTCTGCATTCGAGTCCGTCGTTTGGCCACAGAGCACGTTTGAAGGATTTCCAACCGTATGGATGGGAAGATCATCGAAAAATAAGCTAGCCTGCCAATTTTCATACAATTTGGTAACCGTTTGGATCTTCATCTTAACGGTTCTTATTTTATAGGAATCTAAACAGTCCAGAATTTCAACCGTTAAGTGGGAGGACCAAACGGTTACCAAATTGTATGAAAATTGACAGGCTAGCTTATTTTTCGATGATCTTCCCATCCATATGGTTGGAAATCCTTCAAACGTGCTCTAGGGGGGCCAAACGACATACCCACCTTGAATGCACAAAGATACAGTGGTATTAAAATGATAAATCCAAGAAACTAGTGGTCGTTGTGGTTCAATTTTGAACCACAAGGACCGAATTGAAAAAGTCACAAACCACATGGTACTTTTTTATAATTTTCCCCCTTTTTTTGAATAAGTGGATAAACCACATTTATTTCATATCAAAACAGGTTCCTGGTCGAACCATCGATACTCATCATAATTAGCATGTACTCTTGTTGCCGAAATTTTTCTAAGTGGTTTAGACGCCGGAAAGAATATCCTATGTCATATATGAGTAGATACATGTAGAGTGGAATAGACTTAGTATCACGAATCTTCAAGGTTAGTCTTTCAGGCACCTTCTACTAGATGGAGAGGGCAACCATTAGGGTAAGCTATAGCTCTCACCTTTTTGACTATCTTTTTTTTTTGTTTTTTTCTTTTTTGCTAGGCACAAGGGATTCGACCGATGTTTAAAGAGCTTATTTGTACTCCCTAACCATTGTGATCTCCTCGATATATCAGGGCTTACTTGATCGCCGAGAGAGCGTACCCCTAACCATTAGGACTTGTGATCTACTCGCTCCATTAATGTTCACACTAGCATTGAAATCTTATTTTAGTGTAGGGAACATGGTACTTGACCAAAAAAGGAATGGGATGAATCAAGCTTCAAGACATGCATATACTTGAAAGGCTGGTTGGACGATGAACATAAACCACAAAACCCAAGGACAACATTGGAGAGGGAACAACAACAACTAATCTTTGAAGAAAAATTACTTTGAGACTTGGTCCATTTGGAGTTAAAGATTTAGAGATTTGGAGATAGGAATTTATTATTACAAATTTATCAACATAAACATTTATTTTCATATTTTTCAAATAAAGCACAATAATTTTAGTAGTTCACTTTTTAATATAATCAATTTTTTTTAAAATTTGATGTTTATGTAATTTATCAGTTAATTCTTAATAAAATTTTAAGATTTCTTTTATTCACCTAATTCATTTATTATTTCTTTAGAATTTTTGGAAATTTTATGGAAAGTATTGGGATTTTTAGTGTTTTTAATTTGGGCTTTTTGCAGGTATACCCCTGAATAATTTGAAAAATTGTGTATTTACTTGAATAAAACATAATTATATATATACCCCAAAATAATATGTGTAATTGCGTATATACCCCTAAGGTTAAAATCAGATGAAAAACTGTTAGTTAAAAAACTATAGACATCCAAAATGACCATTATACCTTTTGCATATATGCTCTGAAAAATTTGTTTGACTGTTGATTTTAAAATACCCCTTTAAAAATCTGAAATTTAAAATAATTAAAATATATAAAGAGGGGTAGTTTGAACATTTTTTAACCCTTAACCTAAGTTGTAACTTGTAACCATGATTAAGATTATCAAGACAGACCCTAATAGCAGAGGCATATCCATAATTCAATATGTTTTTTAGGGGTATACAAATAATTTTTTTTTTTTTTTGGGATAAATATACAATTAAGAAACTTTTGAGGGGTATATAACCAATTTCCCCTTTTAATTTTTATTTTTTGTTAATTACAAGACTGGCCCCCCGAGTGTCAGGCTAAACCCTTGGCGAACCATGGCGGCCCAACACAATAATGAAGTGAGCTTGCGGCTTACCGGTCCATGCGCCCGTACTTCTTTACAAAACTCTATGTTAAGATTCCTAGAAAATTATAATTTTAGTTGATATAGTAGTGATCTATTGCATTCAAGTCCCAATGGATTATTATACATAAGCAACCACATCAATTAACCATTTGACTTAACAGGTAAAAATCAACTTTTATATAAAAAAATTAGTTAGTTTATTTTTTCTCATAACGAGAGGTTGAGGATTCGAACCACGTTTGTAATATGCTTCTAATGACTTATATATATTTATAAAATAAAAAAAAAACAAAAAAAAAAAACAAAACTTCACTTACAAAAAAACATACTTTAGAAATAGTAACTCTTGCAATTCAAACAGTTGTATACTTTCTGAGAGAAGCTTGCATGAAAATGAAGACTGGTAAATTTCAGTTTATTCATAGCAGTGAATTCATTCATGCTTGTTTAAGGAGATCATTATTATTACTGTTAACATATTTAGAAATACTAAGCCTTCAAAATCCTGCACCATTAGATTAATGACTGGTCTTATCCTTATCAACCATAAATTTTAATTGCAATTATTGAAGAAAGTTAGTTGACCAAGAAATTAAATATAGAGTATAGATATTTATATTTAATATTTTTGCTTTTATAGTTGCCAAACAGGGTGGTTGTATATCCATGTTCTTTTGTTTTTGATAATTATTTATGATACGGGGTGAAATCTCCGATCTACATGCATGTGGCACGATCTCGAGCATAGGAGTAGATCGTGGGCGTTGTGACTTGTGAGATCACGAATCCTCTATATGTCGCAGTGACTGCCAAAGTTGTCACCCAGAATCTATGGAGTGCATCACGATATCAGTCGAAGTTACCACCATCTGCCATCTCGCGGTAATGACTGCAATCAGCGCCAACGCTCCCCCGGGGCTATATAAGGAATGAAGAGGTTACTATACCAAGGACCGAATTCCTTTAATCTAATATAGTCTACTTTGAAACTCTCCTTTGTCTTCTTCCTCATCACACTGCTTCCTTCACTGACTTGAGCGTCGCCACCAGGGACGGATCTAGACGGGGGCTAGTAGGGGCTTCAGCCCCCATGGCACCGGTGACTCCTCGAGGTATCCCGGCAGCCCAAGGTGAAAGCCCCCCTTCTTCTGCCCCAGCCCCCCCCTCAAGCTTTACCAGGGACGGATCTAGACTGGGGTTAGCAGGGGCTTCAACCCCCCACGGCACCGGTGACTCCTCGAGGTATCCCGGCAGCCCAAGGTGAAAGCCCCCCTTCTTCTGCCCCCAGCCCCCCCTCAAGCTTTGCCAATGCTTAAGCTGAAAGGGAGATGCCGCGCGTGTCTTGCCAGTTGCCACGGCAGTGGCTGCGCCCATCTTTCCACGAAGTCTCCCACGCGCGTGTCTTGCCAGTCATGTAACTGTCATCCTGTGGTTTGGAGCATGAGGGAACACATGACGAGGCGGTGAAATCTATTTATTATCTTTTTTATTTTTAAATTATGATTATTTTAATAAAAAATTATATTATATCATTATTTTATATTGGACACCATTATTATGTTGGATAAGAAAAAAAATTTTATTTTACACTCAGCCCCCCAACCAATGACTCCTGGTTTCGTCCCTGGTCGCCACCTTGCTGCTTGTCTCTACAAGTCATGTTCCAAATGATGAGCGACCTCTAACGACCTTGTTCTAGGAGAAGACCGCTACTTGAGAAGAGAAAGACGTTTGCCCATGTTGGATCTTTTCCCAATCACTAGTTTAACCGAAGCTCATCTCACTCGTTGTGATTAGTGAGGGACAAATCTTAGCATCAATAATTTACCTAATTGATAGAGTATTACTTCTAATAAATAAAAATCAAAACTTATACCAGACCCAATTTCCTTTCATCTGAAACCTCCCATGCAAGACCCAGACATTCTAAAGCTTGAATTAAGTTATATACTTTTTTTTTTTAACAAGAACACAATATAAGCATTTCACAAAGCCACATCCAATAGAAGACTAGTACATGGGAAATATTTAAGTTGGGATCACATCCTCTCTTGACATGATCCAGAGGAATTATCTTTCTGTTAGTCTTGATATGCCATAAACGTATAGGGATGAGAAAATGATTTAAAAAAATGTGCAAATATGCCATAATATTATGAATAATATGAAAGCATTTCACATTGAGTTAGCCACTTCAATAAATGTTGATATTCCCCGTAATGTTAGTTATACATACATCATAGGATTAAAATCATTTTTAGTCCCTGTATTTTGACACAATATTCATTGTTATCCTTGTACTTTAAAAATCTTCGATATGGTCCCTGTATTTTAGGGTTTTTAGGGTTTTTGTTCAAATATGTCCTTAGTGCTAACGTGACAACATATGTGGTATACGAACTGAATACGGTTAATTTTTTATTCCATATCGCATGCCACATCATCGTTTAAAAAATTAGTTTATTCAAAAGCCATCTTGACATGCCATGTTAGCATGCCACATCATCATAACCTTGTTGCGTAAGCCGCCACGTCAAAAATATTAACCACGTGTTGTCACGTCAACACTAGAATATATTTGAACAAAAACCCAAAAGTACATGGACCGTATTAAAGATTTTTAAAAGTACAAGAACGGAAATGAATATTAGATGAAAGTATAGGGATCAAAACTGGGATTTATCCTACATCAATAATGTACATCATAAGGTCCAATAAGTTGTCTTTTTCTTTTATTATTAAGTAATTTTACATGGTGTTTAGAAAGTATGATTATCTTCATTATTGATTCTAGCATGGAAAAGATTTGAGTCTTTTATTATATTTGATAATATTCAATAAAAGATAATCAGCGAGTTGGTGAAAAGTTAATTGATAAATTCTATTTTGGGGAAAAAAAGTTCATGTTCTCTCACTTTATGCATAAAATTGGTACGTCAATAAATATGAAAATTTTCAAACTCTATAACCAGTTCTGCGGCTTCTGCGGGTCGGGGCCCGTTTGGTTGCTAGGAGGTCCACGGAGGTGACAGAAGTGTAGAAGTTCCACTTTTGGGGAACTCAGAGCTCCGCTCCAAGCTCCAGAAGTTCGGAGTGTTTGGTTGACTAAGTCCGAGTCACTCGCGGTTTAGTTGACGGAAGTAGTCGACGAAGTTTCCCCGCTTTCCCCACTCTCGCAAGTTCGTTGGTACCGTATGGGTTTATGGACACCACTTCCATAGGTGGTGAGGTTACCTATGTTAGTTTTTTGTTTTTTTTGTTTGTTATCAATTTAATTAATTAGTTTAATGAAGATAGTTTTTTGAGATATTTTGGGTTTATATAATGTTAAAGTAAATAAAAATACTTAGAAACCAATCAACTTTAAACTAATCAAAACTAATGGTTGCCAACAAGAATGAAATTGTATAAGTCCTATGTTTGAAATAATTTTATGGTAATCAAATAATTAAAGTACATCTAATTAACTTTTAACTAATCAAAACTATTGGAAACAAAATTAAATTAAAGTTCATCTAACTAGCTTTAAAATAATTTTATGATTGAAATAATTATATACTAATGAAAAAATTCAAGTTAATTTAATTAACCTTAAACTAAAACAAAATTATCTCTTCTTCCTTGAAGAAATTGTATACAACTTGGTTTGAAAAAAAATTGGATATAACATTCATCTTGACAAAATAATGTGTAACATGTTTACAAAATTCACTACAAACTGTTTAGAAATATATAAAAAAAAACAATAGAGTTACACAACAACCACAACAATTCAGCAACAATGGACCTTTATTCATATCAAAAGAGTTTATAATCACATACAATTCACAACTCTAGTTCAGTTGGACACATGCTGTACAACATTGGTTCTGTACAAAATTTTACAAATATGGAGTAAAGTACATTCATATGGACAAAAGAACCCAACATATATATATTTTTTTTGGTAATTTGAGCTAACACTAGCTAATTTGAACATTAGTAAATCCTCCTCAACATCCGTATTAGAGCTCCTCGAAGGCCGTTGAGGCATCTCATTTATGTGCTTTGAAGTTATAGCACCGTGTGTAATAATCAATTGCAAATACAAAGTCTTTAGCTCGAAAAGGCACGGTGCCTCCATGCTTTTGGAGTTCAAGGTCTCATGCATTTGGTTGGTCCACATCCAAAAAGAAAGTCTAAAATGAAGGATTATAAGACAAACAAAAGTAAATGAATCAAAGTAATGAAGGAAAAAAAAACACAAAACTAAAACTAAAACTAAAACAATCAGAACCTTCTAACCAAAACAAGTATATTGTCGATAGATCGTAATCTGGTTTCCTCCGCTGCTAATATCTTCATTGATCCGAACCCTCGCAGTAACTTGAAGGATGGCGCTGGCCGTTGGGTCTTCGGGCCTACTAGAATAAAATCCCAGCACATTCATCGGCATTGGGTTCTATATTTTTGGCTCGCATATGGCTGCAGTGGTGGCCTAATTATGGCCATCCACTGCCACGCCACACAACAGAACCAAGACATGCATAAAACACACCCAAATAATAAATTGAGATAATCGGAAACCTGAGAAATCAATGCATGTTTGTGTTAGCAAAAGGTTTTTCAAGTGCAAATACATGAAAGAAACTATGAAAACAAAGTGAAGTGAACTCGATAAAATAAAATTGTCAAAAAACAAGTGCCCCAGATCAAGCTTATCGCAAAGGGATGGCCTAATTATGGACATCCACTCCACACGCCACACAACATGTAAATCCGTGACATGCATAAAACACACCCAAATAATAAATTGAGAGAATTGAAAACCTGAGAAATCAATTCCTGTTTGTGCTACAAAAGATTTTTCAAGTGCATCACATGAAAGAAACTATGAAAACAAAGTGAAGTGAACTCAGATAAAATAAAATTGTCAAAATAAGTGCCCGGTATCGCTATGGCTGCAGTGGCTGGCCTAATTATGGCCATCCACTGCCACGCCACACAACAGAACCAGGACATGCATAAAACAGACCCAAATAATAAATTGAGAGAATCGAAAACCTCAGAAATCAATGCCTCATTGTGCTACATTAGATTTTTCAAGTGCATCATCATAGACACCATCAACGAATACCTCCAGGGGAACACAAAGATATGAAAACATAATACATAAAACAGTTAGTTCTAAAGTGGAAAAAACAACAACAACAACACAGAATGAAGATAGTAATGTACCCAAAGTCGCAAGAAACATCGTAAATAAAATGCATAAAACGTAAAAAGATAATTGAAAGTGGCAGTAGTCTCTGAAAGCATGCATCATCATAGTCAAGTAGCTGAAGACCATCAATATGTCACTCCATCGGACATAGGAATCTCTGCATCCAGCCAGCACGCATGTCAACCCTCTTTGCCATGAACCTTCTGCCCTCATGCTCATGCTCCTCCAGGAAGTCGAATACAACTTCCCGCCTCCGCCGCTGAATCCCTCCACCTCCATAACCCATGAATATATAGTAATTCTCACTCAAAGGGTTTAGGTTCTTGATGGCATCACCATATGATCCAATCGACTTAATGAGATCCACCATGACTTCATCATTTTGAACTCGAGACCTCCTAGATGCACGCGGACGCCTTGCTTATAGATCTATGATCCCGCCGGTGTATCCACAAATCGGGCGCATGCGTAATTACCAACGACATCATCATCACCGCGGGTCCACCAAGGGGTAATCGTTGTCTCCGGCTCCCCGCGGTCCGCGATCATCTCCGGCCCGACAGACCAAAATCCGGAGAATATTGATGTTGCATAAGACCCAGCTTGCTTTGATCTTCGCTTACAAATGATCCTCAAACCTTCATAATTGTTCTATCGGGCTTGTTTATATATATGGCTTTGCACCGGGTGTGCCTCAAGTTATGGAATTGAAAGTAAAGATCTTTGTAAAATGGAAATGACAACTTAAAATCAAATGCACTCATTAAGATTGAAGATACTTACATCTCAGATAATACTTTGCAAACTACCACTGGTCTAAGACAATCATCTTGAGTTCATCGCTCCAAACAAAGACCACTCGTATCTCTTGCCTTCTTGATCTCCGAGAACCTTGACTTCAAGGTCCCGTAATGATTTTCCACATTCTCGGGTGAAATTAGTCTTAAATCGTTGTTGATGTACTATTGCAAAGACATGCAAATGCCGGCCTCTTAAAGGTCTTGTCAAGATTTAAGACCTTTGTTAGCTTGTTCAACTAACAAAGGAATCAAAAAATTGTCATACTCCGGCTTCCAACGTTTGTTTGGAGTTCCTCTTCTGCTAGGTCCACTCCTAGAAGAACTACCCCCAGCATTCCCAGTCATGTCCATGTCCATCCTCCTTCATATTAATTCACATAAAAATCCACAGAGCATGAAACCACTTTTAAAATACCAAACAATGAAAAATCTAAGATGCTAGCAATGCATGTAATAATTTCATAGAACTTTAAAAAAATAAAAGAGAACCAATATGTATAAAAGATACCAAACACTGAAAAAACCCAAATACCGTTAAAATTTGGCCTCTTAAATACCACTATTGAAGAGATCAAAAACACAGTAATAGATTTCAGCAAATATGTATAAAAGCTACAATATAAAGAGCACCAAAAAATTACAAATGCTTTCAAAGAAAGTGAAATAATTTTACAAAACTTTCAAATCCCAAACACTGAAAAACCCAAATACCAATCTGGCCTCTTAAATACCACTCTTGAAGGCATAAAAAACAAAGTATATATTTTCAGCAAAGATTATGAAAGGTACAATACATAAGAGAACCAAATAATTTAAGATGCTAGGAAAGATTATAAAAGATTAACAATGAAAACCTAGACTGAAAACACTATTAATATATACTAAGTAATACTGAAATCCACTTAAAAAACACTGGACAAACCACAAAAAACAATAATACTATACACTACAACAGAATACCAAACTGAAATCCACAAAACAACACTGTGCGTGATATTGTTAGTTAGGTAATTTTACAAGCATTAAGGGACTTGAATGCAAACTGATGCACAAAAACCATATTGGCAATTAATTACTAAATGCCATTATACTGGAACCACATGTCTTCTGCAATCTTATCCCTTAACTCAACCCATTGCCTGTTTTCTTCCCTTTGCTCTCTTTGTGATCTTGCTTGGGATGTGCTAACGGCTTCAGTATGATGAGTTGTGTCTTCTTGGGTAATCAAATCATTAGGATCAACACCGGCTATGTAGTTGTGAATGACACAGCTGGCATGCACTAGTCTGACATGTGTCCTATATGGGAAAAAGGATGAGAGGTAAGTATTTTGAAACGATTCTTAAGGGTCCCAAATGCGCGCTCAACTTTAGATCGTAACATTGAATGCCTAAGGTTGAACAACTCTCTAGGGTCTGTCGGGGACTTCACTATGTTCCTTCCTCGTGATGATACCGCGACACCTCTAAGATTTTGGAGCGATGAAACCATTCATCAAGTGTACAAAGATCTACTAGATAATATTTACCTACAAAATAGGAAAAACAAACTAGCAAATTCATGAAAAATTTATTCATAACTTTTAACGTTGTCGCTATTAAAGGTGGCCCGACCTTCTATGACCCTAAGGCCTTCTATGTGGGACGCGGATAAACAAGGCATCTCTTAAGACAAGAAAAATCATTCACGACCCTTCCCAACCGCCAACACATAGGTGAATTTCAAGTCGTGATTGATAACCGCAAGCACATTTCATGTAGGGCCCTTTCGACTACCTAAAACGTGCATCTCATTTTGTGGTACGTGATGCAAGTGATGGAGTGCCATCTAAGAGTCCAATACAATCCTAAATAATGCATAGAAATGTCAACTTATTAACCTAAGACGCAATGCAAAGAGTAGAAAAACAAACATACAAAAAGAAATGACAACTCACTTTTGAAAACGGGTTCCAATTGGGGTTACTTTCAACTTCTGGATGGCGCTTAGGGGTAGGGGCCGCATAAAAATCATCAATGGCGTGAAAATGGCACTAAGCACACAATTAAAATATCTACTAATTGTTTCTCCTGACCGGAGAAACATGATGCGATTGTCCTATTTTTGTGTTATGGGCCGCATAATATGCAAGAAAATAGCTAATTGTTCTTCTATTGAAACATGCTTTGTGTCTTGGAGCAAGTGTCGACACGCAAAAATTGATGCTAGATGAAATGGGCCTACATCCATTCGTAGATAACTAACACGCGAATCACTCCCTCCCTAAGAATGCGCCGCATATGTTTTCTCTCCTTTGTTAGGTCTCGGAACATAGATGGATCGGGCGTATTCCACGCCTTTGTTCTCGCTCCTTTCCCTTAAAAAGACAAGCTTATGATGACAACGACCGTAGTGAATGCCGCAGTAGAAAGCCCTCGCCTCCTCGCTTTGTTGTCCAATTATCCATCTACATAATGTTTGCATTGACTAATAAGGGGAACAAACTTTCAATGTTTTAATCCGGTGTAAAATCGCCTTGCTAAACTTTTTAATATGACTGGCAATATTAAAATAAAAGATTTGGGAACAAGGCAGGGACCCTATATTATGCAGCACATGCTATTGGCCATCTTTTGAACACACAAGAACCAGAACCCAGAACTAGTTCAAATTGTATTTTGGACTAAAGCTAAACTCTATGTCATCAACAGAAAAAAAAAACAAAAAGAAGTCATCAACATTAACACAGATAGCATAAAGATTAACAAAGGAGAAGTAGCCACAAAGGAGAAGTCATCAACCTTATAAAAGATATTATAATCATGCAATAGAAAAATAAAAAAAACAAAAAAAAAAAACAAAAACAAAAAGAAGTCATCAACATTAACACAGATATAGCATAAAGATTAACAAAGGAGAAAAGTAGCAACAAAGGAGAAGTCATCAACCTTATAAAAGATATTATAATCATGCAACAGAAAAAAAAAAAAAAACAAAAACAAAAACAAAAAGAAGTCATCAACATTAACACAGATATAGCATAAAGATTAACAAAGGAGAAGTAGCAACAAAGGATAAGTCATCAAACTTATAAAAGATATTATAAATCATGCAATAGAAAAAAAAAACCACTAAAAGAAGTCATCAACATTAACACAGATATAGTATAAAGGTTAACAAAGAAGAAATAGCAACAAAGAAGAAGTCATCAACATTAACACAGATATAATATAAAAGATTAACAAAGAAGAAATCATCAACATCAAAGAGAAGTAGCAACAAAGGAGAAGTCATCAACATTAACACGTAATCACGTATATTATAATCATGCAAATGTAAAAAAAAAAATTCACTAATACCTAATCAAAACCCTAAAAGACCCTAAAATATATATAATGGATTAACAACTAAAAATCCACAAAGACAAATGAATTGCAAAATACAAATCCCAAACAATCACAACTAATCAAAAACCCTAAAAGATTAACTTAATTTGAATAGAAAAATGAATTGCAAATACAAATCCCAAAAATTAACAATCAAATAAAAAAGAAACCCTATAAATATTCCAAAAAAGCTAAATTGTAGAAGAAAAAAAAAATCCCCTCAAAACAGAAGCCCTAAAACATTGATAGCAAACAAATCACTAAAAATTAACAATCAAATCCCCAAACATTAATACATAAAACCCTAAAAACACAGCTTAATAGAAAAATGAATTGAAAATAAAAAAACCCCAAAAACGATAATATAAACCCTAAAAAAAAGTCCCCTCAAAACAAAAGCCCTAAAACATTGATAGCAAACAAATCACTAAAAATTAACAATCAAATCCCCAAACATTAATACATAAAACCCTAAAAACACAGCTTAATAGAAAAATGAATTGAAAACAAAAAAACCCCAAAAATGATAATATACAAACCCTAAAAATAATAAGAACAACCAAAGGGATGATCGTATAGAGATACTCACAAAGAACACTGGCCTTCCCTCACTCAAGAGCAAGGGAAAAGAAATTGAGAAACCTAAAAAAAAAAATCCAAAGATGATAAACTATTAGCCCTAAAAATTAACATCAAAACACCTAAAAATACATATAGAATAATATGAAGATCTAAAGGGAAAGAAGAAAGAGGAGAGCAAGCTTGAGACTAACCGAACATTGGAACCGCACTGCTCGGATTTGGAGAGAGATCCGCCAATCGGGAATAAGGAGGGACGCATGTCACCACGGGAAGCGTGAAAAGCCGGAGAAAGAAGAGCAAGGAGAGGAGATCTCGTGAGCAAAGGGAGAGGTCGAACTCTCACTCCGAGCGAGAAGAGATCGTGGCTTCCGGAGACTTACGCAGAGGATCACTTGGTAGTGGAGCGGGGTGACTCCAACACCCCACGCGATTGTTCTCCACTTCGAGATGTATGGGGACTTCGAGCCAGGCAAAAGAACTCAAGTCCCACTGCCTATCTTCGCATCTAAGTGGATTCACCGGGTGGGCTACTATTTGAACCGCGGAGATCCCACTCAATAGTGAGCCCGGAAATTGAATGCGCCGGGCGACGGAAGTGAGCCCACTTCCATCACTTCGGTCCCCACCCCCAGCAACCAAACGGGCCCTACATGTTCGGATTTAATGCAGGCCATATATAACTGTAATTTTTATAGCCATTTATTATAGGACAGCAAAAATGATATGTGATTATTATATTATTGGATAATTTATAACTTGTCCCCCCACATGGTCACTTTGTCACACTCTATTCATCATGTTGGTGGTCTCTCAAATATATAGGTTTTTTTTTTTCCTTTTTTCCTTAATTAATTTGCATGTACATTTCTCAAATCTTTTGGAAAGCTTGTCTATTTTTTTTTAATTTTATATAAATGTTAAAATCTTTTCTGTTGTGAATACTAAACTCTGAGTTAAATCATGATTGAAAATAAAAAATTTATTTTACTTGAGTTTTTTTCAAGTTTATAAAATTGTAAATATGGAGCAAAGACAATACTAAAAAGAAAAGACTCCTATTTAAGACTGAAAATCTTAGACTTCTAAGTTCTTTATATATATATATATATATAGTATTGATGAGATTTTATTTTGTCCAAATATTGAAAATTTTCATTAAAAGAGTTGGTTTTATTGGTGTGCCATTGCATGTGTTTTTATGGAAGGTGTATTGGGAAGTACAAGATAAATATTATAAGAAAAAAATATGGATAATGAACAATAGGTCCCTGAAATAGTGCCAATATCTCTATAGATCCCTGGAGTAGGTGTTGAGGGGGGTGTAGCAAATAGTGTGTTGGGTAGGGATTTGGTTACTGTTTCAGGAACCTATAAATAATTTGCTCAAAAAAATATGATATATAATGTTTTAAAAAAATGTTTGGATGATATTTGAGAACTAAAATCTTGGCCACGGTAATATGTGAAGAAATACAAAAATGTATAATTTTGTATATATATCTTTATAATAAACCTGTTTACATATATACATACCGCTACAAACTTATTTTCCTTCTAAAGAAAAACTTGTTTTACCCTCTCATTTCTTTATGATTTTATTCATCAAATCTGATTTTTTGTTAAAAAAAAAATGTTAACATAAAATAATTAAAAAAAATCAATTGACTGTGGTCTCCAGGATACATAACAATATAAATATGTTGCAAGATATATACATGCAAATATAATTTTTATGATATACATGCGAATTTATCAACAAGCGCAAATATATATATATATATATTGATGAGAAAAAAATATGATTCAATTGATGTTTGAGGAAGGATTAGATGCTATTGTTTGTCTTCTTCTTAGTGGATCTTCGTCTCCTCTTAGAGTCAGACCTCTAAGGATGGGTCCTCATCGAGAATAGGATCTACAGAGAGAGAGATTGGGCCCTCATGTCCCGAGATAACCTCTGATGTTCAAATCAGAAGAGGAGTCAAAATGGAGGAGAAAGCATAGAGGGTTCAAAAAAAGAGTAGATTGAGTACCTGATACTAGATTTGAGCCCCCTTCGTCATCTCCTCCCAGCCCCTTCAATAGTCGAGGGAGCGATTACTTGCCAATAGTGTGTCCACTTATGGCATCTTTAGGAATGTGGGTTGATGATCCCAACCGTTACCATGATGCTCATGATCACACGTAACGCTCAAGACCCTCTGAACACTCAAAATCAAGCCACGTGTCACTTGATTATTTTCTCCCGAAAATTTAAAAATAAATAATTAAAATAAATATATAAATTTGTTATTAAAATAATACGATCTGCCGAGAGAGTGACCGGGCGCTCAAGCCCCCAGGTTGCCTTCAATGTTTAAGCCAAAAGGTAAGTAGTCAAATGGTGGAGAAAACATAGAGGGTCCAAGAAAAGCGTAGATAGTGTACTAGATGCTGGATTTTGGCCCATTTTATCGTCTCTTCCCAACCCCTTCTATAATCGGGGGAGTGGTTACCTCCCAGTAGTATGCCCGCTTATGGTTTCTTTAGGAATGTGGGGTGATATATGATCCTGACTATTACCATGACGCTCACAACGCCCATCATCACATAACGCTCATGACCCTCTAAATATCCGAGATCAAATTAACCATGTGTCACTTGATTATTTTCTCCTGAAATTTAAAATAAATAAAATAAATATATAAATTTGTTATTAAAATAATAATAATAAAAAGGACCCCCTGATGCAATCGGGTCTTCTTTGGATTTGGTGTTGCGACAAAAAATTTAATGCGAATTTAGATTTCAGTCATGCACCTGCCAACCGATCTCTGCATACTTTCTATATATATATATATCTACTCCATGATCCCATCCTGCAAATTATTCAAGAACACCTGCAAAGTATAATAAACACCAGCCAGCAATGAAGATGTCCAGTCTGATAGCCAACTTCCTCTTAATCATCATCTTCTCCACACTTGAAAGTACCCCATTGAGCTTTGCATTGTTGGAGAGGGCCATTGATAACCTCCAAGTCCTAGAGATGCTCCTCTTCTCGTCGGCCATCGGCCCCGAAAGCCTCACCTTCGACACCCAAGGCCAAGGTCCCTACACCGGAGTCTCCAATGGTCGGATACTCAAATGGCAAGGCCATACTCTTGGATGGCAACAATTTGCCACTACTACACACAACAGGTATATAACATAACATAATATAATACCATGTTTTTTTTTTAAAATTTTTAACAAAGGCGACAAGCTTCTGCATACACGCCCTCACTTTATGGTCGTAGGGGTTCGATTCTGTATTCGTTCCAATCATCTATGTCCAACACAAGAGACCTGATAACAATATAGACCAAAAGGCCGTTGGTAATATAATACCATGTTTTTATTTTGTATTTTCAGGACGAGTGAGTGTGATGATATGATGAATATAATGACTGAAGAAGTATGCGGGAGGCCATTGGGGTTGCAGTTTAATAGAGTAACTGGTGATCTTTATATTGCGGACGCATATTTTGGGCTACTTGTTGTGGGGCATGAGGGAGGAGTGGCAACACAACTCACCGCGGCAGCTGATGGGGTACCCTTCCATTTCACTAATGGTTTGGATATTGATCAGGAGAATGGCATGATCTACTTCACTGATAGTAGCACTCACTTCCAAAGAAGGTAAAATTTTTCAAGAGTTTTTTTTTAAACTTTGAAATCACTTATCATCATCTTGTTTCTTAATAATATCATATAATTAACTCTATGTTTTATTTTTATTTTAATTACTAACCAATATCTAAGTTAGTTCTCTTAATAAAAAAAAACTTGAATTTTTTTTAAAACATTTAAAACATTAAATAAAAGGTAAAAATATCATATTCTTTTATGGTTGATATTTATTCATGACTAATAAATAATTAAAAATATTTTGACAAAGGTTATAAATAAATTATAATTTTATTAAATATATAGGCTTCAAATAAATTTATGTTTAATTAATAAAAAATATATGGGATTAACTTATAATTTTATTTAATTTGTAAGAACATATATTAAAAATAAAAAATTATTTGTTAAGATATAAAGTATTTTAGAAACTAAAATTGAGTACACAATATATCTTTTGAGTTGCTAAATTACTTACTTGAGAATAAAAGGGTAGCTTGATGCTACAAAGCTCCCGTTATGTGCGGGTCCAAAGAAGGGTCGGACCACTGGCGTCTATAGTATCCTATATATTTTTTTTACAAGATATTGTTTCTATTATTCGAACCCATAACCTCCAGATCACATGACAACAATTTTAAAATTACGACAAGGCTCTCTTTCAAAAAAACATACTATATCAAAAGGTCAAAATGGTCATTTAATATATGTTGTAACTTAAAGTTTTACCTTGAACTTAGGTTACAATATATGAGTTTGGCCTAGGGGTAGCAAATAGAACAAATATAAAACATAGGGTTATGAGGTATTATTGAAAATGAGAGGGTGACAATGATTTAACTATTTTTCAGGTGTGACAAATAAAAACCTTATTTTTTAGTTATTAGTTTAATATTTATTGAATATATTGAATTTTAAAAATAGAATTATAATAGGTGTTTCCTAATTGTGTGTTTGATTGCAAGATTGAAAATGGGTGGAAAAAAATATTTCCATAGAAAAGTTTTCCATTATTTTTTTTTTGTAGAAAACAAGATTGTGACCGTTTAATTGCAATTATTTTATGGCTAGAAAATCTAACATTTTTTATGAAATTTTTTTGTTTTATTGTTTGATTACACTTATTTTCTAGTGAAAAATGAGCATTATGTATGGAAAAAAAACATATTTGTTATTTGATTACATCAATTTTCCATGAAAAATCAACCTTTTTCTATAGCAATGAACCAATCAATCACAACGTAAACCATTTTAAAGGATAAAAAAGAAAATTCAAAACGATTACATAAAAGTTTGTGTATATCTCATAACTCCTATTTGAAATTCAAACAATAAAAAATATAAGCAAATTTAAAGGATACAAAATTCAAATCGATGGCATAAAAGTTTGTGTACATGTGATAGCTCTATTTGAGATTCAAACAACCAATATCAATTCTTATTTTATTTTATTTTTTTTCATATAACCCATTTAATTTTCCATAAAAATCTTTTCTTGGGGTTGGGAGAGGAAAACTTTTCATCAAATTTGAAGGAAAATGGGTCACATGATAGGGTTTGTGGAAAAAATTTTCATAAAAAACTTTGACAATCAAACAACCCATTTGGTTGAAAAATCAGTTGCGAAAAAGTTTTCCATAAAAAAAATGGCCAATCAAACACAACCATAATAAAAGATGAGATAATGGAGATGGGAAGGAAGACACATTTGATTAATGGATTTGTTAGTGTTATGATGGAATGTCAGTGAACAGAAGTGGGCAATTAAGTCTATTTAGTTATTAGTTAGGTCCAGTGGAAAGAGTTCTGCCCAGCTGCTTAGAGAAACTAAATTAAAAGGTCCGGAGAAACATTGACAACTTTTCAAACAAAATAGCTCTCAAAATTATTCTAATTATGTATATACACCCGAAAAAAATCATAGTTACAGATATAACCCAAGTTTCTTATTTGATTTTATAAATACTTTTGCCTTCGAAATAAAGTGTAGATAGTTGACAAACTAAAAACCTTAACTATGATTAAATATAATATCTTTTATAACTTTAAAGAGATATTTTAATTTTTATAAAAAAGTTTATATTTTTCAAAGATATATTAATGAATTTAGAATCAAATAAAATTTTTAGGGATATATTTTTAAAACATATAATGGTCTTTTCATAAGGCTATAGTAATAAACAGTTGAACACCTAAGATTAACCCTGGATATATATGTGTTATGAAATGAGAAACCCAAGATTAGTTATATCCACAATTATGAATCTATGATTTTTCTAGAGGTGCATAAGTAATACTGATATGTTTTTTAGGGGTATTGTATTGTATTGGTATACATGCAAAAATTTTATAAAAAAAAAAACTTTATTTTTTTTATAATAGAATTGTGAACAAGCCACTTTCTGTTTTGCGCCTACATGTTTGAAATTATATAACCTTTATTCAATAAAAAAGTATGTTTTTTTTTTCTGCCCTAAAAACTTCACTTTCTGTTTTTTTTCTTTTAGTTTTTTTAAACTCCATCTGTTTTTTAACTCTCAACATCACTATAATTTAGGCTCATAAATTAGATTATGATACTTATATAAATATAAACATGCTTACTCAATTAATTAATTCTCATACTACATGAATTTTTTCAATCACGGTAATATTATTTGGTTTTATCTATCATAAGGTCATTGGTGGCTCATATTAAATGAGAATATATATTAATTAGTTGCTTTCATTTTATTGCTGGCTTGATTAATCCATTATTAATTCTTGCATATATGCAGGGAGAACATGTGGGCAGTTCTAGCAGGGGATGCCACAGGGAGGTTAATGAAATACAACCCTCAAAGCAAAACTGTGAGAGTCTTAGTAAAAGACCTTAAATTCCCAAATGGAGTGGCCTTAAACAAAGACAACACCTTCCTCCTTGTGGCAGAGACCACTACATGTAGACTTCTAAGGTACTGGCTCCAAGGACCCAAGAGTGGAACCCTAGAAGTCTTTGCACAACTCCCTGGCTACCCTGACAACATCAAGAACCATAAGGGTGACTTCTGGGTTGCCCTTAACCAGGAAAAGGTTCAAATTCCAAGAGCTTCAAAGGTTGATGGAGAGGGTAGTGGTTGGCCTTTTGAGCACCCTGTGGCAATGAAGTTGAGTGAAGAAGGTGAAGTGTTGGAGGTGTTGGATGGGAAAGTCTTGACTTCCATCAGTGAGGTGGAGGAAGGTGATAATGGGACTTTGTGGATAGGGTCTGTGGTTATGCCCTATGTTGCTGTTTATAAGAATTAGGTTCAACTTTTTAGGTTTGCTTGGTGTACGTTTATAAGAATTAAGTTGAGTAGCACCACACGGGAGAAATAAATGATGGGGCAGAGCATGCTTGATACGCCTAAATTTCTACTTTTATAAAAGGTGCAACTCGATGCTTCTTGAGATAGTGAAACCTTTTAATAAAATAATTTGATACCAATAGGCCCATATATGGTTAGTACGAAGATATTTAACTTATTTAATTTAATTTAATTTAATTTAATTAATTAATTTGTTTTTGAAGCCCTTTAGAATTTTTGTGGGTTATGGAGACTCAAATATGATATATATATATATATATATATACTCAATCCTTAAATATTGCATCTCATTAATACAGATTAGAGGCGGACATCGAACTCAACCCGAAAAAAACAAAGTCTGGGTTTAGGAAAATGACCCAAAGGGCTGGATTGGGCTAAACTAAGCAGGCCCAATTATATTTTGGGTTGGGCTTGGGTTATATAGATTTTGGCCCTGCTCAGCCCAGCCCGAATAAATAAATAAAATAAAAAATATATATGTACGTATGTACATATAATATATACATCATTATATATATATATAATCTGACCAAAACCCTAGTATTTGTTTTATGGAACAATTAGTGTTTTATTAAGAATGTTGAATTTGTTCTTGATGTAATATTTGTGTAGTACTTTTTTGAACCACTTGTGTTATTTATGTTTTATTGATATATATAATAGTCTAATATATGTTTTATTTAATTATTTACATTATTAGTAAAAAAAATAAAATTATTTTATTTTTGGGTTGGACTAGGCTGGGCTTGGACCAAACAAAATTCTGATGAGCCGGGTTTGGGCTAACAAAATTTGATCCGAAAGTGGCCCAACCCAAATTTCAAAATTTCAAACACATGGGTAATGGTTTTTTATGCCTAACCCAACCTGCACCCCACCCAACCCATGTATAGCCCTAATACAGATAATAATTAAAAAAATGTAAATATTTATTCTTAAAAATTCGGTGGTTTCATTCATGCCAAAGTTCCCTCATAATAATAATGCAAAAATGAGAATACAAGATCAATTAAAATGACTCATTAAATCCAAATATCATATCTCAAACAATGATTTGATTAAGGGTGATATGTTTGGATTGATTTAAGAAAATGTGTATTTTTTTTAAAAAAATTATTTAAGAAATTGTCTTATAAATACTTATGTCAATAAATTAAATATTTTCAGTTTGGGTAAATCACCAAAAAAAAGTTTATGATGATATTTTTATTATGGAAAAGTAAGGATATTTTTTTTCCAATAAAAAGAAAGATAGTGTAACACCCTATCCCAACACAGGGACAAAATGTCACACCAGCTGGGCCGGAAGTGCACCCAGCCCATAAGCTGTGTAAAGTAAACCTTATAACAATGATAATTAAACTAATAAACATGATTATTACATAAAGTATTTAAAATCTTGAATCTCGCAGAAGCGTTCTAAAACTCCAAACATCAAATAACATTTCACTTGAGTGAGAATCACTATACAAAATACAACTATAATATCAAATAAAAGAGTATCGGAATATTGCAAATCATATGCATTATCTTTCAGTCAATTAACATGCTAAAAGCATAAGAAACTCGGATAAATCCAAAACATGAAAACCTCAATGTCAACACATGATTATAAACATGATCCTACAATTATTTTAGCAATATAATCACTACCCTAGCCTCCAGGTGTGGCAACTCACAAGTGTGGCAATCGGGTTTAATAACATATCAATTTAATATGAAATCATGATCTCAATGTCAAGAAATCTGGTCTCTATATGGACTGTGCTCCCACAGAACCGTAGGTCTGATCTGATAACCGGCCTCTACGAACTGTGCTCTCACAGAAACGTAGGTATGATTTGATAGCCGGTCTCCACGAACTGTGCTCCCACAGAATCGTAGGTCTAATCTGGAACCGGTCTCCACAAACTGTGCTCCCACAGAATCGTGGGTCTAATTTAGTAAACCGGTCTCTACGAACTGTGCTCCCACAGAATCGTAGGTCTGCTTTGGTGGCCGGTCTCTACGAACTGTGCTCCCACAGAATCGTAGGACAAATCTGATAGGATAGAACATATATGTAATATAGGAGTCTACCAAACTTTATTTCGAACTCATCTGTGGTTTTGTTCCTGTTCATTATTTCTACATGCATAGAATTTTCTTGTTTGCAAAACACGAATAGAAACCACAACTACGTTAGTATTAAAATATATGTAAAACCAACGATACTGCACCAACCTTGATACATGTTCAATACAAAACCATATAACAAGCTGTCGATAAAACTCAATTTTAAAGTAACCAAGTATAGTGAAATCACTCACCTTAGGTCCTTGCTAGCTTAAGTGTGACTAGGTCCACCCGACACTCTCGGAACGTCCTTTCCTCTTCCTAGTTTTTATATTACGAACAATAGTAAATACTAAAACCATACTCATATAAAATTACTTCTAAATCTAGGCAATGTAATCCTAACTTAGAATGCAGGAATTTCTGCCATTCCTGCGCAGTCCGACCGGTTTTCCCATAAATATCGGATTTCTCCAATTAAAGGCGTGTTAGAAAGATCTCTTCAAGATCTTTCCATTGATATATAACTCACTCCAAACGGAGTTGTAAAATCCGTGATTTTAGCTTGAAATAAAGGGTTTAATATTTTTCCTAAATTTATTCGTAATTTTTTTTCTAAATCTTGCCAAAAAGGGTATTTTGGGGATTTACAAGCTCCAGGGGGCATTATGGTAAAATGGCCATGAGAGAGTTTAAAAAGAATTAATAGGTTATGGGATAAATCATTTATGAAATTAGGTATTCGTTTAATTAAATTTGGAAGTGACCAATTTAATTAAATTAGGAAACTATTTTAAATTGATCATGGTTGGTCCAAAATGGTAATGGGAAGAATTAGATTAAATTAAGAATGATTTATTTTAATTTGGGAATATCCTAAGTTTAGTAGGGATGGGATATAATCAAAAGCGGCCAAATTTAATTTAAATTCAAATGAATTTAAATTATGGGAATTATTAATAATTTTGAGTTTTTATTTGGGCTGCCAGGGACCTATTAGAAATTTTATAAAGATTGGGGACTGGAGAGAAATATCACCTCTCTCACAGGGCGAGGGACCAAGATGTAAAAATAAATAGAACAGGGATTAGATACGAATTATTCTCTCTCTCACAGTTCAGGGACCGAAGGGAGAAATCGTGAAATAAAGGGGCCTTAATGCAAAAGACCGAGGGGACTGCGAGTAAGGGTGGACAGACGGCCCGGATCAGATGATCCATGGAGAGCCGATCTCGAAGCGTCAATCTCGCCGTTCAAATTTGTAGAGGGCATAATGGTGCAACCGCCCTCACCATGCGGTTTTAATCCCATCCGTTAAGCTTGATGAAGAGACACATCACGAGGCTTATACGTATCTCCTTCTCCATTGCTGCCCGCGCGCCACCACCGCGAGATTTCTTCATGAATTATGGAAAGCGCCTGATATGGAAGGGTAGAGGTTTGATTTACGATTAGTATCCTCTCGTCAGGGATCCCGATCACGGCGAGATCTCCCCGCGACCACCTATAAATTCAGGGGCACTCTCTGGGTTGTGTCACCACTGATCGACGGCGAGAGCAACTGCTCTGTGAGAGGTCGAGGGAGGAGGAAGTAAGGAGGGAGGTGCCCTCGCGGTGACGAACAGAGGATCGGGGACAGGGAAGAAGGAGACAGCCGCCTCTACTCATCTCCGACGAGCTGAGGAGCCTCGCAAACACATCGCCAAACTCTCCGGTGAGCTCTTACCCTTCTTTCTTTCTGTTTTCCGTCGAGCATGCATGGTAGTCGTCGCTGGGGTGGCGAGCTTTGGGAGAGGCCATGGGACCTTCCGACGGGCCCCGTTGAGAGTTTGAACGCTGGAGTGGGGTGGGGCTCGACGGATGACGCCATGCGCCTGCGAACCAGAGGGAGAAACGGAGGCGCCGGCCGAGGGAGGCCTCAGGCTGAGACTCTGGCCACGACTCGCCGGCGACGACCGGACGGTCTCGGCAAGCTTCTCCGAGGCGGCAGGCGTGGCTCCCTCCTTCGTCAACGTCCCGTCTGAGAAGAAAAGAGAGAAAGAGAGGGAGAGGGATTAGTGTGGTTAATGGAATCTAATTAGTCCACTAATTAGATAATTAGGTTCACTAATTAATTAAATTAATTAATGGCTAACAGGTTAGTAAGTTAATCAGGAATGAAATAACTTGGTTCATTAACTAATTAATTAATTAGTTAATAAGTAGAAGTTAACTAATTTGTTTTAAAGGGATTGAAAGAATTAGTTAATTTAGTTGATAACTAATAATGTTTAGTTGATTGACTTTATTAATTAATCTGTTTATTTCTGACAAAAAAGGGGGGTTTAATTCATTACTATTATTGATAAATTAAATAGAGACAATTAGCTAATCCACTAAATTAGTTAATTGATCTATTTGTTAGAAAATGACTAGTGGACCACTTAAGAGATTTCACTAATTAAATTTAGTCTTGGTATTTGATGGCTAATTAATTTGGTAAGCTAGCTAGCTTGAAACTCATTAAAGTAAGATAATTATTTAACTAAAGGGTTAGTTGAATAATCAGGAAATAACTAAGTTGTTAGTTATCAATATTTAGCTGGACTACTATCTGGTAGTTATTTAGTCAACTAACAAAAAGTTAGTTAATTGGATAATCAATTAGCAACTTTTGATGGCATGGAAACTGTTTGAAGATCAATTAATTGGAGTGAATAATTAATTGATTAGTTGAATATAATGAATTAGTTGATGCCCAATTAACTGAATAATTTTATATAGTTTTATTCTTCAATGTTGATTAAAGAATTTTGATGAGAGTAACTAATATTTAACTAGTTATACAACTTTTGGGTAAGTAATTAATTATGGAAATAGTTAATTAATAAAATGGTTGAGCCAACTAGTTAAAGAAGATTGAGTCCAATCAATCTAAGGTCGGGTCCGGATCTAGTATGTTGGTTTATGGAGGATCATTAGGAGATTAATTAATTAGTTAAGTTAATAACTAATTAAGGGACCAGTTTAAAAATCAATTAGTAGATTAATTAAATTGGTTAATTAATTAAATGGCTAATTGAGTTAATTGAGGAGATGAAATGACAAGGAAACGTGAGGGAAAGTTTGCAAGTCGGACTCAGGCCCGTTAGAGCATGCATTGTAAATTTAGTAGCTATAGACGTTTACTTTTATTGAGAGTAGACATGTATTTATCAGATATTGATTTGGATGCGCCGAGAAGTCCCGTGGAGCACGAGGCTTTGCGATTTTAGGTAAGTACTTCGGCCTAGCACCTTTACTCTTCGATGAGTATTTCTTGACCTTATTATTGCATGTTGAGCATGCTTTGTTCCTCCCTTCGGGGATTTTTATTTTTATGTCTTTGTTGTGACATATTGTTTTCATACATGCTTCCATGAATTTTGTTGAAATCCATATATAGCATGTTTGATTGTTTTGGGATGTTGGGATCCCTACTTGTACTGTTCTTCCGCCCGGATTCAGTGGAGCAGGTGAGCTCCAGATTTTGCGAGAGCGTTGGGGACGGGACACCCTGACGTTCCGGCACTCCTAGCCAGAGGGAGAGTGTTCTGGATGTCCTTGCCAGTCAGTGGGGTCGATCACCCACCATGTCGACATGAGAGGTGTGGCGCTATCATACGACGACTGAGGGCCGTAGCGGCCGGATGGTCGCTTTCTCCAGGTTCCCGATGGTACCGACCGGGAGACGCATTGAGAAGCTTCCATTGGAACTCTTAGCTAGGAGTCACGCATCTTGTTATTTTATTGTGATAGACTCCTAGGGCTTGTTTTGAGGCGTGCCCCGAAGTTTGTTTTGATATTCATGTCTTTTGATATCATATTTTCTTGAACCCTCGCTAGTACTTACCGAAGCTTTCCATTCGAAAGCTCATGCACTTGTTTTCTCCTGTTTACAGATCCTGAGGCGTAGGACACTAGTACGCAGGAGCTGAGCCGATCGTGGGTCGGGTGATTTGCAGAGGTCCGAGGACCTTGTCTATCTTTTGTTTTGAGTGAGATGTTATGTTTTGTAGGTCCCCTTAGGGCCTGATATTTGTAGGGTACCTGAACCCGTGTTATTTATTTCCGCTAAACTCTGTTTATTTTGAATAAATTAAGTTGTTATTTTGCATTATCTGCTTACACACTTAGGCCTTGTATCCGGGTGGGGCCCGTCTCTACTCGGCTACGGCCGGTCTGCACACGTGCCCGAGGTCCCGGGATCGGGTCGGGGCGTTACAGGAGTAGTATGGAGGGTGCAGTTGTCCCTCGAAGGGGACAACAATCTGCAGGCCTGGGTATACATACATCTAGTACGAGGCATTAACACCAATGAAATAGATATAAACTTGGGCATCCCTCATACTTAGTATTTACAATTGAACTCAACACCTAGTTGTAATACTAGTTGGAAATCAGTTACAAGATAACAACTTCTAGTCTTCCAGAATTAGCTATCATATAATTCCCTATCTTTTTGAATTACAGTTCACTAGCTCATCCCTACTAAGATTTCACTGCTGCTCTCTTGAGCATTTTGTCAAGCAGCTGCATAATATGCCCAACTCTTTACTCAACTGTATAGCTGAGTATTGTTACATTTCTATTTATACAAACTATGCATTCCAAAACAAGAATTATAGCATATTCCATGTTGAAAAACCTAATTCATATACAAGTTCATTGAGACATTCCATCAAATAGGTGCTGGGCATGTTAAGTTTCTACAATTCAAGTTTCTTCTTCTATATATTCTTTCCAACACAGGCCAATGAAATCATGTGTAGGGAAGACAAAATTTTGGGGTTTTCAAACTTTACTTTAACAACAATATAAGTTGTTCATAGCCTTTAGTTTAGCATCAATCATAAAATCCTCAAAGGCATTTCAACAAGCAATTGATATGCAACCTTTAACCCAATTTTGGCAGCATAACCTTTGGATTTTTTAGCCTTGATTTCTACAAACATGCATAACCACAATGCCAATTTCTTTTATACAATCATAAGCTCTAATACTCTTATCAAATTTGTAAAATCCGGAAATTTTAGGGAAATAAATTTTTTTTTTTGATTATTTTCCTTAATTATTAGGATAATTGGCCCCAAGGTTGGATGTAATCGGTTGGATTCATTTATATACATAAATGAAAAAGAATATTTTATTAAATGAGGTAATTGGAATTATTTTGGATTCATTTATATATATATAAATGGAAAAGAATATGTATTCATGTGAGAAAAATAATTTGGCTGAACTTAGGTTGAAAGAGTAATATATGTAAGAGGGATATATAATATAGGGGGCGTTTGGTTTGGGGGAATGGGAATGGAATGGGCTGGGATCATTCCCATTCACCCGTTTGGCTGTCCGGGGTGGGGAATCCGCTGGGAATGAGGGAGAAATGAGACACCGAAAATGGAGAACTTCTATTCCGGAGCAAATGCTAGGAATGCTGATTCCTTCTTTGGAGAATTACCCACTTGCCCTCAAACAAATGGATTTTGGATCGTGACTTTGAAGAAATCACGAGATGCTCATCCTCCAGCCCTAGTCCCTTCACGATCCCGGCGCCGCCTGAGGCCATCGCCGCCCTGTTCGTGAACCACCCCTGCTGCTCTCCCTGCAGAAGCACTACTTCTCCTCCTCCCACCCCTCGCCAGCCCCCTCAGTTGCTTTTCTCTCAGGTATGCAGCACCTTTTATCTCAGCTGGAATTCACTTCATTGTTGCAGCAAATGGTGCTCAGTTTGGTTGTGCTTGTAAATGTTGTGATGGATATTGAGTTGTTCTTTATTTGTTTGTACTTTTAATATATAGCTGTAATGATCTATCATTTGGTTCCTTTCCCATCTATTAAAAGACAGAAACGAGAGTCAATTGAAATCTACATCATCAAGTGAAAACCAGATATTTTTCTCATTCTTCTTCTTTTGTTTATCTCTGGTTTTTCAAAACTTTTACTTCATTGATGTGAACACATGGTCTTGCTCCATTAATCAGCATTAATATTATATTATGAAGTTGATGCCTTCTGTTTATTTGCATGATAGAGTTAATTAGACAATGGACAACTACAAGGCTAGCTTCAGATTGCATCATATGTACAATTTTCACTAGCTTTGACATTGCAATCCAGAGAGACAACTTCCATGTTTTATTTATTAATTATTTTGGAAATAAAGGATAATTACTACATTGGAGAGACAACTTCCATGATTCCATTCATATTCTTTGCTCCTTAATTTCCTGGAACCAATCAAGAAGGATGGTATTTGAAGACAATGTTTATTTAGACAAGGCTTTTGATTGCATCATGTATGTATAGTTTTCACTTTGACATTGCAAGCCAGAGAGACAGCTAGCTTCCTCCATGTTTCATTTATTTAATTTGGAAGTAAAGGATTACTATACAATATTAATGGAGAGAGTATTCCAAGAGAAGCTAGCTAGCTACGTGGTTGGATTCCATTATTCTTTGCTCCTTCCTGCTTGGTTCTGCATGGAACCAATCAAGAAGGTTGTCAATTGAAATCTACATCATCAAGAACAAGACTACTAACTATCATCTCTGTATTTTTTTTTTCTTGTACTTTTTCAAGTGTTATAAATGGCTACTATGGTATTAACAAGCAAACTTGGTTGGAGTAGGATCCACCAACTAGGCTATCATATTCCTTGTTTCCCTGCTTAGTCCATGCTATTGATTCTATTTGTCCAGTCTATTCAAATCCTTTTTGACCAGTACAATTGGAATGAGTTACGTTATTAGATACCATAACTTTATTAGTAATATTGTGTGTCTTTTGTTAATTTTAATAGAGTATATACTATGAATTAAGTTGTGAAACATTGAAGATGATTCATTATTTGAATAAGAAGGAGAAGATCCAGTTCATATCCAGTTTAAACTCAAGCTAATTGAGCCAACAAGCTAATTGAGTCAATTTGCAGCTTGCCACATCAGCAAGTTAGTTGAAAGTTAGTTAAGTAGTTAGCCAACTCAGCAAGTCAGTTAACAATTCCTTTAGCTTGTATAAAAAGAAACCTTGTATTCAATCCATTTGTACATTTTCATTCAAAGAGGCTTGAATACAATGAATGAAGTTTCTCCTCCACTCTCTCTTGTTTCTTCTTCAATCTCTAGCTTGGACTGAAGGATTCTGAATTGCAATTAGATGTTGTTCTTCTTGAATCTCACCCAGAAAGAGTAGGAGCTCTGTTTTGTAGATTGTCTTGAGCTTTTCTGCTAGATCTGAGGAGAATTTCAGCAAATCTTCAATAGTAATTGTAGACCAAATTAACAGAATATTCTGTAAAAGCTGTCAGTTGTTAGATACTCTCAAAACTGCAAGCATATATAATGATGAATTGAATACATATATATATATATATATATATATATATATATATATATATATATATATATATATATATATATATATATATATATATATAGTAGAGCTAGCACTTCTAGTATATAATTTCCATTAAATCTGGTGGTTGGTTGTTGTGCTTCAATGTTATGGTTTCTATTTCCTGCACTGGACCATGTTAATGTTATAATCAAAGCAAGCTTTCTAGTACTAAGGGTGTGATGATAAGCATTCACCTCAAAAAGAGTACTAACACTAGATGGCATCAATATGAGAAATAAAGCATAAAAAGTTAATATTGACAAGGAAGCAAATACATCCATCTGAAAAAACAAACTAATGGAGCATTGGCCATAGAATAAGGGTAAGTTGTATAAGACATTCTTATTGGAAATTTCCTGCACTGCAGTATTGCTAGCATCCATCACTATGTTCTACTTTCTTATAATCAAAGCAAGCTTTATAGTCTTTATTCTTCAGTGACCATGTTGGTGCTGTAACCATTATTTCTATTGAGAAATAACAAGTTAATGACATATGTGTTATTGTTTATTTAGATTTTGGTAATATGAAGAAGATTGAACAACTTCGACTATATTGCACAATGATGATGTGCTACTTTTACTTAGTAATTATGATGATCAATGCATGTGCAACAAAGGAACGTAAAGTTAGAAGAAGAATGATTCAACATGAGATTGTGTCAACATCTGTTAGACGTCGCAAACAACATGAATACCTCCACCGCTTAGTTTATGAAAGTGATGTTGGATGCATTGACAAATTACGCATGGATCGACGGTGTTTTCATTGTTTATGCAAATTGTTAACTACAACCGGTGGGCTACGAGGAACCAAAAATGTTGGTCCCGAGGAGATGACCGCAATGTTTTTAAACATTCTAGCACATCATGGCAAGAATAGAGTAATTAAGTTTGACTTTCTCCGATCAGGCAAGACAGTTAGTCGGCATTTTCATGCAGTTTTAAAGTCAGTTATTCTGTGTCATTCTGTTCTATTGAAGAAACCTAAGTCGTAATTCAAAATTCAAATGACTATAGGTGGAAGTGGTTTACGGTAATAAACTCGATCCTAATGCTTTGTTATGGATACACATAAATAACATAACTAACAGTTTTATTTTTTATTCCATGTAGAATTGTCTTGGAGCATTAGATGGAACACATATTCGTGTGAATGTACCCATAGTTGATCGACTAAGATATAGATCAAGAAAATCTGAAATAACTACCAATGTTCTCGCCGTCTGTAGTCAAGACATGCAATTTACTTATGTTTTGTCTGGCTGGGAAGGTTCAGCTCATGACGGTCGAGTTCTAAGGGATGCTGTAACAAAACCTAATGGTTTGAGGGTTCCCGAAGGTAAAAAAAATGTGTTTTGATTGCTTTTTAGTTCCTACAAATAAATTGTAAAATCCAGGATTTTTTTTGAAGATTTTTTTTTTCCTTCAATTAAATATTCTTTAATTAATTAGTTAATTAAAGAAAATAACCTAGTGTGGAAGATTTTTAATGCAAAATTGACTTAGAGGCCATGGGATTATAAGCACCTATGGATTTGCATGCAAAGAGTTTTAAAGTAAAGGACTTGAATGTAAAAGATCATTATATGGAATTTTGGTTGGAAAAATGGTGAATTCTAAGAGACATTGGAAAAATGAATTACATAGAACAATATTATGTATGGATAATGATGTTGCTCCAAAGTTTAAATAAAGGGTAAAATGGTAATTTGATAAACTCAACTTGGACACCGTTAAGGCAACCATTAAAGTCCTTGTTAGCTTGCACACAGTGGATTGGACACTTGAACGGGCCCTATAAAGAGCATCCCACCAAACCCTAGCGGGAGCCGCCACCACTACGGGGAAGAAGAAGGGTAGATCTCCATTACCTCCTTCATGCGGGAGAGACCATGGAGTGCTGCCCCGTCGAACTTCCTTCGCACGAATTTCTAGCCACCATCCGAGAGAGAGAGAGAGAGAGAGAGGCGTTGTTAGTGGCGTTGGGTACTTGGAGCAATCGTCGTCTCACCGGAGGGCCTTCAAGGGAGCGCAGGAGGGGCTAAGGACGACCGTTGCACACATGGAGCGACACTGGCGATTGGAACCAGCCAACAGAGGCACTGTGAACCATCGGTAAGCCCTCTAGCTCTCTATAATACTTCTGCAAAGGATAACCCTAGTATACATGCCTAACTGCATCCGTGGTTTTGATGACATAAATAGCCATGCATGGAGATATCTTAGAGGTTTCAGTTTTTTTTTTTTTTTTTTTGTTTTCCAGCAATGGTGAGGGTCTATGCCTGCATCTAATGATCGGGTTGGGATCATGCATATGTATAGCATGGCTTGTATGGACTGTGACATTGTAAAAGGGCATGTAGGCATTAATTGTGGTTCAGTGAGAGGGAAAAGGGTTTAGTTGCTTAGATTTCTATGGAGACAATGCATGAACACTAGTAATACTAATTCCTCAAGTTCGACTAATGAGAAGGAAGCAGTGGAATGTTTCATGGGTTTAGAATCTTCACAGATTCCTCACAGGTGTAGATATACTCAGAGAGGAACTAGTGTCCGTATATGTAAGGAAGTGAAAAGAAAATGAACTAGGCCCCGTTTGGATTGGCTTATAATAAAAGCGCTTTTTTTCAAAATCCTGGAAGCACTTCTGAAAAAAGTGATTCTAGGAATAAGTTAAGTGCTTCTGTTTATTTTGTGTTTGGATGGGCTAATTTAGAAGCACTTTTTTCTTTGGGGAGTTGTTTGGATGTATATTCCCAAAAGGACTTTTTTAGTGGCAAATTATCAAAATGGACATTCATTCAATTATAATAATATCCCAAGTATTATACTTTTGTCACATCTTTTATTACAGTAAATAAATATTTTTGTTAGTATTATTATGTTTATGTATATTATTGTTATTATTATTATTATTATCATTGTTATTATTGATATTTTTATTATTATGATGATACTTATCATCATTATTATTATTCTTAATAATTACTGTTAATAATAATAATAATAATAATAATTATTATTATTATTATTACTCCTACGTTTATGATCACATTTTTATATTATTAATTTATTTATTTATATATATATATATATATATATTTATTACTATTACTATTACTATTACCAAGCTTGCATTTTTCTTGACACCCATATTAAAAAAATTAAAAATAACAATATTCTTAGTACTATTACAACAATAATTAACAATAATAACAATAATATTTTCAACATCGCAAAAACCACAACAACAACTAAGAAGAAATAAAAATTTACAACACACATAAGAAGAAGAACAATAATATTTTTTGACATCACAAGAACCATACAACAATGAAGAAGAATAAAAATTTACAACACACATAAAAAAATTCAGTCTTTGTATCATCCCATCTAGCCTTTGCAATATTGTCACATTTCTCCACATTCCCATCACTTGTATTTGTCTCTTGAACAGATCTTTTGGGTGCTAGTTTGGAAGCAATGTTCATTCTGATTTATGGACTTCTGCCCATAATACACTAAATTAACTTATTGATGATGAGGCAAGATCATTAATAACGACAGAATAGACATGCTCATGGAATCAAAACTAAATATATTTAGATAAATAACTGTAAAAAAATTTTGTGACCGTTAACTGAATATATTTAGATAAATAACTGTAATGTTTATAAGAGCAACACACATAAGTGAATTGTTTTTTAGATAAAATGAGTAACTGTAATATTTATCAGAGATAAATGTTAATCCATTCAAAACAGCCAAATGTTCAATCACCAATGACTTGCATCCAAACCAAAATCAGAAACACATTTGCTTAGATATTAATAGAAGGAAATAAATTTCTGGTGAAAAATGAAGAATTCAGGACTAGTGCACTGATTGCTCTAAACTTGGTTGTATTAGACAAGCAAAATGGGTGTTCAATATCTGAAAAGTCACACAATGTCCTAAAAATAGTCTTAGAGAGAATTATCTGCAAAGCTTTTTGAAGTAGATGAAACACAAGGAACTTAAGACTACCCGAATAGAATAACATTTCTCTTCACTTTCACAACTAAGAAGAGCATATCAAAACCAAGAAGAGCATATCATAATGAATCAAACTCAGCAAAAGAGCATAGCTAACATTCACAACTAAGAAGCAAGCAACAACTCAAAATCCAACTCAGAAACTTTCATTAACTATCAATTAACTTAGAACCAAACACAATGCTATGCAAAATGGCTGAAACAAATTTAACATGAAAAAAAAAACGTTTAAATTTAACTGATATAGTGGAACAGAATAAAGCATGCATATAAATTGAATTTACACCACATATATTTTCATCCAATTTAACAACTGAAACAACAATCATTCAAAAAGGAAGGCCAGATCAAGATGTTGACAAATTAAGGGAGAACCAAAAACAAAAAAAATTAGGACAGTCAATGGAATATTGTGAGAAATAAGGAGAGATGGGAGGTAGAGTAGAAGCAATCATGGAAATGTAAACTTTAATGACAAAAAATCATGCAACATGTTCAACAAAAAAGGAAAACTCTAAAAGAAATCAAGCTCACCGATCTCGAAACCCTAATTTCGATGTCGTCGGGCTGAAGTAGTCGTGGAGCTCGTTCTCTCTCTCTCTCTCGCTCTCTCTCTCTCTCTCTCTCTCTCTCTCTCTTCGGATCAGCGATGATGAAGAAGTGGACGGAGAGAGGTCTTCGGATCTCTCAGAGAAAGAAGGGGTGGAATCGTAGAAGGAGAAGAGATGGACTCGTAGAAGAAACCTATAAAAAGCCCTGTCATTTCTTGATTTCATAAGGGCAATGTGGTAATTGCGTAATCCTGAAATTGCTTCTCCACAACTGCTTTTTTCAAAAGCACCACATGGGCGACTTACGAAAAGCGATATTTGGGCTTTTTGCGACCGCTTTTAAAAAGCCAATCAAGCGAGTTTTTGAGCCCAGAAGCGCTTAACTTATAAAAAAGCGCTTCTGGACTCAAAAAAAGCCAATCCAAACGGGGCCTAGATGCAAATACTAAATTGCAATGCCTTGATAATATGAATAAGTGGCTTTGTGCCTAGAGTTAAACAGAGAAGGCCTTGACATGATAATATAATGGTTTTCATTGGAAGATACACCCAATAGAGGATAATATGCATGTGTGTAAAAGAAGAAAGGATTCAGTAAACTAAGGGTAGTTAAGAGGTTGGTTGCTTGATTGAGGATATAGTTGAGGGTTCAGTGATGGCTGTGAGGGCTTTGTTTGATGGTGTACATGTGGGTCATGAAGAATATGGCTCTCTGAGTAGTACTAGTATTGGTTAAAAGTTTGTTGGGGTTCTTTGTGGATTGAGTAAGGACCAAGCTCATGATTTCATGTGATTTGTTGAAGAGAAAGATATGCAGTGTGTGTGAAGGGTTACTTACTTTATATTGAGTACTAATCTCCTTTAAGAAAGTGATTATGAGTGGTGTTTGTAGGCTCACTGATTCCTCTGGGAATGATGGTTCAAGGATAGCAAAAGGTAGTGATTGTGATGAGACGTTGACTGGTGGTTGGAACGGTGTGATTGAGTAATGAATGGTGATTATGATCAATTGTTTGAGGGTGATGAAAGGTTATAGGTGTGGACAAAAAGCCAGGAGAGGATTGTATGTTTATTACTCATTGAGGATTGTGATTAAATTCATGCGAAAGAATGAATGTCTTTCATTTGAGGTGGTTTGATATCTTGGTTTATGTGGAAGTGATGAGGTTCAAGGGCTTCTGTTGAAGATTTGCAGCATTGGTCTTTTGTTTGGCCGTTTATATAGATGGTGTTGGATCTGTTGAGTAGAGCCAAGGTTTGGGATTCCTTGGGGACTAGATGATAGATATTCTTACCATTTTATGTGACTAAAGAATATTCATGTTTATGGATTTCTTGATTTGGATTCCTGGATCAAAAGTTATGGGCTGTTCTTTGGGACTGCGGGATAGATTCAGGAATTCTGCATTAGCGTTGTTATTAGCGTTAGTAGACATGCATCATGGACGTAGTACTCATGAACACGGTCGCATTGTTTTGAGATTAGTTTATGGTTTCCAGGTGTTGAGTTGGAGCGCTGAGTTGCGTCAGGAGGGACGCGAACTAGTCGGCGAGATTTGCTCCTGATGTAAGTGCCTTTGCCTCGTTTCCCACCCGGTTTCGGGTTTTCTTGGATTTGATTTTGTTTATGATTTTTGATATCATACTTGCTTATGAGTTGGATACATGCATGTCTTTTCATGATTTGATTGGATTTTGGTGCATGTATGTTTACTTTTGGGATGTTGGCATCCCTAGCTTTTGTTTGTCTTCCGCCCGGATTCAGTGGAGCAGGTGAGCTCCGAATTTTGCGAGAGCGTTGGGGACGGGACACCCTGACGTTCCGGCATTCCTGGCCAGAGGGACGATACTCTGGTTGTCCCTGCCAGTCAGTGGGGTCGATCACTGACCATGTCGACATGAGAGAGAGGTGGCGCTACCGTGGGCGACGGATTTGTCGTCGGCAGCTGAGGCTGTGTGATGGTACTGACCGGGGGATGATCTTTTAGAGGAACACAGATAGGATAGGGGTTTTACCGTTGTCTTTGCCTTTGTGGTAGACCCCTAGGATTCCAGGATACGGGACGGTGGTCCCACTGTTTGTTGACTTCATTTGTGATATGTCTGTTCATATCTTACTTTTGTGTTCCTTGCAGGGTGCTTACTGAGCTTTCCTTTCGAAAGCTCACTCCTTTGTTTTTCCCTCCTTTTCAGGTCCTCAGGAGCAGAAGGCGTGCTTTGAGGGGTAGTACATGGGACGGTCTTGACGAGGTTTAGGACCTCTTTTATTTCTTTATTTGTTGATGAGTGAGGTTTTGTAGGACATCTTGTCCCGACATATGTAGGGTATGAATACCCAGACTTGATTATTTTGCGACTCTGATTTTATTTTGATTTATTATGGAATTATTTTTTTTGTTATCTGCTCTAATTACTTAGGCCTTGTATCCGAGCGGGGCTCGTCTCCACTCGGGTACGGCCGGTCTGTTGACGTGCCCGAGGTCCCGGGATCAGGGTCGGGGCGTGACATAAATGACCCGTAAACCATTAAACTTATTATGAAATGTTTGATGAGCTACCAGGTTTCTACTACCTAGTGGACGCCGGGTATGCAAATTGCCCAGGATTTCTTGCGCCTTTTCGAGGACAACGCTATCACTTAAGTTCTTGGGCTGATGGACATCAACCACTTACACCTCAAGAATTTTTCAACATAAAACATGCTAGTGCCAGAAATGTGATCGAGAGGACATTCGGTCTATTAAAAAGTCGTTGGAAAATTTTATCTAGCCCTAGTTTTTACAACATAAGCACCCAACGTCGTATCATTAATGCATTTTGTTTGCTCCATAACTTTATCAGAAGGGAGATGGCAGAAGACCCTGCAGAAGATGATGTTGACAATGAAAGCCAAGAGGAAAGCACACAAGATGATATCGACAACATTACAGCTGTTGAGCCGACGGATGAGTGGACACAATTTAGACTTGACAAGGCCGAAAACATGTTTAACACTTGGCGGTCAACTTGATTGTGTTATTTGGCAACGATAGTTTGAGTAGTGCTTATGCATATGTTGATTGTGTTTGTTTTTTTTTTTTTAATGGTCTTTTTTTGAAACCTTATATTTCAATGTTGAAGTATGAATCTATTATATTAAAAATGGATATTTCAAGCTATTTGACAATTTTACATGTTTGACAATTCTGTTTTTTTAATTTTCCTTTCTTTATGTAGCATGGAAACAGATTCACAAACACGGGGTATGGGCCAAAACAAACATTATTGGACCGTTGAAGAAGATAAAGCCCTTATCGATGCCTTAGTTGAGTTATCTGCAAATTCAATGTGGCGGGCAGAAAATGGGTTTAGAAATGGCTACGTTCTTCAGTTGGAAAAAATGGTTAAGGAAAAGATTCCAACAACCACATTGAAAGCAATGCCCAATATTGAGTCTCGGGTTAAATTACTTAGGAACAAGACTACTGCAATCGCCGATATACTACAAATCAATGGCTTTGTTTGGAACAACGAGAGGTGTATTGTTAAATGTGAAAAAAGTGCATATGATGAATATGTTAAGGTATACATGATGTTATTTGGTAATTATGCAATGACTTGTATGTGATTTTTGTCTTATTAACTGTATTTTTTTAATGTAATGCAGAACCATAAGGAAGCAGCCGGTCTTTATGGAAAATCTTTCCCTTTCTTTAATGAGCTTGCCCCGGTCTTCGCAAGGGATAGAGCGCATGGCAATGCAAGGGGGGACATCGGAGATGATGCGGAGCAATATTTAAATGAGAACATAACTTTGGATGATGATACACCCTTATTTCAAATGGCAGATGATGAGAATATGTCTACGCAGCAACCCATTCAAGCTCCATCCCCTATGGGATCGGAGACAGGTACCTCAAGAGCACGTGGAAAGAGGAAGAGTCTTGTGGATCCATCAATGGAGAAAATATCCCAACATTTTCTCACGTTCGTGGAAATGGTTGGTCCAGGATTTAAGGCACTAGCTGAGTCTACGGCCCGCGAGACAGATCGTGATACAGCCCGTGAAGAAAGGAAAAAATTACTTGGACGAGTAATTTTTGAGATTGAAGGTCTTTCTGATGATGAGGCAATGTTCATGTTGCAGTTTTTTTCCAAAGATGATGATCAACTACAAATTTTCTTGGACTTGCCTGACGACAAGAAGTTGCGTTTCTGTCGTGTAATTTTATCAAGATCCCTATTTGTCCCAACTTATATGTAATATGATGTTTGCTTTGTAGTTGTTTCAGGGTTTAAGTACTGTGTTTTGATTATCAACTAGGTCTCAGGTAACTCTCCATATCTTCATTTTGCTTTGTAGTTGTTTCAGGTTTAAGTACTTTGTTTTGATTATCTGTTATATGGTCTGGTTACAAGTCACTAGATATGTATTACTATGGCTTCCAGTTACTCTTCAGTATTGTGTTTTATTTCTCATTTGATCACATTGAGGGTGGTCGAATGCTCAAAAGAAACAGTTCTACTTTCCTGAATGTTGTTGTAGTTGTTAATTACTTTTAGATAAAGAAATAACTCAGATTCTTAAACTAGTAATTAATTTAAGAATTTAACTTTCCATCTTTAATTTTTCCATTTTACTTTCCATCTGTAAGTGTTCTACTTTCGTGAATGTTGTTTAAAATAGCAATTGATAATTCAGGCCATTGCATATATAAGTTCCCAACTTCACATGCAAGTAGCACATTATGAGAAGTATGGCAAGTAGCACATTTTGAGAAGTATGAAGTGGTCATTCTTGCCATACAAGGCCAGGTGGCAGGGGTCCTTCAGTGAGCTACAAGCAATGGAAACTCTCAAGAATATTATTGATTCAATAATATTTTAATAAAATTATTAATTTAATTTTAATAATTTTAGAAATAATTATTTAAATATTTATTTATAAACATTAATTAATTATGATACTTAAATATTTAAAAATTAGTTATCCTTTAACACACCTCATTATTATATATAACATTATTATTTGTATAAGGGGCATAAGAGTCATTTTATCATCATCTCTCCTTTTACTTTTCTCATTCCCAATACATTACCCTTTCCTATTCCTTCCAACCAAACACAGTTTTCATTCCCATACCATTCCCAATCCGACTCATTCCTATTCCGGCTCATTCCTATTCCATACCCACTCCGTGAACCAAACATCCCCATAGTATATATATAAGGAATACAGGAGATTTTGGAGGGCGTGCATGGCTTCCATTAATGGAAGTTAAATTGCTTGGGGAGCAAAACGTGTGAAAAGGAATTCGATTTTTTTTTTAATTATTCGAATCGGATGGCTGGGTTGGATGTGGTTATTGATCAAAACCATCGGATGGAGGACAAAAAGTCATATAGGAATGAAAGTTGGAGAAAACTCGTGAGAGGCTGGGCTCGCTCGCGGTTTACTCCGCTGCGTGGACTTAGTTCCCCACGTCAAGGCACCACGATGATTTCGTCACGTTCCCTCCACTGATTTTGCAACGGCCAGGTGAAGGACGATACGGTCGCGCCCGCAACGGAGATCCAAGGGGGAAGAAACTTATCCACTCGCTCCCCCGACTTCTATAACAAGAGAAACTAAACCCTCATAGCTTCGTTACATCGCCGTCACCACCAAGAGAAGGAGAGACTAGTAGAAAGAGACGGTGACGACATGGATACCTGTTGAGCGACTGCCGTCTGAGCATTTCCTCTCGTCGGAGCAGCCTGCCGAGGGCACGGTGAGTTTCCTATCTTAGTGACTCGTTTTGCTTTTTGACTTGATATGCATAGGTGTTGCATGTTTAGTAAATGAATGAAAGCATTTATGAGTTTGATCGATGGTCTCTCAGATTAATGACTGAGTGTGTATACATACAAGAAGTGACCTATGATATTAAAATTTGGATTTATAGTAATTGTCCAAGGTTGTTGGGTGGTCCTGCATGCATGAAAAGAAGCCATTAGAGGAAACCTTGAACTCTTATGAATAGTTGTATGCAAGGTTAACAGGAGGTGAGATGGGTTGCATGTCTTTGGTTAGTTGATAGGTTATGCATGAATGGTTGACTTTAGGCTATAAGGTGGATGATTATAACATGAACTTGGCGTTGGGCTGTTGGAGAGATAGAAAAGGTTAGGGTGTGTTGTTAAATACCTGCAGAGAGTGGAAAGGATGAGGTTTGGGCCTTTTGGTTTGAATTTTCAGTTCTGATGGGCTATGTTTAGTAGTCTCGGAGAATGCTTAGAGGCAGTGTTAGTATTGAGGATTTTATGATATAGATATGTGTGTGTGAGTCCTCTGAAAGGGTAGAGTTGTTTGATTTAGAACTATAGTGTGTTGAAGATTATTGTTGGTTGAATCCAGGGGTTGGTGGGCATGAATATGGATGTAAGCTTTTGAGTCTGAGTTGGATGGTAGCAAAGTCTTGCTTTTAGTCACATAGGTGGATGATGGTGGTTCCATTTTAATAATCCTATTGGGTTTAACTTTCTTGGGTTCTTTTCTATGACTGAGGATGAACGGATGAGATAGTGAAAATATCGGACTATTTCTTTGAGGATTGGTAACAGTGTAGCTTAGGCCTTCTCTGGATTGGATTAATAAGGGTGAGTCCTGTATGTACGATGCTCAAGTGTTGCAAGGTGTCTGTTGATGTTTGGGGTATATTGATGAAAGTCTAACAGTGGGGGGTTGGTTTGTTTTAAAGACCAACATAGATGTACCCAAGTTTAAATTAATCAAGTTAGTAAGTGTGGGATTAATTTTTTGGGTTTGGTCAAACTTAAGGAGTTGAGTTTAGTAATGGGTTGGACAAATGCATTGTAGATGTGTTACTCATATACATATACGTCTATTGAGAGTGGACTTATCATTACCAGATATTGACTTGAATGCGTCGGGAGGCGATTCCGTGGAACACTAGACTTTGCGATTTCAGGTAAGTACGCTTGCCTAGTTCCCACCCGACTTCAGGTTTCAATTGCCTTGATTCTTTTCTGTCTGACTGTTGCATGATATTGTTATTATCATGTTTTGATGAGATGCTTGGATTATTGCTTTTCATACATGCATGTGTGTTTCCTTATTGATTTGGATTCTTGAGCATGTATGATTGTTTCGGGATGTTGGCATCCCTAGTGTTAACTGTTTTCTTCCGCCCGGATCAGAGGAGCAGGTGAGCTCCTGTTTGAGAGAGAACGTTTCGGGACAGGACACCCTGACGTTCCGATATTCCATGCCAGAGGGGTAAAACTCTGGTTGTCCTGCCTGTCAGCGGGATTGATAAGCTGGCCATGTCGACATGTGAGAGAGGTAGCGCTACCGAGGAGCGACAGGTTAGTCGCTGGCAGCGGATGTTGTGTGTTGCTGACCGGGGGAAGTTTGTCGAGTTCTTTTCCAGAGCCGAAGGATTGTTATGAGATTAGGGGTCCCTATCGTTTGTTAGGTCTTTGTGGTAGGTCCGAGACCCCTAGGCTGTGGTGACACGGGGCGTTGCCCCTATTTGTTTGATGATGTGTTGATTGATATGCCTTTGATTATACCTGATTCCTTGTGATCCCTGCAGGGTACTTACTGAGCTTTCCCTTCGAAAGCTTATGCACTTGTTTCCCTCTTTTTCAAGTCCTGAGGTACAGGAGAGTTGATTTTGAGGAATTGCGTGAGGGATTGGGCTTTGCTGAGGTTTAGAACCTCTTTTATTATTTACTTTCTTTTGAGTGAGATATTGTAGGACTTGTTGTCCGGACATGTGTAGGGTATATGGACTCTTGTGATTATTTCATTTTGTGAACTCTGATTTTGTTTATATAATTTTTAAGTTATCTGCTTATTCTACTTAGGCCTTGTATCTGAGTAGGGCTTGTCCCTACTTGAATAAGGCCTATATGTGATGTGCCCGGGGTCCCAGGATTCGAGTCGGGGCGTGACAAAATTCTTGTTCAATGTTCTACAAGTACCCCAATCGTTCAAACTCTCATATCTTAACAAATATTATGAATTAATTTCTCTCCAAAATTCCACCAACCTGAGAATCTCCTGCAGTCCAGAAGTCGCTGATACTCTTCCCCGGGTGATGTTGCAACCGGTAAAGGAAAGAGAAAGAATGGGCGACCTGGTGTTGCAGGTCTGCGCGTCAGGCGGCTCGGGAGCTGTTGCTGGCGCGGCCTGTGCTGGAGGCGGTGATGGGTTGTGCAGGCCCTTATCCAGTCAGAGCTTGGTCCGATCTGAGCGCCGGTTAGAGTAGGTGACACGGGGCCACGGTGGTTCGTCGGAGCAGCGTTGATTTCTCCTTGCTGGAGATCGCGCGAGTCAGATGGAGAGCAGGGATCGTAGAAGGGAGAAGAATGGTAAAGAATTCCCAGCTTCCAGAGGCTGGCTTTGAAGAGAAGGGCTTTGTTGTTACCTCATGAGGTCCCTATGTGCTCACAGGAACGAAGGAGCGACCAGATTCGAATTTCTCGCGGGTCTCCATCGCACGCACAGCTCCCATTTTCCCTCTTGTGGACGAACAGGGAGAGAAGAGAGATGGATGGCTGATTCCTTTCTCTCTCAATTTTCATTTATTAAATAAACTTAATTAATTTAATAAACTTAGGTCTCCCAAAAATTTCATAACTTGGTTACATTAAACCAATCCCATTTAAATTAGACTTCCTTCTAAATCTTTTATCACTTAATTTAAATAAAAGCTAGGTTCTAAAATTAAAACTTGGTAATTCTTTCAACGGATTAATCAGGATTAATCTAATTGGCACGACCCAACATGGCTTTCTCTGGCCCAATTTCTTGCGAGACTGGAGTTTAGACCCATTAACTCCCGATTTTCTCTTAATTAAGTTTTACCATAAATAAATTCATTTTCATTGCAATTAAACTCGTGAGATTTTCCAAAAGTTTTCAAATTTAACATTGAAAAATTTTGGGGCGTTACAGATAGGGTTTTTATTTTTCCTAAATAAAATTGTTAGTTCTGTTGAGGGGGTTGTGCGACTAGGATGACAATCTCTCAATGGAACAAGCATGTATACACACAACCATATAATAAAAATATCAAGAGATGAGACACACAAATTGGTAATCTAGTTCGGCTTTCTCCATATATACCTATGTCTGGAGGGCCAAGCCTGGATATTATAATCCACTAAAAGAAGGGAAAAGACATGAGTACAAAGATTGTCATTCATTCTCATAACAAATACAAGCACCCTTTTAAGATTGGTCGATGCCCACCCTCACCTACACACAAGAGTCTCTCTCTAGTGGCATATGTAGCAGGGTTTTTTATAGACGTCTCCATGTCTCAAAAATAACACCTATCTCTTTTAGAATCTCTGTGGCAACTAACTCGGAAGCCTTCCAAAATTAGCCGTTGCAACTTCTGTTATAATTGAGCTTAAAACTTGACCTGACTGCTAACGCTGACTGAGTTGCAGCTTTCGTTGCAACACGATCTCATGACACTTCCAATCCTCCCAATTTTGTCTGAGTAAAATACTGTCGAACCTCCAAATCTCAACTTCCAACAACTAGTTGAACTCCTCTTCGTCCCGTTAGCAGTACCTCCTCAAGGGTTGCATCTCATCAAGGCGCATAATCACCAAAATAATTCAATCAATCTTCAAAGATTTTCTTCTAAACTTGATCTTCAATCATCCAAGTTTGGGTATTCACAATCTTCTAAACTTGATCTTAATAATCCAAGTTTGGGTCTTCATGATATTCATCAAATCATATCAAGTCTTCACCATAATTAGTCTTCATTCAAATCATCAATCTTTTGCTCTTCACTATATTTAGTCTTCAATCTTCACTAAATATATAGTCTTCATGATATCTTCTCAAGTTGATTTTATTGCGAAATAAGAATAGTGTCTTTAAATAACGATTCTCTAAATTAGGCTTCATCATGCTTGCTCCTCAAGTAAGATCTTCCCTTCCAAAGATAGCTCTCTAAGAATATCTTCTTCGATTTCCAAGGATAGCTCTAAGAATATCTTCTTCACTTGTGGAAGCTTCAATGTCTTGTCACCAATAATGTCACATCATCTAGTGCCATATATGTCATCACATAGTCAAATAATGTCAACTATGTGCCTCAACACTAACAAAAACTTCTTTCCAAAGCATTTACCCAACAATATATAATAATAAAACAATGAATAAAACTGTTTTTTTCCCCAATATTTCTATTTTCTTTTATAAAAACAAAACACACATGAAAAAAATCACTAAGATGGTTTAATCAAGTTCATGACTGTTGATGCCGATAATCTACACATACTTGGGATTAGAGCAGATTAGGATCAACAAGTAAATTTCATTGGAGGTAATGAGCTTCAACTAGTTTGGAGGGAATTGATCGGCCATCAGAGATGGTTCCAGATGAAAACCGTCTTCGGAGACAGTTCCTTGGCTTTAGATCACGATCTTGCAAGAAAGGTATAAGGATGTATCCCTGGATTCTCCGATAATCAAATCAAATGGGTTGAATGGATCAGGTAGAGAAGAAGAAAAAAAAAAAAGATAAAGAATCTTAGAAAGAATATGAGAGAAGAAAATAAAGAGTCAAAGAGAGAATTTCTCAGAACTTGAGAGTAGAGATCTCAGTTCTTAAATCTCAGATGGTTTGATCTCTCTCTCTCTCGACACCTTTTATATCTTTTGGAAGATGGTTAGGTAGTTAAAGATTGCTTAGGTGCTAGCATCTTGATGAAACTCACCTTCTAACTGTTAATTAGTTATTAGTTAGTTATTTAGTTATTTGTCGTAACTTTCTGATCTCAGCTTCTAAAATTGTGCCACGTTAGATTTCCCCTGTCCCTGTAACAATAACCAAAACAAGTGAAATCCCAAAAACAAGTCACTTTCTAATCTTTCAATCAAAACCCCTAAAAAGATCTCACACCAGATAGCCTGATCCCTACATGACACGTGTAAACCCGAAAAACGTAAGGGTAGGGCCACGCGTATGCAATTGTTTCCACGCCGACTTTAGACATGCAATTCAAACACTCCACGTACCACGCTCTTATTCCACAAGGCTGATTAGGATGATTAAGAGAGGGGAAGTACCTTATTCTCTTCCAGTCTTAATCACTCCTCATGCTCTCTGCCACGCCAACCTTCATCACCATTTACAAAGAAAACGATGCCTATTAAAAGTTTAACTATATCTTATATATTAATTCCGTGTAGACCCACTTCTCATTGGCTCATATGCTGGCACAGTGGCACGTGTGATCTATTATTGTACACGTTCAACCTGCCTGATTCTTTGTGCAATTTAATACTTGAATCTTTTGTTTTACTTTTCTTCGTGCAGGCTCTTCAGGTTTGAAATCAAAATGGATAAAGAAACATCACTCTTTTCAGATTCATCTGATGGCCTTATTAGCTTTGTTTATTCACCTTCATCTATGCGTCCATATTGTTACTTTTTTTTATTAATGAAATTGAATATAAGAAAATGCAGTATGACTTCTTATAGACCTCTTTCCATTCGTCCTCATAACATTAATCTAAACTGACGGATAAAATTGGATAGACATGTGGTCTAATCTAGAGTGTACACATGCTACTTTTCTGAATGTCTATTTGAGCAGTACAAGTTTTTAGTTTATATATCTCCCTTGGGCAAAAAGAAGGTTGCTGAAATCAAATATTGGGATAAAATGGCAGGGGATGATAAAATGTAGGGAATAAGATGTCAGGAGATCATAAGTAGATTAATAAGAAAACTCTCTTATATTGAGGGGACAACAGTCGACCTCAACGAAGAGAGATAAGAGGGGAGAAAGGAGGGTAAATGGGGTAAGCTGATCCCTAAGCTCTAAACTTTGAACCATTTCCTTCACCTTCAAACACTCTTTTTCTCGCTAACTTATACGTCAGAGATTCACCAAGGCCCTAAGTCCACCTCACTTAGCCTTGTTCCTTGTGCAGGTTCATCAACAAATCAAAAGAGCTCCATGTTGCCTTCTCTAGCTACCGCTGAAATTTTTCATAAATATAAATCTCAACCGTTGATTAAGAACCGACACTGATATCCTTTTTACCTCAATATGAACTATAAAAGTTATTTTCAATCAACACTTAAAATTTGCATTCAGATGAAGCGATTGAGCAGGTCGGCAGGCAGTCATCTTCCACGTGACAACGTCCTTCATAATGTACTTACATTAATGCCAAATAATAATATTATTTATTATTACCATTCTGTCGTTCAACATTAAAAAAATATCTTCTCCTGTGCCCGCTTACGACCTAAAATACACACGCGGCAAATAAAGAAACTCATCCATTGCTGTTGAGCACATCACAGCTGATCTCATCTAAGTCGGCTGCACCCGAGGCCAAGGCAAGGCAGCAGCCATGCCTTCACCACATCCCCAGCCACGCGTCATGGGCGGTTAGTAGGTCCCACTCCACCACGACCCTCAAAGTCCATCTCACCATAACCCCGACAAGTCCCCGTCCGTGCAGGAAAGACCACGTCCCGGCGGCCACCCTCCCGGAACCTCTCCTCTTCCCTTCCTCTTCCGCCACGTGTCCTTCTCTCTCCCTCTCCCCACAGTTTCCTGCCACGTGTCCCGACTCTCTCGCTCTTTATATACAACTATCTAACGAACTCCCGACATTCAAACACAACCGACTCCAATCCGCAATGAAAAAATCATCGCAACGACGGCTTCTATCTCTTCCGGCGGTCCACCCCTGCGGGGCCATCTCTCCGGCGACCCTTCTCGGATCGCTCGTCGCCCTCGCCGGCGACGTCGATGGCTTCCGCTCCGAGACGTTCACCTCCCACCGCCGCAGCGCGCGCGAGGTCATCCGCCAGGTCGGTGCCATCCTCGCCTTCTTGCTGGAAATCGACTCCCCTCTTCCCCACTCTCTTGTTCTGAGCTTCTCCGAGCTCCACGTCACGCTTCAGAAGATCCGGCTACTGCTCAGTGATTGCTCGCGCCGCGGAGCGAGACTCTGGATCTTGATGCGCTCCGACCGCGTCTCCGGCGAGTTCCGGGTCCTCATCCGGTCCATCGCCACCGTGCTCGATGTTCTCCCTTTGGACCTCGTGGCTGCGTCGCCGGAGACGAAGGAACTCGTTCGGTTGGTTGGGTGGCAAGCCTGGAAAGTTCCCATCGAGACCGATGCCGCCGATGAGCGCGCCGCTGGGATGGTTACATCGATACTGAACCAATTCAAGAACGGTTACGCCCCGGCCAGGCAAAACGTCGAACAGGTGATGAACCATTTGAAGATCCGGAGCTGGGCCGAGTGCAGCGAAGAGATCTCCTTCTTGGAAACAGAGCTTTTCTCCTGCGAGGACCCCGGCGATTCCGGCCTTCTCAGTAGCTTGATGGGATTCATGGTGTACTCCCGCGCTGTTCTCTTCGATTTGGATTCCTCTCCCGCCATTGTTAATTGCAGAAGCAAACAGAGCAAGAATGTTCTCAATGATGTCAATCTGGAGGAGTTGAGATGCCCAATCTCGCTGGAGTTGATGACGGACCCTGTCACGCTCTCCACCGGGCAGACATACAACCGCTCATCGATCAAACGGTGGCTCGATGCCGGCTGCCACACTTGCCCGGTCACCGGCGAGAAGCTCACTGATGATAAGCTCCTCGTCCCCAATTCCACACTCCTGAAGCTCGTCGAGCAGCTCTGTCACGAAAACAACATTCAAATCACCGAACCAAACAATCAAAAACGAGACCTCTCCAAGACCGAGAAACCCGGCAGCGCGGCCGCCATCAGGGCGATGAGAATGACAGCGGCTTATCTCGTCGACAAGCTCTGGACTTCTGTGAATGAAGAAGAGAAGGCCAAAGCTGCCCATGAAATCCGGCTGCTAACAAAATCCAATCTTTTCAACAGAGATTGCTTTGTGGAATCCGGCGCAGTCCGGTGGCTGCTAAAACTCTCATCTTCATCCAATCCTTCAGCTCAGGAGCAATCAGTGGCCGCACTTCTGAACATCTCCAAAGCCCAGCTCGGCCGCATTGCCATCTTCGAAGCCGGGGGCCTTCACCCTGTCCTCAAAGTCTTAGAAAAAGGTCTCAAGGTTGAAGCACAGCAGAATGCGGCCGCCATCCTTTTCTACCTCTCCTCCATTGATGAGTACCGGAAGGAGATCGGAGAAGCACCGGAGGCCATTCCTGCATTGGTTGAGCTCCTGAGAAAAGGAACATACCGAGGAAAAAAGAATGCGGTGGTCACACTGTTTGGACTCCTTCTCTTCCCTGGAAACCTTCCGAGAGTCCTCGCCGCCGGCGCCCTTCCGGTCCTCATCCATACATTGTCCATAGAAAAGGAGGACCTCATTAGTGACACCACTGGTGTTCTTGCGAAGATCGCCGAGAAGCCGGAAGGAGCTAAAGTGATTCTGAGATACTCTGCAGTGCCATTGTTAGTCGAGGTTCTCCGGTCCTCGACATCACGGTCCGGCAAGGAGCACTGTGTTGCAGTGCTGCTCTCATTGTGCCACCACGGAGGAAAGAAGGTGGCAAGGCTTTTGAATGAATTCACTTCACTAATGCCATCCCTGTACTCACTCCTCACTGAAGGGTCTCCTCACACAGCTAAGAAGGCAAGAGCTCTGCTTAACCATTTGCATTACTTCCATGAAGATAGCTGCCCATCTGCTGTGATTCCACCATCTCAAGATCAGAGTTCTGTTCCTGCACAGTGACACTGAGTTCTCCAACACTTCCATACAATCACATTCTTTCATTCAACGGAGAGACTTCAGATTCAGAAGGTAAATATATGGTATGGCCTCCCTGCTCGAGTTTTAGAAGAGCTGAGAAGGGCTTTCCACTTTTTCTGTAGGTAGATGTATAGAGCTTGTGAAGTATTGTTTCTTTCTCTGAATTTTGTTAGCCATGTGAATAATTACCACTGTATTCATGTGTTTGTATTATACATGTAATCTAATGAATGAAAGAGTTTATCTAGTGGTGTTTGTTTGTTCATGGCAGAATAATTTATTTTATTATATTAGGTAAATTATAAACTTATATAAGATATCACAAATGATCTTAAATCATGATATAATTTAAACTTATTTAACTTTGAATGATAAAAGGGTTATCATTGTGTATTCACTTTATGTTAAAATTTGCTATTCTTGTGTATTCACTTTCCACCTTAAGGATGCTACTTGTCAGAGTATCTAAAGATTTTCGGATTATTCTACGGTTCTTGAGGATTTTTTTGAAGAACCTGAAATAAACTAGGAGTGTATAGAACTGTCTAACTAGAATTGTATAAAAAGTTTTAGAAATCTATAGTAGAAGATGGATTGGAAGCACGAACAACTTCTCTTAAGGGTTGAAGCATTAGAGGACGTGGGTGCATGGTGGCCGCCTTGGATTCCCCACTATTTCTCTTAGGTGCTGTTTGTTTGGAGGGATTTCAACTACAATGTAGTTTGAAATCCAGTGATTTTGTATATCAGCTGTTTGGTTGAGTGGAGTTTAAAATACAATGTCTTCTGAAATCTCATATTCATGGGATTTGGTTTTACGGCCAAATTAGTCGTAAAACTAAATCCGGTAAAATCAAATCCCCAAGATGAGTGACCATATACAATATTTTTACATATTATATATATATATATATATATATGAGTTAGGATGGGACACTATTTTTGACATTTGACATTTTTTCATTCATTGCTTGTGTTTTAACCAAAATCAACGTATGGATGGAAAGAACATCGAAAAATAAGAAAGATGTCAATTTTCATTCAATTTAGGAACTTGTAGGGTCTTCATATTAAATGGTGAAATTCCAACCGTATAAAAATTTCACCCGTTAAGATGAAGACCTACAATTCCTATAATATATGAAAATTGACATCTTTGTTTACAGATGTTCTTCCATCCATACAGTTGGATTTGGTTAAAACAATGCAAAGCCAATAATGTAAAAGATGTTAAATACAAAATTGTTCCTAATCCTAACTCTCTCTCTCTCTCTCTCTCTCTCTCTCTCTCTCTATATATATATATATAATATCACACTCCAAATACATATATATATATATTATAATTATAATATATATTTTACTATTTATATATAGTTATTTAATTATATATTAATTAAAAAAATTTAAAGAAGTTATATCATTCATAAAAACAAATAATCACCCAAAGTGAGGTAATCTAACCATGAGTGACCATATACAAGGATTTCATAATCCAACACTCCAAATATATCAAACCAAACACATACTTTCTAAATCCAGCACTCCAAAATACAACCAACCAAACACTGGATTTAACTCTCCTGTATTTTAAAATACAAGAATTTACAACTACAATGTAACTCAAAATCCATGGATTTGAAACTACTTTTAACCAAACGCCACCTTAAAGTATGTCGTGAAGTACTGGGGAATACCAAGGACGATCATCATGTATGTCTTCTCGGATCTCCTTGCTATCCCCCATTGGTTCAAGCTCATCAAGACGCGGTACTATCCGATTGAGCTGCTCAACTATTACCTTGATGGCTTGCTCCACCTGATTCATCTTGTCTTCCAACAGTGCCACCATGTCCTTTGGAGTGGGCTTCTTGCTCTTGCCAAGTCATGTCTCCACCTCGGTAAGACTCGGCAAGTCTATGATCTCCTCTAGGCAACCTTGCTCTAATCTCGACTCTGATACCACTTGTCACAAGGCGGATTTTTTTCTTACCTCCTTTGTGCGACACTTAGTATACTCTTAACCCGATAAGAGAACTAAGTCAGCCTAAACCCCTTGATCACTCAAAGATGAGTAGAGGGAGTAGGAATCTTTACAGGAGAAGACTCATAAGGTAAGTAGAAGGAAAGACGAAAGCTTTGTTGATGAAGAAAACTTGCAAGGGTTCTAAGGAGACTCACCTTAACTTTTTTGTCCCTAAATGGAGGAGGTCCTCCTCCCCTTATATTTATAGAAATCTTGAAACTCTCTAGACTTCTCAAAATTCATGGAGTTCCATGGAGAGATTCGAGAAGCTTCTAGAACCTCCTACACCCTAATAGCCTGCTCTAGATTTTTAGAACTTTCTACACAATTCTAGCTATATGCCCTTCTATACACTACTAGTTTATTCCATGTTCTTTAAGAGAATCCTGAAAAACCCTAGAAAATCTGAAAATCTCTATAGAAGTACAAGTCCAAGAGACCTAGGAAGAGCCAAGCAAGCCCGAGCCTATTTGTGACTACTTAATGGAAGGTTCATTGCTAACCGACCAGAAAGATAATTTTCTGATTATCCTTATGAAAAATAGAATGAAGGAATAACTTTTTTTATATTGAGAAAAAAAAGTTGGCTTGTTTATATTGAGAGGGAGAAAAAGAAGTTAAAGAGATAAAAAGAGAGAAACTTAAAAGAGATTGTGAGTAGAGAAAGAAGCGGACTGATGGGGACGAATGACGTAAAGTCCATTGCAATCTTCACATGCTCTAATCAACCTCTTCAACTAAAGGTCCCACGAAATTTACAGTCAAAGAAGAGGGCATTGCTAGATGAAGCCATATAGAGGAAGAGGGATCAACAAAAGCAAGACTCTAATATTATGTAAAAAATAGAACGGGGGAATGACTTTTTTTTTTCTTCATATTTTTCATTGATTTCGTATATATAGATTTAAATGTACATGTAATTTCAAAATTTGATTAGGATTATTGATATGGTCGATTTCGATTGATCTGCTGACAGATCTTGATTGATTTGGCTAATATTCCTATCCAAATATACATAAAAAGAGAAAATAAATAGATTAAATTAAAGACAACGAAGTAGTTGATTTTTATCAAAACAATTAGTTCTCATAAAAATGCAATGATTGTTTTCATAGTTTCAATATTTATATTATTTTATAATTTAAAATTATGAGAAAACTCAAAAAAATCTCAATCTATTTTTTTTTTTTAATTTTTGATTTTTTTTCTTAAAAAAAATAAAACTCTTATTATAGATAGACACTCCAAACAAATGTGAACTTTAAAATAGATAGATACCTTGGGCATGCACAGAATAATCATCCTTAAAATAATTCAAGGTTTTATGCATATATACCAACTTTGCATGAATTTATGCAAGAGCTTGTAGCTGTATGACATTAAAAGAGAACAACAGCCCATGCAGCATTCCCTACTAACAAATCTCAACCCATGTGCGTCCTGTCAAGCATGTCTTGCAATCCAGCCCATTATAGAGAGGGACATCAACCATCCCTGAGAAGAACCTGTCACCTGCTCTCACTATCCTCTATATAAATTCTCCTCATTCTCAACTTGAGAAGAAATGAGAAGAAGCTAATTAAACTAACTATGGCTCTCTCCCTCCCATGCAAGTTCATGTCCTTATGCATCTTCATCTCATTCTTCACCATCACCACTCACTCAGTACAACATGGTCTAAGTCCTCCCAAGAACCTCACTCACCTCACTGCTCTCTTCCCTCATCTCTCCTTCAACAAGTCTTTCTCACCTTTTTTCGGTGGCCCGAACATCCAAAACCTTGATAATGGCTCCTATATCAACCTCATTCTCAACAAGGTTTCAGGTAACTATATATATATATATATATATATCTTCATTTTGCTTTGTAGTTGTTTTAGGTTCAAGTGAAGAGCTTGTTTCCTAAACTACTGTGTTTTGATAATTATCTGTTAATTATAGGGTCTGGTTTCAAGTCACTAGATATGTATTACTATGGCTTCTTCAGTGCTGCTATCAAACTTCCTTCCAGTTACTCTGCAGGTGTTGTTGTGGCATTCTATGTAAGTCTTCTCAATTAGTGACTGTTTTACAATGGAAAATAATTAATGGAAGTACTTTCTTGGAGTCTGAATCCACTCATTGGATTCCAATTTGATTGATTATACTGGCAACCACTCATTTAACAGTTTTAATTGCTGCAATGCCTACCTACCACCCATGACCTTCTACTTTATTTAACTTTAGTGTCCACTGATATAACACAGCTAAATATTATAAATATACATTAAGGTCTGGCTGTACCCTCCCTCTCAGATCCATCTCTGATTCTCTGGCCTCAGACTGGAAGAAATAAAATCAAAATGGATGTGGGCAACAATAATATCCATGTTTCATGGCAGATTAAATTATGTCTCCTGCTATCACCATTGATATATATATTCATGGTTATTTCTTTCTTATGCCACTATTTAATTTTTGTACTTGTTTGATATTATTCAACAACAACAACAACTAAGCCTTAATCACATACAAGATGGGGTCGACTATATGAATTCTCTGTCTCAAAGTTGCTATATCAAATTAAGATAAAGAATGACTCAATATCTAATATATGTAGGTTCTTAAACACTATTTCTCTTCATATAATCTTAATTATTTCGCATTCTCATAGGAGTGCCATTCTTTGTTTTCTCTTGAAAATAAGCATGAACATGAATTGTAGGGACAATGAAAAATCTTCCTCTTCCTAGAAATGTAACTGCCACAAATCTTCTCACTTAATTGCTTTTGTGGGGCATGAAGAACAATACAACTTTTGTTCCGGTTGTCTGTCGGTGTGACTTTGCGAATGGGACTGCTCACAATCATGTTAGGTTTAAGTCAATCAGTTAGTAATTTGCTGTCATCTTGTAGATAAACTCCATGTATTTAAATCAGACAAATTCTTAAATAGTTAGCCATCTTGTCTATATATTTCCCATAATTTAACCTTCACATTTTTCTCGTTCAAAAGATGATTAATCAGTACTCGTTCAAAATAATTATGTCCATATTTTTGAAATTTCTTTCAGTACTGACTCATGATCCACGGTTTTTAATTTATAAACCTGATCTAATGAATCCTGTTTGTTAAGAATACGAACAATAGTTCAACATCGGTTAGGAGAGGGAAAGTAAAGTCATTTATAAGTATGAACACATCTCCATTAGGTTTGCCCAAAGTGGACAATATTATACTAATATGGAGATGTGTGGTGCCTCTAGGTCTATAAAGGACCATAATCAACCAACTGATAATAACTATTTCACACTTATATGTGTTAATGATCTTGATTATGGCATGCAAGAAGTTAGAATTATTGAATGAATAGATGTTATAACAAGCAGCATTCTTATATATCTTTGGCCTCAGATGTCAAACTCAGAGGTATACCCAAAGAAGCATGATGAGTTAGACATTGAACTACTGGGGCATGAAAAGAGGAAGGAATGGGTGCTTCAAACCAATGTCTATGGAGATGGTAGTGTTTCAACTGGGAGAGAGGAGAAGTTCTACCTCTGGTTTGACCCTTCTCAAGAGTTCCATGAATATGCCATCATTTGGAACTACCACCACATTGTGTAAGCAAATCTAAACACTCTTACATTTTCACATATACAAATGTTTTTTTCTTTTCTTTTTTTTTTGTTTTGTCCCATAAATATAAAATTAAAGTAAGAAATAAGGACCTTAAGTTTTTTTTTGAAAATTTCATTTTAAAAATTTTAAATTTATTAGAGAGTACTTCTTGAATTACTTTTTAATCCAAGCCACTAGTTAACTTTTAACTCTAACTCTAACCTAACCTTACCCTAACCCTAACCCTAACCTTAATACTATCTAGAAATTGGGGTTGGTTGCCACCGGTTGAGCTCCGAGGTGACAAACCTCGGTATTAAAATAGTATTAAGGTTAAGGTTAGGGCAGGGTTAGGATTGATGGTAAAGAATGTTTTAAATTCTTTTTTTTTTGATAAATGTGAACAAATCATTATAAACAAGTCGCAGATATGGTTCGAACCCTCAACCTTTTTTAGTGAGAGAGAATGAGCTACCCAACATTGATAGGAGTAATTTGTTCAGATGAGAAGAGATTACCTCAAGAAACCCTCAGCGGCGCACCACGATGCAGCACAGCACATACGGCTCAACCATGCAATAGCCCCAGTCAACACACTAATATATATATATGGTGGGGCCTTATATATATATATCCATATCTCATAACCCCTCTCTCTCTCTCAAACTCAAGACGGATCAGTAGTCTGGAGTTTGGATAAGAGAAAAGAATGATGATTACGGGTCTGAGCTTTGGTGAAGAAATCAACAACCTGGACCTAAGAGGGAAGATAACGAAGGGAAACCGTTTGATCACGAACAGAACATTGGGTAAAGTAAGCATCCATGCCGATGTGCTTGGTCAGCTCATGCTTGACCGGATCAGTAGCAATTTGAAGAGCACTAATACTGTCACAGTGAAGAGGAGTAGGAGAGACAACAGAAACACCAAGATCCTAAAGCAACCAACAGAGCCAAATAATCTCATGAATAGTAGATGCCAAAGCACGTATCTCAGCCTCAACACTGAAGCGAGCAAAGGTACTATGTTTCTTGGTCTTCTAAACAACAAGGGAAGAACCAAGAAATAAGAAATAACAAGTGACTGAGTGACGATCATCTGGATCACTCGCCCAAGTAGCATCTGAATAAGCCTGCAACTGAAGTGAAGACTGACGGGAGTAAAAGAGACTGCGAGAGATAGTACCACGAAGATAGCGCAGGACTCGCAGGAGATGTGCATAATGAATCGAAGTAGGAGCACCAACAAACTGACTGAGAACATGGACAACATGAGAGATATCTGGATGAGTGAAAACAAGGTAGACCGGACTACCCACTAAATGACGATAGTGGGTAGGGTCGGATAGAGGTGCCCCATCAGATGCCCGAAGCTGTAGATGAAGTTCCATCGGTGTAGCAACAGTACGGGTGTCAGTAATACCAGAGCGGGCGAGGAGATCCAGACGCTGCTGGGACAAACGAAAACCATCAGGATGAGAAGTAACCTCAATGCCCAAGAAGTAGAGCAAGGGGCCAAGATCAGTCATCAGAAAAGTTTCACACAATTTCTGTTTCATAAAGTCAATGTGAATAGAATCATCACCGGTGAGAATCATATCATCGACATAGAGAAGCAGAACTGTCTGTCCTCGAGTAGAAGAGTGAGTAAATAAGGCAAGATCATGAATGCTCGCTGTGAAACCGGCGGCCTTAACAACGGTACTGAAACGCTCAAACCAAGCACGAGGTGCCTGTTTGAGACCATAGAGAGCACGCCGAAGATGACAGACCATCCCAGGAGATGTCGGAAGACCAGGAGAAGGTATCATGTAGACCTCTTCCTGTAAGTCACCGTGAAGAAAGGCATTCTTCACATCTAGTTGACTAAGAGCCCAACCACGAACAACAACCAGAACAATCAAAGTACGAACTGTGTGCATATAAGCAACATGAGCAAATGTCTCCTCATAGTCCCGTCTATACTCCTGCTGAAATCCTCGAGCTACAAGACGCGCTTTATAGCGCTCAATAGACCCATCGGATCGAGTCTTCACCTTGTAGATCCATCTACAGGTGATCGGAACAACATGCGCTGGAAGAGGAACAAGGTCTCAAGTTTGAGTACGAGCCAAGGCATCGAGCTCCTCTGTCATAGCGACGCGCCACTCGGGGGACTGAGAGGCCTCATGATAGGTACTTGGCTCAAGAACTTCAGAGAAACTGGTGCTAGCGGCAGTAAAACGAGTAGGGGGGCCAAAGTGGAACGGTCACGAAGAGAGTAGGAGTGAGAAGGTACCTCAGTGGTAGGATCAGCAGCAGGAAGAGAAACAGAAGAGGCCGAAGCAAGTGAGGCTGCTGCAAGAGCTCAGAGTCATTGACTATAGTGCAATCGGATAGGAGGATGAGCAGGAGGAAGATGAGGAGGATTAGAAGGAGGAGGAGGAGGAGTGGACTCAACAGACTCAGGAAAGACAGTTGAAACAACCGATGAAGATGCAGGGAAAGATGACAGAGGAGCAGATCCTCCTCAGAAGAAGAGGCGGGAAAAAGAAAAGATAAGGAAACAGAGGGAGAAGAAGACACAGTAGAGGAAAGGGAAGCATAGAAGGGGGGTGGACTCATCAAAGGTAACGTCCCGAGAGATACGCACTCTCCGAGCAACCGGATCATAACAACGATACCCCTTATGCTCTAGATTGTAACCAAGGAAAACAGAGGAGACTGACTGTGTTGTCAACTTTGTCCGCTCCCGTGGAGGGAGCAAGACAAAGCAGCGACATCCAAAAACATGAAGATGATCATAGCGAGGAGGAGTACCATAAAGATACTCACCCGGGCTAAGACCACGAAGAAGAAAAGAAGAGGACTGCAGGTTAATAAGATAAACTGCAGTGCTAACGGCATCGGCCCAAAAATAGGGAGGGATAGAGGCCCCTAAAAGAAGAGCACGAGCAGTCTCCAAGATATGGCGATGCTTGCGCTTAGCAACCCCATTCTGAGCATGAGCCCCAGAGCATGATAGCTGAGGTAAGGTGCCCTCAGAGGAAAGAAGTGAGCGGAAGGCATGAGAAGTGTATTTCCCGCCTGAATCAGATCGAAAGGTCTTAATAGAGGCAGAGAACTAGGTGTGAACCATAGCAACAAAGGCGCGATAGATGTGAACTAATTGACTGCGATGATGCATGAAATAAACCCAAGTAAAACGAGTGCAATCATCAATAAACAAAACATAATATGCTGAAAAACGTGAAGGTGTCTGAAGAAGAGGAGTGAGAGGAGAAAGACTGACTAGATGGATAGGGTAGCTGTAGCTGTTTGCCAAGCTTACAACCACTACATACAATATCAGACTTAGGAGAGACAGCTCCTAAGGAACCACTACTAACTAAGGAGGACAAACGAGAAGGACAGAGGTGACCTAGACGATGATGCCACTGATGAAAGTCCAAAACCATAGCATGACAGTGTGAAAAAGACTGAGAATGTGGAAGACGAAGAGACTCCAGAGCATAGACCCCACTATGGCGTTGACCAACTCCAATCACTGCTCCGCTGTGATCCTGCATACGATAAAAAGTACAATCAAATACAACCTGACAGTCCAAATCATTGAGCTGGCTAACAAACATAAGGTTCATAGAAAGATGAGGGACGTGGGAAACAGAAGGGACAGAAAAGGAACTAGTGGTATGGTGACTAATGGATGATACAGGTAGTGGGGTGCCGTCAGCAATACGAACTCGGGTGATATGTGGAGCAGGGTGACAATGAGTAAGATGAATGGCATCGAAAGTCATATGAAGGGATGCACCAGAATCTAGGAGCCATAGAGGACAGGGAGTACTTGAGACTAAAGTAGAGGAATCAACCTGAGCCGAGCTGGCATGACCCATAGAAGAGGTGTCCATCTGCTGAAACTGTTGAAAGCGTCGAAACAAGGCAAAAGCCTGCTTATCCTCTGGAGTCAACTGAGGAGAAGGGGCTAGTGGGGAAGGCAGATGCTGCACTGACTACGCCTGATGTGCTGAAAAATGTGAAGGTGTCTGAAGAAGAGGTGGTTGAGCTGTAGACGACAAAGAAGGACCTGATGTCGAAACTCGAGGAAGGCCACGCTGCTTTTTCCGACAATCACGCTCCATGTGGAAATGCCACAATGATAACATGTCACATTCTTCTTCGGCCGAGGAGGAGACCGAGAAGACTCAGAGGTAGCCGGGGAACGAGATAAAGAAGTCGTCAGAACAGCAGGAGGAGCAAAGCACTGGGCGGCAAGTGCTGTGCCTGCACCAGAAGAAGAGGCCCGGAGGGGTGTCTCCTCAGCGATAATGAGGGCAAAAGCCTCATCTAGAGTGTAGCCTGTAGGGGAATGTAGTAACTGAGCACGAGACTGCTCAAACTCGGGACGGAGACGCATAATAAACTCGTACATGCGGCGAGTCTCCTCGTGGCGACGAAGAAGGACGCATGTAAGAGAATGTGTAGCAACTACTGGACAGGTAGCCGGGGTGAGAGCATCAATCTGACGCCATACATCGCAATAGCGACTGTAAAACTGGTCAATGGTACCATCCCCTTGCTGAAGACCGCCAAGAGTCTGGTAGAGGGTGTAAAGCTCCGCCTGACTAGAGCCACAATAACGACGAGCTAGATAGTCCCACATATCCCGAGCAGTAGGTAACTCAACGATCTGGGACCGAATATCGAGGATCACTGTCTAACACATCACCACCTTGGTATTGGAGTCATTAGTGTACCACTTCTCCAACTTCTTCTCATAGGCCTTAAGAATAGCTAATGAGGCGGAAGAAGGATGATCCACATCAGAAATCAGTGGACCCGAGAATAGAGGGAGCTGTGGGCATGGGGGCCGTGCCATCAACATGACAGAGAACACGAAGCCCATCAAGAAGTCGTCGAATCGTGAGCTTCCAAGCAATATAGTTGGTACCATCAAGCACCTCGGACAAATGCAAGCTACAATGCCGAACCTCATCAAGCATGCTGCCGAGACCAAATAACGCCATAGGGTTGAAGAGAACACTCCAGCGAGAGGGTAACAGCACCACTTTGTTCACACTTTCGATCACGAGAATGTACCTTGTTCACGCCTTGAGTCTCCGGAGAAGCAGAGATTGTCGGAGAATGTGCACACCAAAAGAAGAAACATAAATTGCTCAGAAGTCCAAGAAAAAGGAGAAATTGTGCAAGGATATCAGAGGAGCAGCAGAGCAAGAGCACAAAAGTCCAAGAAGAAGCAGAAATTGCCCAAAAATTCGGAGGCTTGTGAGCAGAACCTGAGCAGAGGTCATCGGGAGAACAGCGAAACAGGAAAGCAGGCCAAGAGGAAGTAAAGAGCAGTCAGCGTCTGGGATCGCGCTTGAAACAAACAGTCAGCGCCGCGTGATCGAGTTCTTGGGAAAAAAAAAAAGATTGCCTTAGATCGCTAGCTGTGATACCATGTTTAGATGAGAAGAGATTATCTTAAGAAACCCTCAGCGGCGCACCACAATGCAACACAACACATACGACTCAAGCATGCAACAGGCCCAGTCAACACACTAATATATATATATATATATATATATATATATATATATATATATATATATATATATGTGGTGGGGCCTTATATATATATATATATATCCATATCTCATAACATAATTTATACGTATATTTAAATATTGATATTTATATAAATGTTGATGCAGGTTTTTGGTAGATAACATTCCGGTGAGAGAAGTGAACCATAGTGAGGCCATGTCCACAGCCTACCCTTCAAAGCCAATGTCAGTGTACTCAACCATTTGGGATGGATCAGACTGGGCTACTCATGGAGGAAAGAAATCAGTGAACTATAATTTTGCACCATTTGTTGCATCATTTAAAGACATGGAAATGGATGGATGTGTATGGAATCCATCAAATAAGATTAATAATACTTCTAATTGCTCAAACAATGGTACTGGGAGTGAGAAAAAATTGGGGATTAATCCAATTGAGGGTGATGAATTTGTGAAGCTCTCTCAAGAACAGAAGATGGGAATGGAGTGGGTGAGGGAGAAGTTCATGTTCTATTCTTATTGTAAGGATCCTAACAGGTTCAAGGTCCTACCACCTGAGTGCAAGTAGGTTAAAGAGTTTATTATTATTATTATTTTTTCATTATTTTTATTTAAGGGATATGAGAATTATGGATGAATGTTTTGATCTAATTTTCAAGGAATGGAGATATTTAAATTGTAGGAATAATTATTTTATTCCCGGATTAAGTGGTAAAGGCATTTGGACTTGTAACTGGAATAGGTAAGGGGTTTTTTTCTCATAATACACTAATAAAACCTCATATTGATATTAATTTATTTATAGAAGTGGATAAATCATGTTTATTTATTGATTGATAATAAGTAACTAATTCCATAGCCCGTTTACAAAATGTATATAATGTGGATGGGAAACATGACTATGGTTATTGAATCATCGGTGAAGATCTGGTCATGTAGGTGAAATATTTCTCAAATCAAGTGCAACTGAAGCTAGTAAGTGGGCACCACTGCCAGGATTTATTTACCATATGCTTGTTCAGAAACTAAAACAGCAGAAACAGAATAAAAGGCCATGAGGAGGTTACAACCATGCAGGGTTCTTCAAAGGAGTCACTACTGCTTTGATCTGCAAGTAATTCTTGAGGCTATCGATGCCTTTCTCTCTTCCATGACCACTCATCTTGTAGCCACCAAACGGAATTGCAGCATCAAAGACATCAAAACAATTGATCCAAATTGTTCCAGCTCTCAATGCGCGCGTTAATGTGTTGGCTTTGTCAATATTGCTAGTAAAAACTCCAGCAGCAAGGCCGTAGTGAGAAGCATTTGCTCTTCGGATCACCTCATCAATATCTCTGTCATCAAAGTTGAAAACAAGGTTACAGTTTACTGAATGTTGATCTTGCTAAATTCCAAATTCAAAAGTGATCTATTCAGCAGATTTCATTTACTTGAACTTTAGGATGGACTGAACAGGTCCAAAGATCTCATCTTTCGCAATCTCCATTTCATCCTAGACAGAAACAAGACCAGAATAAGGCTTTGGCTATGTATGAGTATATTTATAACTGTAGATAGTTTAATTCAGGTTTACCTTCACATTTGAGAAGATAGTAGGTTGAATATAGTAGCCTTTGTTGCCTATTCTATCACCACCCGATACTAGAGTTGCTCCACTACCGACGCCTGACCTGATGTAGCGCATAACTTTGTTGAACTGTTCGTCATCAATCTAAAACAAAATAATGCCAAAAAAAGAAGAAAACCTGTAAACTCCAGTCATTTTCTCTTATAAAAAGAATTTTCAATTAAAAGTTGGGCAGATACTTGCAAGCGTTTCCTTGGTGCAAAAACCGAAATAAACAGATGGCAAATATGTATTCGCCACTACTCAAAATAAATGATAAGCTTTACTGCAGTAGGGCTTCAAATAGTAGAAAAATTTTACTGAAACATTTGGTATAAACCGATGCCACAAAAGTTTGCTCAAGTTAAATACAATTGTAGCTATACCTCTACAAACAATACAAGTCCATTTTTCAATGCTTCTTTGTTCATTGTGGCATAAAGAACTTTGGTGTAATTAATCTAAAACAAAACCAACTTCAACATTCCTAATCAGCAAATAGCTATTGATGCATCAAGCTTGTGTGGATATGGTAGATAAGTGAAAGGTAAAGTAACTCAAACTCTTCCCTTTTGACCCCTTTTGACTTGATTTTAAGTTATTCTAAGAAAAATTACAAAATGACTGTTAGATAATGACCAGTAGAAAGCCTTAATTTTGCTAATAGAGATACGATGAACAAAAGTTGAATACACACCTTGTGTCAACAACAATTCTATATTTTAAGAGGTCGCCAATTATAACATATTTTCCTTCAAGAGTTTACATTCATAAGAGTGCTTAAGTGGTAAGAACCCGGTCTATAGATAGGAGATTTCACTGCTTACATAGAGAAAGACTGAATCTTAATAAATACCTGAGGACCCTGCTCAACACCCTTCTTAAAAGGGTCACCAACAACACGTCTCAAAGCACGTGCTTTAGCTTTCTCTACAAACTCGTCATATACCCGTTCATGCACAAATGTACGAGAACCAGCACAGCAGCATTGCCCCTGTAGAAAAAAACATATTCTTTGTTCATGCTAAAGCTTTCAGAGGACAGACTGTTCTTTAACAAAAATATTTGCATTAATTAACAAACCTGATTGAAAAATAGCGCAAAATGTGCAAGCTCTACGGCCTTATCAACATCAGCATCATCGAAAATTATCATAGGGGACTTGCCTCCAAGTTCTAATGTCACTGGTTTTAGGTTGCTTTTAGCAGCCAACTCAAGTACTATCTTTCCAGTTTCAGTGGACCCAGTAAATGCAAGCTAAGCAAAAGTTTTTTAAAAAAAAAAAAAAAACTTCAGGAAGTATATGGAGAAAAATAATCATCAAATGAACATGAACTGACTAACAGCAGCATCTTCATTCACATTATAGATACAAATATAAACCAACAGGTATAGTATATTCTGCCTTTGAATTGAGGAGAAACACAATCTTTCTGTCACAATTAAAGCATAATTATCCTATATCCAATTTCTCAGCAGAATTTAGATATGTTACTGACACACAATTCAGATATCATGTTAGAATTTAAGCCGAGTGAGCTCAAGCACCTTGCTATAGTTTGAAGTGGTTAACTCAGTAGAAATAGGTAAAATGAATATTAAAATGAATATAAAGAGTGTCTGGTAGCTAATACATCGGACTTATATTTCGAAAATTTGTTACAAACATGATGACTTATGGCATAAGAAATTTATTTGGTTTACAAACCATTCATGGTCCACATTTTGAGGCTATGTTAGTTCCTCCTATATCAAAAAAATATTACAAAGTTACCTCATGACATCCAAATTTAAAGAAAAAAGTGGAACAAGTTGGCTCTTTGGACAGGAGGGATGAAAGGAATGAGATGAGCTCTCTTTAACATGAGCTTTCTTGTATGACTATTGTGATTTGTGAGGCATGTTCAATACCAATGGATGGACTCACTCAATGCATAAGAAATTCGTTTGATCACTAAAGGTTAAACAACTATTACAATAAGGTTGTTGTCATCTTATCATATACTCATGCCAATGTGAAGAATGCCTTTTAAAAATAAATAATTGATAAACTATTTCATGATTCACAATGAAAGGGGAGCATTTAAGAAATACCTTGTCCACGTCCATATGACTGGCAAGAGCCGCGCCTGCTGTTGGACCATATCCGGAGATCACATTCAAAACACCATCAGGAAGCCCAGCCTATCCGAGTCCAAAACAAATTTGATATCTTTATTGCCTCCAAAGGGAAATCATGTGAAAAATAGTAAAAAAAAAAGACATGATGCGCTATTCTCCCTTTTTTGAAATATCAAAATTATTATAAGAACATGTTAATCCTTAATGAAAGCAATGAAAACAAACGTTTTTTTTTCCCATGACCCTGCTAGACAAGTCACCTAACAAGGCAAAAGGTCAACTGTGAAGGTAATCATCCATCTAAATCTGAACATGCCTTCTAAACTAACTTTATTAACTGCAACTTAGCTCCAAGAGTCAATGGTTCTCCCGTCACAATATGCATCAAATTTTATGCTCAAGCACTCAAATCAAGCACTTGCACATAATCAAAGGGAAATTAATAAACAGTCTATGAGACGAACAGGACCAAGAAAGAAAACATGTAGAAATAAAGGAAAAAAGAAGTGTGTTCCTAACAAACCTCCTGTAACAGTTTTGCTGCATAAAGAGCAGTCAAAGGAGTCTGTTCTGCAGTCTTCAGTACAATGGTATTACCACATGCAAGTGCTGGGCCAACCTTCCAAGCAAACATTAGAAGTGGAAAGTTCCAAGGTATTATCTGACCAGCAACACCAATTGGCTCATGCAGCACTTGCACATGATGCGAACTATCTGCGGAACTACCAGACCATGTATCTTGTCTGCCCAACCTGAGGTATTTCAATCCAAAACATTGACATATAAGACATCAAAGTATAAGAACTCCATTATAAAGAATTGGCATACAGGTAGAACCTGCAGTTGGAAATCATACCAGCATAATATCGAAACAAGCGACAAAATGTTGGAATTTCAGACAGGGCAGACTGTTCATAAGGCTTCCCATTATCCCAAGTCTCAAGTGCTGCAAGCTCATCATTGTGTTCTTCAACCAAATCAGCGAACCTATTAAGTATGCGTGACCTTGCCTGATATGTAAATTGACCATGTATCATGATAAAAAATCAACTAATGCTATGAATCCTCAAGGAAACAAAACATTGGGCCAATTACAAATGAATGCAAAAACTGTAGTTCAAGAGTATTACATAACCAGTCATCTTGGGCCATGGCCCTTCATCAAACGCCTTGCGAGCAGCAGAAACGGCACGGTTTATATCTTCGGCATCCCCTTCAGAAACATGGGCAATCACTTCCCCAGTTCTAGGATCCAATGTCGGAAATGTCTTGCCTGTAAAAATTAGTAATCTTTTTAAACTACCACTGATCTTATAACGCACCAAAGAGCAGAGGAACTGAAGTATCATCCGAAAAAAAATTCTGTAGCAATTGTATGGTTTCACCTGATGCTGAATCCACAAACTGTCCATTGATTAACAGCTTTGTATAGTTCACTTGAACTGGTGGTGTGATTGGCTCTTCAAGCGCTGCCGCAGTCCCAAAAGTTTGAATCCCTGATGCCAAAACTGCACTTCTACCTGAAAATCAATCTTATTAGATCACTGAAAATCAGACCAAACCGCATGAAATCTATATATATTTGAATATAAAAAAAATTTCAAGTAAAGAAGCATATCTGTATTTATCTACAAACTCCAATCAAAATTCAGAACCACTGCAAAGTAACTAGTTTTGGATGAAAAACCAGAGCCATGCCAACTGATGACAAAACATAGAAACCAACATCTCCAAACATCAAGAACTCTGTTCCAGAAATGGAAACAACAATACCAAAATCTGGAAACTGAGTATCTCCACACAGAAAACACAAGAAAGCAACTGAAATTAATTGGAACAACAAAACAAGTGGAAAAAAACACACACACACACACACACACACACACACACACCCACCCAAAAAAAAAAAAAAAAAAAAAATTATGGAACCACCAAGTGAATAAAATTGCTACCACCTCCGAGTAGACCGAGAGAACGGTTGAGGATAGACGACATGGTACGTCGAGTTGCCATTTGAAGCACCACCATGTTCTTTGCTAGCTCTGAGTAGAAGTGGCAACAGGAGTTGATAATTGTTGAGGAGATGGACCTTCAGATGGCTTGGGTTTATCATCCATGTCCTCATCTCATGTCCAATCATGCAAAACCATGTAAAATATTTTTTTCCTTTTCTAAATAACAGTAAGAATTTATAAATAAATTTGTGTAATAATTATTCATAAAATAATTTGCTCACTTTTTTCCAAACTTTATCTAATCATGAAATATCCTCTTTTATAAAGTAAATATATTATTTTTTTTATAAATGTTAACAATGCCACTAGAAGTATGCTTATAATTTGAATTCTCAACTTCTCTTTGTTAAAAAACTTTTTTTTTTTGAAGGTTGATAAAATAAATGTATTATTTCCATTAGAAGGGCCAATTTAATTACAATGATATCTCGATCTCGATGCGTTGGGTAATTGACTTAGTGAAAGATACTCGATTTGAGTCTATGCGTAAATGGGAAGGTTTGGTAATTCACTTGAAATAACACAAAGTTCCGATATTCTAGTTACCAGCGTCACATTTCACGATGAGGGGTCAAGAATGCTCGTCACCTAAGTCATACTGCTTAATATGCCTTTTGGGAGGTCTTTATAGCCTATATTAAAAAAAAAAATTTATTTCCATTAGTTATTAGTTATATCATGATAGAAGTGGATAAAAGAGTGAGGACATGATGTTACTTGGATTCCACAAAAAGCCATACAATTGCTTACATCAAAGGTAAGCTCACTTTGGAATATCCTCTTGTTTATAAAATATTCATAAAATAATTTGCTCTGTAAAATGATAGACTCATAGCATACACTTGTTCTTCAGTTTGATAGAATATCATCTTTCAGGAAATTAATGTATTATTTTTCTGATAATTATAGATATGTCACTATAAACACACTTATGTATGATTTGAACTTTCAACATCTTTTTGTGAAGAGAAAATAAATTAGCTAATTATTTTTTATGAAAATTAATAAAAGAAAAATTATCAAAAAGTCCATAGAATTGTTTTGGTACTGTTTTCAGGATCCCAACATATATTATAAACCAAACAATATACTCCCCTTCAAGGACTAAAAAATAATTGTCAAACAGTCAAGGGATTTTTTGATAATTATCGGTTAATAAAATAAATGTACCATATGATGATAGGAGCGGACAGGATAGTGAGGGCATGATGTTACCTGTATCCCACAAATGGCCATACAATTGCTTACATTGAAAGTAAGCCCATTTTGGAAAAATAAAATAAAATAAAATAAAATAGTGCATGAAAAGAAACTTTTATCTTAAAAACAATAGATAATCTACAGTGAATCCAAAAACAGTCTGTACAGAGCTGTTCTTTTTATTTTTTATTTTGGATATTTTAAGATTTATATTAGGACAAAATGGGATAACTAAATAGTATCTATGAAAAAAAGCATGCACTTATATATATGATTTAGATTTAAATATTTAATATTATTTCATAAAATCATGAGTCCAGTTAACTTTTTTTTAAACAAAATTAGTATTGTATATCTGTAAATATTTCAATTAAATTTTAGTTATTAAAGGAAATTAAAAATAATTTTAATAACTTTTAGTGGAACTTTTATAAAAGTAGATAAAAAAGACACACTCACTTGTTTAAGAGGAAAACGAGATATAAATAAATATGGACTTTCATAAGAAAAATTGACTAACGTACTCTCTTTAAGAGTTCCAACAGGTGATATATTTTTAGTTGTTTATTCATATATATATATATATATATATATATATATATACGGGAGTGATATTATAAAATCAGACGGATTACTATGCAAATAAGGTCACCTCCCATTTGGCTATTTGCATAGTATTTTTAAGGATTTCCAACTGTATGGATGAAAAGAACATCAAAAAATAAGCTAGCATGTCAATTTTCATACAATTTGGGAACTTGTAGGGTCTTCATCTTAACGGGTGAAAATTTATAAAAATCTTACCGGTTCAAAATTTCACCATTTAAGACGAAGACTCTACAAGTTCCCAAATTGTATGAAAATTGACATGTTAGCTTATTTTTCGATGTTCTTTCCATCCATAAGGTTGGATTTCCTCACAACACTGTGCAAGTGGGCCAAAATGAGGCGACCGCACTTGCACAGTGATAAGGTCAGTCGCATAGTATCAACCCTGTATATATATATGTTGACGCTGAAACTGGTTTGCCTCGGGATTGAGAACCAATCTCGCGCCGAATTTGTTTGAGATTGGGACCCTTGAACAGTGTGAAGAAGACAAGAACCAGACAAGCAATCACAGGAGGAGACAAGTTTAACGTGGAAAAACCCCTAACAACGGGGAAAAACCACGGGGAGAGAAGATGCACTATCATTCAATAATTACAGATGCTCCAAGGAGCATTTAAGAAAGGATGAGTACATTACTTCAGGAGGGGTGTGAGGGCAATGGAACATTTCCTGGTTCTTCTTCTGGGTGGCGGCGCTCCTTTCCACGAATTCTTTAGGGTTTCTCCTTGTGTCCCTTGTCTTACTGTAGTAGCTTCTTTTTATAGGTGGGGATGTCTTGGGGCGCACGCAATCACTCGAAACATGTGCGCGTCAGCTGCGCATTCGGTTAGTTGCTTCCCACGTCTTCCGCCATTGTTACCGAGTAACGAGGGCGTTCCCCGTATAGTGGAACCAATGAGTCACGGCGGGCTGACCGGGTACCTTGGCAGACCAATCAGCTGCGTTGAACCTGTGTTCTGCGGGACATCGAACCGTTGAGTTGTGGCAGACCGATCAGCTGCGTTGAACCGATGTGCTGCGGGACGTCGAACCGTTGAGTCGTGGCAGACCGATCAGCTGCGTTGAATCGGTGTGCTGCGCCTAGGTCACCTGCTGCTCGGCTCGGCGGGGGTGATACCGATGAGCTGTTCGACAATGTGCTAGACCGTCCTGTGGGGGTGCGTTGCTTTAGGATCAGGATGCTTGGCTGTTGTAGATGAGCGCCACGTGTCTTTCTACTTTTATCCCCATTAATATATATATATATATATATATATATATATATATATATATATATATAAATTTAGGCAATTCCTTGTTTTGCTTATTGTCTGCCCATATCCACTTTTTAGTTGGCACGCCCAAAGTGGTGGGATCACCTGTTACTGTCAAACTGTGTTTATCTATCAAATATTTAATTTCAAATTTTGATATAATCACAAGCATAACACATTGTGAGCTGGCAACGGTTATGCCAACCGAAGGAAGATTGGGGATGGGGCATACTAAACCTGCTACAGTTCAATGAGTCCTTGGTAAATAGTGGTTGAGGCTCCTTACGGGAGAAGCCGACCTCTGTAGAAAATTTATCATAAAGGCCTATTTTAACAGATGTTTCCTGGATGTGCATAAGGAGCTCAGCCATGGACGTCCTTTTTCTGGAAAAGGGTTTGTAAAGAAAAGATAACGACGTCTTATAACATCAACACTCACCCTGGTGACGGGAAAAACACAAACATGTGGCTAAACAAGTGGATTGGGGGACACTCGCTATGGGACCTGTATCCCTCCTTGCAACCACTAATACCAAAGAAGAATATTTCCATATGGAAAGCAAGGGAATTAGTTCGGAGGGGTTGATTACTGCTCAGGCCGGGGCCGCTAACATTAAAGGGGGCGGAGGAATACCAAATACTGCATCAACAACTGGGGGGTATCTAGGGTAGAGGGGAGGACCAGAGGACATGGTAGTTAATCACGACCTTAATTCCATATAGATTCGAGTATTTGGAGTAACTTGACGATAAGATATTGGAAGCACCCTTGTCCGCTAAAGATTAAGCTATTTGCATGGCTAGCTCGAGAGGACCGAATCCTCACCCTAGACAACCTTTGTCGGAGATAGTGGAGGGGCACCCGAATTGCCTGTTACCTATGTGACACAGAACAGGAGACAGTTTTACACCTATTACTCAACTATCCTATCACCTGTAGGATATAGATGCACTACATATGACTTTTTGGAATGAATACGCCCCTCGCACCAGTCCAGGATACTAGTGACCTTATAACCACTTCAAAGACAGTCACGGAGGCTTTGCAAATTGGATGGGAACTCATGACGATGGCAGTCATTTGGACCCTATGGGGAGAAAGAAATCCACAATGCTTCCAAGACAAACAACGTGTTTTCTGACAACTTATTTGTGACGCTAACTTTCTCCTTCTTTCTTGGTTTGATGCAACCCATCCGTCGAAGAAGCCAAGGTTGTAGGAGGCCCAAACCCTAGTGAAAGAACCCTGCAATTTGCACTGAGCACCCCTTAGGGATTCGGAGGTGATGAGTGTGAGCTCCTGAATGAGAGCTAATTTACTGGGCTTGAGCTTATTGTTTGGAGTCAAATTATGTGCAATACAAAGTGAATCTCATGCATGAATGACTCCAATTCTTATAGATTGGAAATATTGTGTCGCTCCCTCGGATTGTGCAAGTTTGTAGGATTTATGTTGATTACAAGGACTAATCTGAGATTATTGTGTTTGACACAGCTTGTTATAAGAGCCATACAAAGGGGAGTAAACCAAGAAAAGATGAAGAACGCGCCGTGATCAGGGACGAGCCGATGAAGAGGAGGACTTGACTGGAGCGACCTGGTGCACCTCAGGAGTGACGTGTCGCTGCATGTGTTGCAGGTGATTGACAAAGGCTGGAAATTTGTGACACATCTCTCAGATTGGAGTGACGTGTCATTCCACGCGCAGCAACTCTAAACATGGCATCATGTGACGCGTTGCCCATCCTTGAGCGGCACGTCGCAGATCGTGGCCTATATAAAGAAGTAAACTTGTAGGGTTCACCCCCATCTTGGTATTGACAATTTTTATTCCAATCTCGACCAGGAGTGGTAGTCGAAGCGAGGGCAACTACAAGGGTGCAAGGAGAGCTTGAGGAGAGCATTATCGACTATTCGGAGAGCAAGAGCATGTAACGGAAGAGGAGAGGCTCCATAAGGACAAAGGTCCACATCATCTAAACTTTGTCTTTTGATTTGTGGACATGGATGTTTATGTTAATGAATGCTTTTGAATCTTCATACTAAGTTAAACTTGTGTTCATCAGATATCGACGTGGATGCGTCGGGAGGAGGTTCCGTGGGACACTAGACTCCGTGATTACATGTCAGTACGCTTGCCTAGTTCCTACCCGACTCCGGGTTTCATTGGCCTTGATTCTTTTCTGTCTGACTGTTGCATGATATTGTTGTTATCATGTTTTGATGAGATGCTTGGATTATTGATTTTCATACATGCATGTGTGTTTCCTTGTTGATTTGGATTCTTTAGCATGTATGATTGTTTCGGGATGTTGGCATCCCTAGTGTTAGCTGTTTTCTTCCACCCGGATCAGAGGAGCAGGTAAATTCGGTTTGAGGGAGAACGTTCAGGGATGGGACATCTTGATGTTCCGGCATTCCATGCCAGAGGGGTGATACTGGTTTGTCACACTGTCGAGATTGATCTGGCCGCTATGTCGGCATGTGATAGAGGTGGAGCTACCGAGGAGGCGGCGGTCGGCGGCCAATTACGTGTTGTTCTTGTAGGGGATGTTCGTTGAGTTCTTTTCCAGAGCCTGAGGGCTATTGTGAGATTAGGGGTCCCTACAGTTTGTTAGGTCTTTGTGGTAGGTCCGAGACCACTAGGCTGTGATGACATGGGGCGTTGTCCCCATTTGTTTGATGATGTATTGATTGATATGTCTTTGATCATATCGGATTCCTTGTGATCCCTGCGGGGAACTTACTGAGCTTTCCCTTTGAAAGCTCATGCACTTGTTTCCCTCTTTTTTAGGTCATGAGGTCAAGGAGAGTTGATCTCGGGGATTGCGCGAGGGTTGGGACATTGCTGAGGTTGAGGATCTCACTCACTTGCTATTGTGAGAGATTTGTGTTTTCTATAGGACCCTGGTAGGGCCTGGACATATGTAGGGTATTGAGAACCCTTGTATTTATTTTGGTGTTACTATGATTATTTTATTTTTGAGATATTATGGACTATGTTTTGGTTATCTGCTATATTTACTTAGGCCTTGTATCTGAGTGGGGCTTGTCTCTATTTGGGTACGACCGATCTGTTCATGTGCTCGAGGTCCCGAAAATCGGGTCGGGGCGTGACAATTGATCTCCATGATTATAGGCTAGAACTTTGTTCTAGGGTTGTAGATGGATTGGATGTGAAACCCTAACTATCTTGTGATTATGTGGTTGTTAATTTGGATTAGTGTGTCTTTGACTTAGTCTTGATTAACCGTTGGACCGACATACACAAACATTTAACTACTCTAATATGTGCATAAATCTAGTTAATCATCGGACCGAAAGGCGATGACATATCTTAGGCTTCACGTCGTATGCATGTTATTATAGATGACTATGCATCATAGGATGGAAGAGCGGGGTGACAGCCGGATCAACTCCATTAGAAGAGACATATGCAGTGGTCTTCCATGGTTGATCCTTAGGCTAGGTCTAATAATGTCTTGACCATCTGTCATAGACATATGGAGAGGGAATATAGGCATATTATTTAGAAATAAGGAATCTGTAGGTTACGTCCGGAGGGAATATAAGGGTCGTAGCTTAAAGTAGATTAACTCTTGCTATCCAACTTAACAACCCACCTCTAATTACAAGAGAAAAATATTTACACGTCCAAGACATCATGCAACCCTAGGTTCTTGTCATTATGAGTCTTCCTCATCATTTCTCACTCTGAAATCAATTGATCTTGAGACTTAACAAAAAAAACTTCTGAACCATTATCTTCTGAATAACATAATTCTCTAGTAGGTTTTAGTTTAGCTAGCATTCCACTCCTTGTGATACGACTCGGGACTCACCGGTTATTTATTATTTTGATGACACGTATAATTGCGTGAGTGTGTGTACGCACCCAACAATGAGACACAGGAGAGAGGGTAGTGCATGGGAGGGAAGGAGTTACAGTAGGTCCCGCCTTAGTTAAGATGACATTGTAATCTCAGGACCTAATTGTAACAACTACTTTTGTAACACCGAATATCATAAATAAAATGTGGTTCATCCATCTTTGAAAAACAAAAAAACAAAATTTGATATAATGACTCATGGTTTTTCTAATTTTGGACTATGATGATGATTAATGAATTTCATTTTTTTAGTTAAATAAATTTAGTTTGTCTACAGTTTTTTATGTTTGGAATATGATTCTGATTAATGAATTTTTTTAGTTTTTATTTATTTTTACAAAAAATAATGTTTTATTTTTAAATAAGAAAAAGATTTATGTGAAAACTAAATATTATTACACCTGCAAGATGTGGACGGCAACGGTAATAATTGTTCTTTGATGTCAAATCATCATATAATTTTTAAAATATCTTTTTATTAATTTTTTAAATGGAAGGTCATTTTCTCTTGAGGCTGATCCAATAGCTACACTATCTTTTTGAAAGGTCATTTCTCTTGAGGCTGATTGGCTGATCCAACAGCCATATTATCTTTGAAATATTTTTTTTATAAAAATATATTTCTTTGGACCATATTCCAATTAGCAGCTTCTACTCCTCTGTCTTGACTTAGACTGAAAACCTTTTTGATAATAATTTGATCCTATTTCAAAAATAACAATAATATTAATTTCCAAAAATAAATTGGCATTTTTACTTGTATATGGCGGTCCTTTTTTTCTTGGAAAATTATTTTTTTAGGGTCTGAGATATTTGCATCTAACCGATCTGATCTTCTGACTTTTTTTATTCTTTGTTAGTCCCTAGTGGAGAACTCACCAAGGCTTTCACTAGATTTAGGAGACCCACTTGTTAGCAGGGCATTTAACTTCGAATTTAGTGCATCATACTTGGATCGAAGCTCTCTTAGCTCCATCCGAACGGATGCCAAATTGTCCTCCCTTGCTTTTGGTGCCTCCATCCGGACAATCTTCCACGGGACCTCTTCCGAATGTTCCTCCTCTTCAGTAATCATCTTCCTCTTCTTCTTCTCAGGTGAAAACAAACTTTCTCACCGGGGCGATGTCCTTTGTGGGTGGGTTTGTACAAACCCGATCAACTCAGCCTTTACTCGGTTAGAGGGGGTGAGCGAGCATAACTGCAATAATACACACAAAATAATAGTAAATAAAGACTTCAACAAATAGATAAGCGTTTAAGCAATTCGGTAAATAAACAGAGCCCACATGCTTTCCTTTTACTATTTTCAGCAATTCGGAAACTGAACTCTTCTTATTGAAACTGTTCTCGTCGTAGCAGAAAATGCCCGGCGTCTTCTTCAAGCATACCCTCTTTCTAGTCCTGGTTACCTCATAAAACCACAAGTTAAGTGCGATGACTCACCCTCGCAAGTGGCCTGTGGTTTTGCGTTTCCTCTTGAGATGGGCCCTTACACAACCTGCTGCATCGGGGACCTCCTCCATCAGCCATTGGTGGGTGGCCTGTGCCCACGCGTAGTCCCTGAGCGTGGAGAGGTCGTCTGCATATAACACTGCCGAATGCGGGGCTATACAAGAGGTGCTCTAAAAAGAAAACTCCTAAGGAAGTAGACGACCAACATCTTGACGAAATTCTCCTTCTCGCCCTCACCCTCGCCCTTCCCAACGAGCTTGATAAGAGTGTGCTTGATAGTATGGCAGTCTCGGTTAGCCGCCTTGCTCAGGAACCTACACTCGAGATAAGCCTTTGCTGGCTTCGGCTTGAAGGTTACCACATCATCATGGCATTGGAGGCCGAGGATGATGACAACAGCCTTTGCCCAGAACTCTAGCTTCACCGAACCTATGTTGAAGTTTCTGGTCTTCACATCGTACAGCGAGAGGAGGGAATCCAGTATCCCTCTCTTCTTAATGATAGGCTAACCCCAAAGCACTAAAAAAATACCATAAACCCCAAAGAATAAACACGGAATCAGAAATCACCCACACTGTTACAAGATGGGCCTTAAACCCCAAAACAAACAACCCTTGAATCATACACACTAAACCCCCATAACTAAAAAACTTTTCTTTGGGAGGACCAATCCTCAATTACAAACCCTAAATCACCAAAACCGAAGATATTTTCTTCCGGAGAACTCAACCTAAAACCCTAAACCCTAAACCCACAAAATCGAAGAACTTTCCTCTGGCAAGGGCTCACCTTGGAGATGATCGCTGGACGACACGAGGGGATGGTCTTCCCTGCAGCCGGAGATGATGGCCGGAAACGATGATGCTGTGAAGAGCAACGAACAATACAGAAATGCGCTTTTAATTGGGGAGAAGAGTTAATTGTGTGCATTTGGTACTCTGTTGATGTGCATTATGGTAATTTCACAGCTTTTTTAACACCGTCTGTTATCTTTAGAACTAACGTGACATCTATTCAAAAAGTAGGGGCTTTATGAAAAGTTGGAAAATATCGGTTTTTTTGAGTAGTTGGACAGTTTTCAAGATTTTTTTGAAATTTTTCTGTCATAATTCGGCCTTTAATCAACTCCATTAGTGGGTATCGGAACTGACCACGGGTTATTTCAAAATAGAGGGGTTTTTTTGAGAATATAAAAATATAGGATTTTTTTTTTTTTTTTTTGAAAAGACGCTAAAGTCTCGGGAATCATCTATTGCTTTCATTTTTGTTTTTTTGTCTGCTCCAGAGTCAGACATGGACAACAAATTATGCCTTCTTTTGGTTTTAAGTTTTTGAATTAATTTATGATTTTAAAACAATAATTAAAGTGCAATAATCTTGCTATTTTCTGCCCATATCCACTTTTTTGTTGTGACGCCCAAAATGGTGGGATAACCCGTCTTTATCAACTTGTGTTTAATATTAAGTATTTAATTTTTAAAATTAAAATAATCACTCAAGTCTTTATAATTTCTCTATGTTGTAAATTTTCTTTTTTTTTTAAAAAGAAAAACCAACAAGTTGTATCCTACAATTGGAACTGAGGACGGGTTTTTAGAGTTAACTCACCCTTGTAGGATCACAAAATAAAATAAATTTAGTTTATATAAAGGTTTTTAGGTTTTGGACAATGAAGATTAACGATGCTAATTTGAATTTCGTGTTTGTTTTATTTAAAATAAATTTAGTTTGTATAAAGGTTTTTAGGTTTTGGACAATGAAGATTAACGAAATTTATATATGTTTGATTTAAAATATATTTAGTCCGTGTAAAGGTTTTTAGGTTTTGGATTATGACAATGATTAATGAATTTTATCTATATATATATATATATATATATATATATATATATATATATATATATATATATATTTGCAGGAATAATGTTTTATTTTCAAATAGGAAAAAGATTTGGGTGAAAACTCAAGAGTTGGATCGTAAATGGATCAAGTTTGATTCGCCTAGGCTTAGTTTGAGTTAGTTTCGATATTAGGTCAAATAGGTTTGGTCGAACTCGACTCTATTTTAATTTCCAACGATTTAACTCAAAATTAAAAGTTTATAACTTGATTTTGTTTTTTTTAATACTTTTATATATTAAAAAAATAAATTATATAATATTTTTAATAAATTTTTAAATTGAATAATTATATATAATAAATATTTTAATTATAAAAAAATAATATAATTATAAAATAAAATTTCTATTTTAACATATATATATATATATATATATATATTTTGAGTCAAGCTCAAACTTCTCGGGGATGTCAATATCAACTTTTAAAATATTTTTTTAAAACTTTTTTTAAAAGAAGTAAATTAACATTTAAAAGGTCATTTTCTCTTGAGTCATATCCAAGAGATATTATCTTTTTTTCTTCTTATGAAGTATTTCTTTGAAAAGCAAATAAGTCACTTAATTCCATCCATCTTGACTGGTTGTAAATTTTTTGGTGGAACACTTAATTATGTATGAAATTTTTTTTTTGGATACCGAATTTCAACTTGTATCAAAATATACATTTAAGTTTATTTTTTGTTTAACAGAAGTCATCCAAAAGATCTGATGCACATTTTTTGACATGAACGCTGGAGAAGCCACGTAACCAATCCAGTTAGCACCCTCCTTCTAAAACACATTTTTTTTTTGCCCTATCTAAAAAAAACCCGTTGCCGTTGAAGTGGCCAACGACCGGTGATGACGTGGTTTGCAGGTTCAGCAACAGTAAATGCAGGGAATAGTGGGGATAGAGCAAGTTTGGATGGAAACATGAGAGTTGATCATAAAATTACAACAGATTAAGCTATGATTACAAGTAACAAAACTAGTTTTCTCTGTCCCATTTTCACATGGATTTGGAGATTGAGCAACAGAAACTCAGGCCTGAGCTGTTCTGGAGAGGAAGTAAAAGACAGTTAAAAATTGATTTCTTGTCTCAAAGATGGAAAGCAAAAATTGAAGACTAAATCCAGTTAAACAAAAGAGACAGTTGAAACTCAAGCTTCATCTCCCATTAAATAAAAAATAAAAGCACTCCTTACTAAATCCCATTAGCTTCTTTGGAGCAGGCTTCATCTCTTCATCTCTTCACTGTATGGCTTTGCTCGCTGGTGATTGCAACCAGTGTCATCCCCCGATCGTCAGCCACTCCAACGGTAACAAGTTTTCTTTCAAATAGGATAAGAAAGGGTATGTTTTAGGCCTTGTTTGTTTCATGGTTTGCCATGATTTCGTAATGTATGGTATGGTTTACTTTTCACTTATTTTGTTTCATTTTAAATTCGGATGGTATAGTTTTCTATGGTTTTTTGATGGTTTCCCATGGTTTAAAAACTTCCATTTTTGTTGGATTTTTCAAACCACCGATTTGGTGGTTTCTCATGGTTTTAATTTTTTTCTACCAAAAATATCGGTACCAATTTTTTTTAGGTGTAAATATACAATTATGAAACTTTAAAGGATATATAACCAATTTTTTAAATTTAATATGATTTCATATTAACTTTTGTTTGAGGGTATTCTTGTCATTTTATTATGTCTACAACCATACCATACCATCAAAACAAACACAAACAACTAATTAACCATACCATACCATACCATCTTTCCAAACATGATAAACAATACTTACAATACCATACTATACTATACCATACTATACCATACATTATGAAACCATAACAACCAACCATCCAAACAGGGCCTTAAGAAGAGGATGTTGATATGGATCAGTTAGGTGGTTTTTCCGGCGTACACGTTAACAAATGGGTGTCGGAATCTTTTGGGTGATTGCCCCCTAAACAAAAATTGAAATTAAATGTCTTTTTTAATACAAATTAAAATTCGGTATTTTAAAAAAAAACTGTACATAATTAAGTATCCCACGGGAAAAAATCTACACTGTTGACTACCATAAAGTATTTTGATAATACTTTTAATCAAGATAATAATAATAACTGATAATTGCCAAAAATTCCCCCGCCCTCTTATTTATTTTTTCCCTAATGGGTCCTTGGTGGAGGGGTGGATTCCGAATGCTATTTTTGAGGTGGTTTTGGATCTACAGCGCAAGTCGGGGATTTTTGTAATTTTTTCTAATAATAATGATAAATAAAATTTTTAAAAATAAATTAGCATTTTTATTGCCCGTCCGTTTTTTCTACGCCAGACAAGCAGTGGCTGCAGTACAACAAATTATTGCCTTATTTTGGTTTTTATTTTTGAATTAATTTATGATTTTTAAAACAATGATAAAAAGTGCCATAATAAGAACGAGTTTAAATAATGAAAACCAACTTGGATACTCTATTTCTTGGATGCAAGAACGACACTGTATAAGTTAATAATTTTCAAGTTCAGGGAAACGTCAAATGAAAACTTAAAACATAAAATAAATAAGAAAAAAGAAATAATAAACACATAAAAATAAATAAAAACAAAACAACCACCGCCAGCAAGTTTTCACTCCACATGCATTAAAAATTTGCTGGGCCAGACTTGACTTGGTAGAAAAAACATGCCCATTAAAAGCAAATAAACAAGTTTCAAACAAGCAAAGAACCCGTACACAATGACATGGTGATGTGTTATTTTCACTTCTTGAAAACTGTTTGAAAAAATTTGATTCTTTGGCAACAAATCTGACTGATAACATACCACAAACAAGCTCCTAGCATCAATATGGTGTTTCCATCAACTTACCAATACAAGAATATTTATAGTTCTTAGCCCTCAGAATGAAAGATATTTCAACGTTAACCGTTAACCGCAAATGAGATGCATTGCTACAATGGTAGCTGATCTGATGCGTCAGGGTGGTATTTCTGGTTTATAGAAAAGATGCACAAGCCGTGCGGGAGGAAAAAGTATACAGCGAGAAATATGAGAACTCCAAGATCTGCTTCTTCACCGATTGCTGGCTGAGGAGGATCCCTCCAGTATATCTGACTAGTGCACCACAAGCAGTACAGGCTTCCGATCACCAAAATGAGTCTCATTGATTGACCTGATTTTGTGATGATAGAACTGCCATGCTTAACCCTGCAAATCAGAAATGTAAGCAGAAGCCTAGTTCAACTCAATTTATTTGGGGCTTGGTTTAAAAAACTTCAGATTTGAACAGAAGTGTCTATGAGGAGACCTACCCTGACCTTAGTTTAGAATTATAGAATTCATTACCTTAATGGAAGAAAGCCTTTGCTTATGCCAGGTCCATTGGATCAAGCCATTGGATGAACACCACAAGACAATGAAGATGCATTTGAAGGTACAAAATACATATCCAATGTCTTTGGTCCAATGCACCTGGTGAAGGCTAGAATTTTCCCCTTAATAGTGTCTTTGGATTGAGGGAAAGAAAAGAAAAAAAAACCACAGAAATTTGTTTCCTACTGATTGTTTAAATGAATAAAAAGACATGAATAAACAAATTAATAAAATGTACTAATAATTTTTCATTCTTTTCCTTCAAAATTTTATTCTTTTCATCTACTTTCCCTGCATGTGAGTATACCCTCATGGAATTTAACTTGGCAAACACTGACACTCAAATTCAAGGAACCATACAGATTCATCAAACATTGGGGCCTGAAATTACTATTCACATGCACATAATCATGACATGGTTGAATATATCAATCCCTTCCAGCTAAGATGAAGAAAACTGACACTAAAGTTCAAGGAATTGTAGAGTAATAAAATTGATAACAGAAATTCCACAATCACATTCAAATAAGCATACTATTATATCTCAATCAATTCCTGAGAAGTTAAGAAAAGCAGCATTGAACAGTCAGAAGCAGTTAAACACCATCATTTAACACGTCAGACCTGAAAATCTAATAAACATTACAAAGAAGTTAATTGGAGTAGTGAATATTTGTATATCATTGAAGACCATCACGAAAAATTGTAATTATAACATGGTTATGGTTATTCTTTTATGTTAAATACAATAGAAAAAACTCTCAATCTCTTATTCTCTTAAGATATAGATGACTTGCTAGAAGAATGATAAATGATTTAAATATAATACACAAAATTTCATAAATTGAATCGGGAATTGAAGTTCCTGTCAACTAAAATCAGCTTCATACTGTTTTTGAAAAAAACAAAATCAAATAATTGACTCATCAACTACCAATGGCTAAGAAAAACATTACTGTATTTTCTCCATCAATAACAACAAATTTGGCTTTCAAAGGCTGTATCAGGCTTCCAAAGTTCACAATGTGCAAGTATATTTATCAAGTAGAAGGAACATACAAAACATTCATTAATAAATTTTTGTGCAATAAGTGAAGATCAATTGTATTGTCACCTGTTAATGTAAATAAAGCACCCAAATAAGCAAGTGCACAAGAACCCCACAACAATAACAGCATCTGGGTTAATAGGAGCTTCATCTTTCCACCAGCCTGTGCTCAAAATCCAAGTATATGTTGAAGAATGGCCATTTTCCTGTTAGTCAAATGATGACACAGACAAACAAACTAAATCGTTCAGCAGTTTTATCCAGAACAACAGGAATGACTATCTCTAAACTTCAAGAAAAGGTTAATGGCCCTTTTTGGCTCAATGGGGTGGATATCAGCCTGCGTTGCACCACAACATTGCCAGTTTACATACCAAATCAGTAGCCCTTAACAGACTAGCACAGACAAGGAAATATACTCTACATGAAACAGTGTCATAGACAAAGATGTAAACTACACGAATAAGAAAAAAGGGCATGCTCAGTTGGAATCTTGTGCTGGAATTCCACACAATAAGCAACTAAAGGAGAAGCTTACCAATGGTGATCTCATCAGATAATTTTATAAAGTGATATAGTTGCCTATGGGTAACAAATCTTAAATACTTAAAAGAAAGATATTACCAAAAAAGATAGAAATTCTGAACATAAACATATATCAAATTAACTATGGCGAAATCTATATATATATATATATATAAACAGTTGAGACATATTTCTTGGGTATAATAAATAAAGTTTGTCGATCCCAATGTGACCAAGGTGTGGCCAACAAAATCTGTCCCATCCACTTTACAACGAACTTCTGTCAGATAAACCTCAACTTCTAGCAACTTCTTTTCAAGATCATGCAACTAGCGAAAATTGAGAATCTTGTCCAATGCAATTTTTGTAAGTCTAAAAAGGACACCTATGTTCACTGAAAACCTGCAAAGTGCATTCTTAAGACACCTACCGGTCCAAATAATGGGCCAATCACTGACCTCATAATCCACACAAGCCCTAAACTTAAAAAAAGGGGGAAAACTTGCATATAATCCCTACAAAATCACTTCAGTTTACAAACTTATGGATGAAATCATGGAATCTTCCATGCCAATAGTGGTTAAAAATTACAATATTCAGCTAGTTACTCTGCTTATTGGTCTAAATCCTCCACCATCGTTTTCCTAACAAAACTGAGTTCCTCATGTTGAGAATATCTCAAGCCCCTTGATTTATAGGTTTACAAAGCCTATTCTCCCCAGTAACCTGTACCCATTCTTCTCTCAACCATTACCACAAATGAGAATGTCCCAACAAAGACTATTGATTCACCTAATAATCCATATAAAAAATAACTAAACAGGCATTCAAAAGAGAGCCATGATCATCAATATAGGATTCACCAATTTCAACATCCCAAAAAACAATCACCTCACTCCCCAATTGTGCAAGGTGGCCAACACATCCATTTCCATTGTTAACAACAATCAGGTTTCCAGTTTGGGAGTTACTTGATCAAAAAAGCTATGACAGCAATGAGACAGCATATCCATAAGAATCAATCACAAGACCAGTGCATCAATATATGAAAAAAGAAATGATTATAGCCAAGGAAAGGTTCTATATCCATCAAACCAAGGATTCACCTTATTTTTACATATAAAAGGTTCCTACAATCTTATATCTTTCTCATATTTCCAAATTGAAAATCACATAAATTTGCAACAAATTACCTCAAACTATTTCCAAAATAAGAGACCAATCAACAGAAGCAGAACCCTCACCTCAAACAGGTGATCCAAAAAAAAGTGTGACAACGAACCGGCACATACCAACAATAAACACTGCCATCTGCTAAGGGGGACCTGGTTTTCATCAGCCAAAATAGAAGCTTTAAACCATTTCAAATCACACGATAAAGAGAAAAAAAAAAATCCAAGCTCACCCCGGAAAGAGTATCAAGAATCCCACCACGGAGAAGCGTCCCGGAAAGCCAAGAGTAGAAGAGAGCGAGAGGGAGGCCGAGGAGGAGAGGGTAGTAGAAGGGGTGATGCACGAATTCCATAGCGAGCGATCCGAAGCCTTGGCCAAGACCTAGGGCAGAGGAAGTGAGCCATTCGGAGAAGGAGCCAAGGTCGGGACCGAGGAAAGCGTTGGTAGCGTAGAAGAGGCAGTGCTGCGGGCTGAACGCGCCGCGAGTGACGCGCATCAGCCCCACGCCCGTACCCAGCGCGTACATCGTGTGCGGACCCGGGCCCGGCATCGGCGGTTCGATCGCAGTCCTGATCCACGCCGCAGCCAAATAACTGTCAAACTTACCTGAGTACTGAACGTGCCTAAATTTACAAATAAAATATGTTAGTCAGTCACCAACGACCCACGGGTTTATTAATGCAGGATTCGCTTTATTAAGGCAAAGCTTCGGCTTGCGATACGCACGGATGGGGAAAACGCGCGTGCCGCATGTAGCGGCCTCTCCGATGCTTTATGGCCATTGTCAAAAAAAAAAATATATGTTAGTCAGTCAAGCAGTTAAAGTCACTTGATTGGGCTATTTGACAGAATGGCCCTGTCAAAATATTTTATTTTTTATATAGCCCTAAGTTCGTTTTAATTGTCAAAATGGCCTGGGCCTGCCTAGTTAGCATCCACAATGCTGATCAGGATTAAAAATATTATATAAAATCTTTTTCGGGGACCTCATAAGTAATATCACTATTTTTAAGGGGTAAAATGTAAAAACATGAAAAGAAACCCTAAACACGAAGGCCGACGAGATCCTAAGAGAGGTCGCGCTGTTTGCAAGATTGAAAGAAGTGAGTCTCGAATCCGCCTCTTTCTCTTCTCCTCAATGCCGCGCTATTTGAAAGATTGAAAGAAGTGAGCCTCTTTCTCTTCTCCTCAATGTTCTGATTTTTTTTATAATTTACAAACCCCAATTCAAACTAAAATAAATTGTTCCTTAGAGACCAAGATAAAAAAAAAATCGGAACATTGAGGAGAAGAGAAAGAGGCTCACTTCTTTCAATCTTTCAAAATAGCGCGGCCTCTCTTGCTCGCAGATGGGAGCCAATCATTCTCAGGATCTTGTTTGTGTAATTGTGTTTAGGGTTTCTTTTCACTGAAAATTTATAAAAATCTTATCGGTTCAAAATTTCATCCGTTAAGATGAAGACCCTACAAGTTCCTAAATTGTATGAAAATTAATATGCTAGCTTATTTTTCGATGGTCTTTCCATCCATACGGTTGGATTTCCTCAAAACACTATGTAAGTGGGCCAAAAGAAGCGTGACTTCCACTTGGCGATGATAAAGAGCAAGCCGCATAGTATGTGATATATATATATATATATATATATATATATATATATATATATATATATATATATATATATATATATATATAGGGTTGTGATACAATGGGGCCGGCCGGATGTCCATCCCATTGTATCACTTCCCATGGATGATATATATGTTTATATATTTAAAATTTTATTTTAACTATATATATCCATTAGAATTTATTTATAAATTTTTTATAATTATATATATATATATATATATATATATAGTTATTATATATATATATATAGATATATATATGTATTCTGATAATAAGATAATATAATAACTACCTATATATATAAAAATTATAAAAAATTTATAGATAAATTCTAATGGATATATATAGTTAAAATAAAATTTTAAATATAAATAAATAAATAAATAAATAAATAAATAAATAAATAAATAAATAAATATATATATATATATTTATATTTATATCATGTATGAGATATGATACAATGGGGCGGACTCTGAGAGGAGTTGCCATGCCTTTGTAGAGTGAGATCCCACACCTACTCGAAAGGTAATGGTGATCCGTGACGCCACCTCTCATGATGACCAACAAGATGACAAAAAGGGTGATGTGACAGGGCCCCAGTCCCAAGGCATAAGAAGCTCCAATAGCATAAAAGGAGAAGTCTTTGGACGAAGGGGTGTAAGTCAATTCTGAACAACAGACCATTTGAGACTAAATTCTCCTCTTTCTACATCTCTTCCTCTCAATGATCACCCGGCTAACTTGACCCTCGAAGCGGGCTTGGGCATCTAGGCCCTTCCCCTTCTCACCAGCAGATGTTCTTACCCCTTTTCAGGTGGAATCTTTGAGAGGAAACCTTCGACACCATCTTCAACCGGAGAAGATTTTATCCGTTGACCTGAACCAGAGACAGCTTTGACCCAAATCGGTTTATATATATATATATATATATATATATATATATATATATATATATATAATTTCAACCATTTTATATGAATTTTAAAATATTTGTATACAATGTGTCATAACTGAAATTAATAATATTTGGATTTCATGTTGAGAATCGGGTTAATTTTTTGGGTGAGTACCGTTGTAACGCCCCAAAATTTTTCAATAAACAATTAGAAAATTTATGAAAAATTCCACGAGATTAATTACATTAAAAATGAATTAATTACTGGTAAAATTAAATTAAGAGAAAATTGGGAATTAATGGGTCTAAATTCCAGCCTCGCAAAGAATTTGGGCCAGAGAAGGCCATGTTGGGCTGAGCAAATTAGAATTAATCCCGCTTAATTAATTGAAAGAATTATTAAGTTTTAATTAAATTCGAGTATTTAGTTGGCGATACGACACAAAAATGTGAGTCCCGATAAAGTCGATCGGGTCGAGCCAAAAGCCGGAAATGATGGATCCAGTCAGTTTAAAGTGATCGCCCGTGATTCTATAGTGTTAAATTGTAATATTATATGAGTTGTTAAAATAATCGAATAAATTAGATAATAATAATGAAATCAAATAAAATATAAAACCTAGCTTTTATTTAAATTAAGTGATAAAGGTTTTAGAAGAAAGTCAAATTGAAAGGGAATTGGTTTAATATTACCTAAGTTAAGAAATAATTGGCGGACTTAGGTTTATTTAAGTAATTGAATAAAGAGGGAGAGGGAGAGAGAGAGAGGGAGCCAACCATCCCTCTTCCCTGTTAGTTCATGAGGGAGAAGGGGTACTGTGCACGCAATGGAAACCCGCGAGGAACTTGATCTTGTTCCCTCACTCCCTGTGAGCGTACAGGGATCTCGTGAGACGACGGTGAAGTGTTTCTCTTTAAAACCCTGCCTCTGCAGAGCTGGGAACTCCATTCTCCTTATTTACGTGATCCTCGCCTCACTCTGTCTATCCCATGGCGATCTCCCCGTGAGGAGAACTTCGGCGCCGCTTCTACGAACACTACTAAGCTCTGTGACCGTTTGCTTACGGCCGTGAGGCGGACACGGAGAAACCTTAGTAGGAAAGACTTGCACCGCCCAGGCCGCCTCTGCTCCCTCTTCTACTTACCGGCTGTAACACCGCCTACGCGCCCGCCGGTCGTGATGCCGCCGCCCGTATGCGACAAGCCCGGCCCATCCCTCGAGGCGTCGCGCTCTACGGCGAGCCACGATGTCACGAATTTTGGTGTTGACAGGTGGCAGCCATTCCCCTCTCCTTCGCTGCCCTCACGCGCGTGTCCTCACAGTCCTGAACTCTTGCTCTCCGCCTACGACCACCAGACTGGAGAATAGTGCCGACGAATTTCTGGACTGCAAGAGCTTCTTAGGTTGGCGGAATCATGGTGGGGGAGAGAGAGAATTGGTTCAGGATTTTTGTTAAAATATGAGAGTATGATTGATTGGTGTATTCTTAGAACATTGAACAAGGATTTGACAAGAATATTAGAACTTATGGTTGTATGAACAATTTGGTATTGTGGTTATGCATGTTTGTAGAAATCAAGGCTAAGAAATCCAAAAGTTATGCTGCCAAAGTTTGGTTAAAAGTTGCATATCAATTGTTTGTTGAAATGCCTTTGAGGACTTCGTGATTGATGCTAAACCAGAGGCTATGAACAACTTAAATTGTTGTTAAAGTAAAGTATGAAAACCCCTAAATTATGTCTTCCCTACATATGATTCCATTAGTCTATAATGGAAAGAATACATAGAAGAAGAAAGTTGAATTTCAGGCCCCGTTTGGTTGGCGGAATAGGAATGAGAATGGGAATGAGTAGGAATGAGAATGTGGGGGAATGAGAAGGTATGAGAATGAAAACTATGTTTGGTTGGAAGGGATTGGAATGGTAGTTTATTGGGAATTGAAAAAGTAAAAGGAGAAATATGTGATAAATGACTCTTATGCCCTTATGTAAATAAATAATATTATACATATAATAATAGGTGTGTTAAATGATAACTATTTTTTAAAATGTTTAATTATTATAATTAATTAATTATTATGAATAAATATTTAATAATTATTATTTTTTAAATATTGAAATTAATTAACTATAATAAAAAGTTATGATTTTTAATATTAATTAATTAGTATACCTAAATATTTAATTTTATTATGATATAATTGTATATAATTAATTAATTATATTGAAGATAATTAATTTTAGGATTATATAATTAATTAATTATATTTAAGTTACTTAATTTTATTTATTGTATTTGAATATTAATTATATTGTAGCAATGTTTTTTAATAAATTGTGTTTGAATAAACTTTGAACTGCTGTTGTAGAGTCATATACAGATTGAAACTATCAACAATTGTGAAACACAAACAAACCATGGGTGTTTTTGATCACCTAAACATACAAATAAAAAAAGAAAAAAACAAAACATATTGAAGATAATACTTCATTCACTATGCAATAAACATCCATCCTTTGTGCAGATAAACAAAAACACAATTGTTAATTTTATAAACTTCAACAACAGACAATAACATAGTTTTGTTGCAGTTTAACAAAAACATTCAACAACATCATTTTAAAACCACATACACTTGTTCCCTGTCAACATACTACCACAACATCAGTTCATACACATACAATGACAACCAACATTATCAGTTCAAATTAATTGTAAACTAACAAGATTACATATTAGGTGGGCTAAATGACAACCTTGTTAAAACTATACGACAGAAACGCAGTTTCTTGTTGTCGGGCAAGCTCAAAAAAATTTTCAGTTGTTCATCATCTTTGGCCAAAACCTGCAAGAGGAATAGTGCCTCATCTACCGAAAGACCCTCAATCTCAAAAATCACTTGAGACAATAAACTTTTCCTCTCTTCAATGGCATTCTCACGAGCTTCAAGGACCTTCTCACGAGCTTCATCACGGGCCTCTTCACGAATAGCAGCATCAGCTAGAGACTTTAATCCTGGACCAACCATTTCCACAAAATTTGAGAAATTATTTGAAATTTTCTCCACTGATGGATCCACAAGACTTTTCCTTTTTCGACGTGCTCTTGATGTACTTGTCTCTGATCCTATAGGTGACGGAGACTGAATAGGTGCTTGCGTAGGTGTACCAAACTCATCACATTCCATTTGAGAGAAGCCTGCGTCATCATCCAAAGTGTTGTTCTCTTGCAAATACTGCTCCGCATCATCTCCAATATCCCCTCTTGCACTGCCATGTGCTCTATCTCTTGCAAATACTGGGACAAGGTCATTAAAGAAATTGAAAACTTTTCCATAAAGACCAGCTGCTTCCTTATGGTTCTGAAGAGCATTAAAAAATAAAGTTAGTAATACAAATACCAAATAAAGTGCATTGCATAATTAACATAAATGACCAAATAAAAATATGTATACCTTAACATACTCGTCATACGCACTTTTCTCACATTCAATAGTACACCTCTCGTAGTTCCAATTAAAACCACTTATTTGTAGTAGATCGGCAATTGCACTAGTCTTGCATCTAAATAATTTTACCCGAGACTCGATGTTCGGCACGGCCTTCAATGTGCTCGTCGGAATCTTTTCCTTCACCATCTTTTCCAATTGGGTAAGGTATCCATTCCTAAACCCATTTTCAGCCCGCCACATTGTATTTGCCGATAGCTCAACCAACGCATCAATAAGTGCTTTATCTTCTTCTACGGTCCAATAATGTTTGTTTTGGCCTCTACCCCTTGATTGTGAATCTGATTCCATCCTGGACAAAAAAGACATGTCAATTCATGACTTTAAAATGATGTCAAAGCAAAAGATTCAAGAAAAATTGTTCACATTATAAGAAGAAAATAAGGTGCTTCTATAGATGATATGCCAAAGTTGAACAAAAAACTAAGCTGTAATAATTACTTTTGTCAATAGGTTATCATGGCAGTAAACTATATCAAGTAAATATATTTCCCTGTGAAATTTGTAACTTCAAGTGAATACATATAAAAATATTCTGTAACTTCAAGTGAATATATTTCCCTGTGTCATATTCAGCTGTTAATTTTATCTACAAAAGAAAGAACAACTTGCAAAAAATGTTTCATTGTGCTTATTAGTGTGCAAACCATAGTTGTTAACAGTGTGTTTTAGACTAAAATATGGCTTAGACATAAACTTCAAGTGCATTGGAGTTGCCATCTTACACATATGGACTAGATGACAATCATATTTGTCTGCATGGTTCCTCACACCAATACTACTAAATTATTTCATGGAACTTTTTTGTTTTTTTTGAAAAAGTAAGCAGCCACATGGTAATTTTGCACATTACATCAGAAGCTAAAGTAACATAACCTCAGAGCTTCACTTTCAAAACAACTCATCAGATGCTTCCTTGGATTTCTCTTTATGTTAGTTTATGGAAGTATAAATTTACAGGAGTCTGAAATGTATGACAACAAGGATAACTCTAAGAATAGAATTAAACCAAATCACTAATTCCATTTGATGTTTACAACCAACAATCTATTTCTTTTCACTATATAAACATAACAGTTGAACAAAAAACTAAGGAGTAATAATTACTTTTTGTCAATAGGTTATCATGGCAGTAAACTATATCAAGTGAATACATTTCCCTGTGAAATTCTGCAGTTGAACAAGCATAGAGAAAAAAAAAAAAACAAAAAAAGTGGCCAAAGAGGGAAAGAAGCTGAAGATGGTAATCTTGAGAGGGCATGTTAACCTTTGACAATGAAATCCATGCAATGGTATATAAGCAGATCATTGGTCAAAATTTAGAAAGTAAAGCCATATTGGTTGAATTTGGGAAAAAAAGAGATCATATGCATAAATCCAGTATTATTAATTAAAGCTATACAATGTGTGTGTGTGTTTTTTTTTTTTTTTAAATTACTCATGTCTTTCAAATTCCTTTATTGTGCATTAATCCAAAAACACCTCTAATAGGAATTATGTGCCATAGCATAGCATTAGCATGTGTTTCATACAACCACATTCTGGAGACAGAATCCAACAATTATTTAGTATCAATTATAATGGAAACATAGTTCAACATTGAAATGATAAGGTTTCAAAACAAACCAAGCCCCAAAAAAAATTCATATATCAAGTACAAATGTCTCCTAGCCACTTTTCAATAACAAAATCAACTTGGCCTCTAAGTGTTAAACATGTTTTCGGCCATGTCCATCCTAAATTGTGTCCACTCGTTCGTTGGATCAATAGTTGTAATGTTTTCAGTATCATCTTGCATGTTTTCCTCTAGGGTTAGATCATCAACTTCATCTTCTGCAGGGTCTTCTGTCATCTCTCTTCTAATGAAGTTATGAAGTAGACAACATGCATTAATGATTCGGCGTTGGGTGTTTATGTTGTAAAAACTTGGGCTAGCTAAAATTTTCCAACGAACTTTTAGAAGACCGAATGTCCTTTCTATCACGTTTCTTGCACTAGCATGTTTCATGTTGAAATATTCTTGAGGTGTAAGTGGTTGATGCCCATCGGCCCAAGAACTTAGGTGATAGCGTTGTCCTCGAAAAGGTGCAAGAAAACCAGGACAATTTGCATACCCAGCATCAACTAAGTAATAGAAACCTGATAGAATGTCAAACATTTCTTATTAGTTAGTGGTTTGGAGGTCATTTATTGATAAGACCTAAAAAGCAATAAAAACACATTTTTTTACCTTCTGGAACCTTTAATCCATTAGGCTTTGTTATGGCATCCCTAAGGACTCGGCCGTCATGAGCTGAACCTTCCCAGCCAGATAAAACATATATAAATTGCATGTCTTGACTGCAGACAGCGAGAACATTAGTAGTTATATCAGATTTTCTTGATCTATATCTTGGTCGATCAACTTTGGGTACATTCACACGGATATGTGTCCCATCTAATGCTCCAAGACAATTCTACATTGAATAAACAATGAATTGTTAGTTATATTATCTATGACTAACTAAAATAGAGTTTGGACTTGGGGTATTACCTTAAACCACTTCCACCTATGGTCATTTGAATTTTCAGGTATAGGTTCTGGTTTCTTCAAAAGAACAGAGTGGCAAAGGATAATTGACTTTAACACGGCATGGAAATGTCGACTAACTGTCTCACCCGAACAGATAAAGTCAAATTTAATTACTCTGTTCTTGACATGGTGTGCTATAATGTTTAAAAACATTGCGGTCATCTCCTCGACACCGGTATTTATCGTGCCTCGTAGCCCACCGGTTGTAGTTAACAATTGACACAAATTATGAAAACAACGCCGATCCATCCGTAGCTTGTCAATGCATTTTGTATCACTTTCATAAACAATGCGGTGGAGGTACTCATGTTGTTTGCGGCGTCTAGTAGATGTGGACATAATCTCATGTTGAATCATTCTTTTTCTAACATTGCGTTGCTTTGTTACGCATATGGTGAGCATGACGCTTAGCACGTAAACGTAGCAAATGATCATTACGAAATATGTCCGAACTTCCTTAATCTTGGACATATTATCAAAATCTATGAACAAAAACACATATGTAAATTCTAAGATGAATGATCTTTTAAGGACGAAACACACAAATAATCAACATGTAATATAACACAAGCAGAAATTGCAAAACAAAAAAACAACACATGCAAGCTACTGATTTTGTGCCATTTATCTGCCCAAACAAAGATGTTTGACAAATCTTCTCTTATAAATAATTCTAAGGATCTACTTGTTCATACTTTGATTTTTTTTTTTTTATGTTGTTGTTAATTTGTCAACTAACTTCATTAATATTTCAGTTTCAACAATAGATTCAAATGGAACAAAGTGAACTAGGCATTATATACCAAGGAAGATTTCTGCTAGTTTTTTTATGAAAAACATAGATGGTGGTTAATCATCTATAAACTTTTCTCTTTGAATGTGAAGTTTTACTTGAATGTTTCCATTGTTATTCTTCACATGTTCATGAGTAGTTATTATGTTATTAATAAGATTCTATCAATCTAAAAGAAGAGTACTACGATTACAAACAGTATTAGCACTGGAAAGAAGAAACAAAATCATCCATCCAAACCTATACAAAAAACATATTGAATCAAAATAAAATTCAGAAAAAAAACCCAACCACTTAATAAAAAACAAAATTATAATCTAATCTAGTCTTGGATGAATGGATCTTCACTCACCACTCAAAAACCAAAAATGAGTAAGACTGTTAAAATTCCATCACTGATCAAGAATGAGAGATTATTAGCCATTCAAATCAGTTCCCTAACTTTTGCACAAAAACTATATATATATATATATATGTAAACAAAGGTAGCCAAAGTAAAATAAAAAGCAAATAAAAATAGAACCACACACGTACATCATAAATCCAAGATCCTATTAATTTTGAAAATCTTAACAATTATGAATTTATTTTTTTTAAAAAAAAACAACATAATTAATCTCTGTCCTAATCCTGAATTTAAACATATGTAATTAGTTGCAAGGAGATATGATTGAAATCTTTCTCAATAACTAGAAATATTTTCTTATTCCTCATGTAATTTTATTCAGAACTATCTTCATATTAAGATTTAACAAATTAATTATTAAGATAGAAGATTATGGTTTTCAAGTTTTACACTATGATTTTGAAGATCTAGCAAGTCTGCGGCCGTGCAACAAAGCTAGAGTCCTGGGTTGTGTGAACTAGCAAGTCTTTTTACCTAATTTATTGAAAAATTTCCTAACTTTACATCAGACTGCCAGTCATCAACACAAAAAAAGTGAAAACAAAAACATAAGAAATCCAAGGTCCCATTGAAAAACAAAGACAAGATCACTACTAATCTAACAGATTCCACACAAAAATGAGGAAGATCTTTACCCTTGCTACGAGAGTTGACGGAGGTGATCTCGGCGCGACGGAGGAGAATGATTAGGTGGCGGAGCAGCGGCAAGGCAACTTTTGAGTGCTCGTCGGCTGCTTAACGGAGATCGTTCGAGAAGGGAGGCGGTTGCTAGGGTTTGGGGGAATGAGAGGAAAGAGAAGCTTGAGAGCCAGCAGGCATGCAGAAACCTAACATTGGAGGGGTAGAATGGATATTTACTAACTAAGGAATGAGTAATCCGCCCGATTTGAGAGGAATCCCACACCTTCCCTATTGGGAGTCTCACTCCTCTGCCAATCCCCCCTCATTCCCACTCCTGCACGTCCAAACATGGGAATGACCCATGTAAGGAGTCAAACCCATTCCTTATCTGCCAACGAAACGGGCCGTAGCTTAACATGCCATAGATATGTGTAATTGTAAAATCGTGGTTGGGAATTAACTATACTCAATATATGCTTTGTAGAAATGCCTCTAAGAGATTGCCATTCCTGAAATTGGTATACCAAATTATTAGTAGGGTGAGTTGATTTAATTAGGAATAATCTTAATAATCTCTTGCGGCACTGATTTTACTTACAAATGTCATGGAAGCCTTGATTTAAGCAAACACTTGGGTTGTGACTAAACAAGAGGAGTTGGGCCTAAACCTTGGTTATAAACTCAATTGACGTCATAGTAAGGAATTACTAGATTTTATTAATGTATTTAGACTCTTTTGATTAATTGAAGAAGAGTGCCAAGCCATACCTAAAATATAAATGGGTCTCTTATTATGAATGTAATAGGACCCTGGATGAACTACATTAAATTGAGTCTATGGATAATTAGGAAAATTATTGAGTTGGAAGTTTATGAATCGTGGAGTTAGTACTTATTATAAGTTGCCATTGTTGACACTAGGGGAAGGAAAAGACATTTCGGGAGCGTCGGGTGGACCTAGTTTCACTTAAATTTAGCGAAGGACTACAAGTGAGCGATTACACTGCACTTGGATATTTTATAATCGAGTTTTATCGATGGTTTTGTTTGTATCGTTTTGCATTGAGCTTGTATCGGGATTTTGTGCAATGTCGTTGGTTTTATACATATTATTTTACTAACGGATTTGTTGTTTCTATTCGTATATTGCAAATGAGTAAATTTTGTGCATGCAGAAATAAAGAACAGGAACAGAACCATAGATGAGTTAGAGATAAAGATTGGTAGGCTCCTTTGACCATATATGTTCTGTCCTACCAGATTAGTCCTACTGTTCTGTCCTACCAGATTAGTCCTACGATTCTGTGGGAGCATATTTCGTAGCGACAGGCCACCAGATTAGTCCTATGGTTCTGTGGGAGCATAGTCCGTAGAGACCAGACTTCTTGTACAATATATGTTCCTTTATACCCATTTTGTCCTACGGTTCTGTGGGAGCACAGTCCGTAGCGATTCTACGGATATGGAGGGAGCTCCAGCCGAAGGGTTTGGGTTAGGAGGGAGCTCTGCCCGGCATAGATTATACTGTATGATGGTGACATTTGAGATCATAGATGCATGTTAGATTGATATGATACTATACCTGATTGCCACGGTCGTGAGTTTGTCACACCAGGAGGCTAGGGTAATGATTAGATTGCCCATAGTATTGTAAGATCATTCATTGTACTCATGAGTTGACATTGTGATTGCCTTGATTTGGATTTATCCGAGTTTCTTTATGCTATTTGGAATGCTTATTTGGATTTAAGATAATGTATATGATTAGCATTACATCAAGGTTCATTTATATCCAATATTATATTCATATACTCCTTGTGTAGTGATTCTCACTCAAGTGAAGTGTGCAGGTGTACGAAATTGAGTGTTCATGTAGATGGCTCTGACATAACAGATGAGGATAGATCGTTTGTATTTGATGATTAGAATTTTAGAACGCTTCCGCAAGAACTATAAACTTTGTATAAGATTTTAAATATTTTGTTTATTATTTAAGTTTATTAGTTTGATCATCATTGTCATGAGGTTTAAATTACATACCTTATGGGTTGGGTGCACTCCCGGCCCAGTTGGTGTAGTATCTATTCAAGGTTTGGAAACGAGTGTTATAACCGTACTTTGCCCATATTTCAAATCGGGTACTAAATTTTAATTTATATTTAAACGGGTACTAATATTTAATTTCATTTCACCAACTGGGTACGTTGGAGATTCCGGTTAAATTGAGCCTATGTGGCCACCGGAGTTCCACATCAGATGAAGCCAGGTCAACACTTATTGCACGTGGCAAATTATTTTCTCTTCCCCCTTCTTTCCCCCTTTCCCACACCGAAATCTAATCAAGCCCTCCACGTCGGGTTCCGGTCAACTCCTCCACGTCGGGATCAAGAATGGAACTCCCTCTCATCTTCCATTTCATTGCCGCATCGGTACCTCTCTCATCTTCCAGACAAAATAGGCTTCGAGCTTCGAGATCGCGACCTGAACTCCCTCTCTCTCGCACAATCTAAAGAACGAAACTCTCTATAGAGCCCAGGAGATTCAAGGAATGACGATCAGGACCTTCTAGAATTTCATATCTCCCATCCAGATCTGATCTCCAACTAAATCCCATGGCGGGCGTCGTCTCAGCGCTATTCCTTCTCGATATCAAGGGCTAGGTTCTCGTATGACAGGACTATTGCGGCGATGTTACCGCCGTCTAGCCTGAGTGCTTCTTCACCAAGCTTATAAAGAAGGAGATGCCCTTTAATTCTTGCTGTTAAATCTTGTGATTTCTCTAGTGTTTCTGATTAGATCTCTGAGATCGTGGATTGTTGGGATCTATGTTTAGGGGGACCCGGAGTTACACGATCCGGTGGTGTATGATAATGGCGTGACCTACATGTTCATATACCACAATAATGACTTCTTGATCCCGACGTGGAAGGCTTGAAACACCAGAGAAATCACCAGATTCAATGATTCCGGCGTGGAGGGCTTGATCGGATTCCGGTGTGGGGAAGGGGGGGGGGGAGAAAAGAGAGTCCACGTGGATTAAGTTTCTGACGTGGAGCTTCGGCGGCCACCTAGACTCAATTTAACCGGAATCCCCAAAGTACCCAATTGGTGAAATGATATTAAAAATTAATACCCATTTTAATACAAATTAAAATTGAGTACCTAATTTGAAATATGGGAAAAGTACAATACTCACCAAAAATTTACCCAGATTACACCATAATTTGTTTTATACAGTTGTGCATAATTATTATGGTCAACTCCATTTTTTGGAATTAACAATTTTACAAAGTTGATTAAAAGATATGATCTAACGCTAAGGACTTTTATTATGCTTTAATGTAGATAAGAAATGATAATAAAATGGAGAAATTATTTGTAGATTGTTGACTAATGTTTTCTTGCCACAAGCTCCCTACTAATTCTCCACTTATGTTAAGGATAATTTTTTATTTAATTAAGACCAAAATCTTGAACTAGAATAAATAGAAGAGTTTTTGTATGGATGTTGAAAATGCCCCTCTCCTTATGTTGGTATTTTTTTTTTCACCCAATCCATCATTTATTATTCGGTCTCAACATCTTAGTTATGCTAATGTTTGGGGATTCAATTTAATTTTGGTTTGTTACTCGCATCTTCCCTCGGATCATCCTCTTCTGAACCTTAAAAGGAATAGTTCATGTGATAGAGATCATTTTCACTAACGTGAGGTTCAAGAAGATGTGTGCTCCCCCACCTTCTACAATAATTCATCTCTAGAGAAACTCCCAATATCTGAAAGAAAAGTTAGATCCTTACCGATTACACCACCAATTTATTTCAATTATATCTAAATTCTGATCGGTTTTAATTGCATCAAAGATTTTACATTGACCAAAAACTCCAAAACAATGTGAAACATACTACCATGAATACAAGTGATTATTCCTTGAAACGTTTTTAATCAAAACACAAAATTAAGTTGTATGCTCTTTAAGGAAGTATGCGTTCCACATTAATGGATTCCTTGCCATGTCCCTTGGATGGTTATTTATAAATCACTTGCCAAGCGTTGGGAAAACACAAAAAAGTGTATACAAGTCATTAAAAATACCCTCTCTTCTGTAAAAAATGGCCAACCTCCATATATCTCTCTTGTTTATGGTCCTTGTCGCATTTTTCACCGTTAATCATGCTACTATAAGACTTCCAGAGTGGCCTGACATTTCTGTAAAAGGTATCAATGGCCAGCTATACACTCGAAAAGGCCCAACTGGCATCATTGGTGATGTTGTTGAAGGTCCTTACATTGATGGAGAATGGTTAGAGGCAAGTGGCCCGACAAGCTTCTTCCCAGGCCAATGAAACACGTCTCTTAGATGTGCATCATTGGTTGACTGAATAAATATCCTAGGAAATAAGGTTTTCATATTGCTGAAACATAATAAGGTTTAGCTACGACACATACCCATGTTTATTGTAACACTTGACATTTGTCGCATAACGTTGATAAAATAATCAGTATGTCATAGTCTACCGGGTTTGCTTAATTTCCTTGGCCTTTTATTCCACAATTAACATATATTTGTTTCTAAAAATATTATGAAACTTAGGGATGACTATGCATGCATATCATGTGAATGCAATGTTATAAATAAACATAATTATTTAAAGAAGTATCTCTCAAAAAAGTGAAGATAGCTTTTACCCATGGAAATGCAAATGTTGAAGGAAAGAGATTGACACGGGTTATGTTCAAATGAGGTGTTTGTAATCTAAATGCTAGCACAATTTGAAATATATTAAGCTCTCACTTAAGATTTTGACATTTTGACATGTTTATTGGAAAAATAATATATAGGTACCACATTCAAACATGCATAGGTCATTTATTGCACATGTGCGCATAATGGGGATAAAAAATAAACTTAAATATGTATATTTTAGTGGGAAAATTATATATGGGTACCACATTCAAACATGCTCAGGTCACGTTTGCTACAATTACACATAGTAGGAATAAACAATTAACTTTAATACACATATTTTTGTTTATTTGGAAAAGAGGTTTTTTCTTTTTTTTTTATCTTTATTAATCATATGCCTAATCTCAGTATTTTATCATTTTACATCAGGAGCAGCAACCTAATGTGTATCTCACATACAATAAGATGCAACAAATCTTTTTTAAAAATGGAACTAATTGTGATGCAACTTAATATTTCCAATATTTATAAAATAAGAAGAGAATAAGGGAGACTAAAGGACTTATTTGGTTGCCTGATCCAACAACAACACTTGATGAAGGACCTGTAAACAAGCGAAAAATTTAGAATCTTCCATAATGCCCATCAAATGTCAATTTAGTTATCAAAACATGGGTGCTCTTTGATAAATTAGTCAATGTATTTGTTGGGAAATATTCACCTAGAGTTTTGTTATCTACACCCAATAAACGTGTTTTTTTATGGCTTAAATTTTATAAAACTATTAGATAAGTATTACAACATAAGAATAATATATATATATATATATATATATATATATATATATATATATATATATATATAGACATACATATATTGTTTAGTCTGTACATGTTGTATATATCTTATGCCCATGTGCGGGCCTCACGGTGTGTATTTGTACATATCCTTTGGGCCATTGCCCTAACACTTGTTGATCTTATTCACACCATTTCTCACTTTCTTAGTCATAGCACCTAATGCCAGTCTATGTCTCTATGACATTTAGCTGTAATATGAGTTGCAAAACAATGAGCATCTTGGAAGCTACTTAACACAGTTAGTAAGGTACATTTCAAGATGAAGTTGGCCATGTAGGCATCACATAACTATGAGGTTTTACATGGCTTCCTAGCCTATCCTAACAGGAGGTAGTAAAAGATAAGGCTTTACAAGCCACAATCAAGCTGGGAAGCTTTTGCATACTTACCAGAACCTGAAAGGATGCAAAAGATCAAGTCACCAGAATCTTCCCATAATTCTTGGTTACAACTCTCTCGTCCAGGATACACAAGTGGGGAAGAGGAGGGAGCACCTCCTTCAAGATTATGGGAAGAAGAGAGGGGCTGATGGGCTTGGCTGACAGACAAGGTGGATAGGAAATTGCAGGTTTCTCAAGATAGTCAGAGGGACAGATAGAGGTGATAGTCTAGTTGAGGAGGGAATCTGATCTTCTCCTCACCGGCAGAGATTCAGGTCAAATTTCAGAGGTTCATTGACCGAGCTTTTGGAGATGAATGCTTCTCGGGTAGGTCTCCAATGGTAGTAGGAAAGAGCATGGTAGTAATACCGTACAATAACGGTTGATTCTCTTTTGCGTGTGGTCAATACATGGCCATGCTTGAGCATTTAGATAAGCCTAGCTTTTTCAAGGATTCTCCGGTCATAAGATAGGGAGACTATGGTCTGAAATATGCCATAGCTTCCAAATTTAATTGGTGATTAATGTGATTGTTTACTGAATCATCAAGCCCTAATCGAGTGTTATTTCATGTGAGATTGGCTAGCTTACACTTCCAGACCAACCTTCATCTTTAGCACATGCAATCCATTCTTTATTGGCATGTTATCACATATGATCAATTTGTACTTCAGCCCATAATCTATTATGTCTTTCTATGCAAGCTTCTTTTAATTACAATCTAACCCTCAAGTCCCTCGAAATCTTATAATCCATGCAAAGTTGAAATTAAGTCAAACATAAACAAGAGGGTTAAAGAAATTTCAATCATAATAAGGGTGGCATTTACACTTGGGGTGGCTTAGTTGCCCTCCTTGACCTTGTATGATCTCTCTACTTCCATCAACCTCATATTCTAGAGATATGTGTTGATGTTTTCTGGTTGCCCCATGTCTACTCCCATCATTAGGGCCGCTTATATGATTTTTTTTATCATGCCAATCAACTAGTTTGAGTGGAACAATTCATACCTTTAGGGTCAATGTGCTATATTCTCTACTTCGTGGTGGTTTATGGTTTTGTCTCTTCCTGGTTTTAAGGGGCTTTGTTCTTCCTAGGTCGCCTCCTAGGCCTGGTTGGTTGTTCTGTGTTGCTCTCCTTTGCATGTTTTGTGGCTTGTTTTGTTTCTTTTTCCCTTTTGAATTTCAATGGCCTCCCCTGTCCTTGTTGGTTCTTTACTTGATTTATTCTTTATGTGGGCCCAGGTTACATCCAAGACTAGATTCCATCCCCTATTTATGTATCTTAAAGACATTTGACTGAGGTCCAGGGCACCATGATTAATTAATTTCAAAACATGTATAGTTTGTGTTCTGCAATCAAGCCCTTGATAGTTTAAAGAATTACAAATCAGTCCCTGAGTGTTTGGTGGATTAGTAGGGGGCCCACGAGATTTGTCTGAGCTTGGCTCCAGATCCAGCATAGTGCCCACATTCTACCAGAGGCCCATCATCATATCTTCTTTAAAGCTTGCCTACTAGTAGGTTGAATTTTTTTGAACCCTTATCGGGCTTTCGCGGGCTCTTGTGTTCACTCAAAGCCCGCCCGCTGCTCGGCCCGCCTTGGTCTTGATCCTCTAATGGATGCGCAGTAGAGATTTGTTTCTCCTTGCATGGATCATCACATGGCAAGCGGTTGAGATTTAATTCTCCCAGGCCCCTCTTTGCCAGATCACCTTTCTCGATTTCAACCTCCACGCTAACCCATGCATGTCCGAAATGTGTGCTCTATTTTCCACTGACCACCATGGTACGAACCCTATTGAACTGTCGCGACCCATCCCCTCTGTTAGAGGTTTGTGGGAGGTTTGGCGGTCCATTGGAGATTGTGGGTCCACAGACCTGTCCTGCTTAGTTGGAGTATTGGTCCGAGAGGCGACTGAGCTCCGTAGATTTTCTTCGTTGCTTTCTTTAGCGTGCCGCCTCCTGTAGAGGTTCCCTCGGCCTTGTCCTTCTCCACCAAGCTTTCCCTTCCCTTTCCTGTCACCTAAGTATTTCCTTGTCATCTCCCTATTCTCCTACGCCATCGCGTTGCCTTCCATCTCCTCCCTGATTTCATTGGCCATCCCCTTGCTCCATGGCAGCTGGGGTTGTCCCCATTATAAGTTGACAAGTATTTGGTGTTTTCAGGACCCAATTGATAAGTGTTCATTTGAGCATAATTTTATACTATATTCTTATATGCTTGGCATGTAATTGTGAAGACTTTTTGCCCACCGATACTTAAAATGTATTTATTTTCATCAACAGGGCATGATACAAGGACCCCGGAGGAAAGAAAGCATTTCGAGAGAAACCGGGATCCCAGAGCACCCAGAAGGACCCATACGGGCAAGCATACGGGCTGACATATGGCTGTATACTGGCCCCTAAAGGGAATATGGGCCAGTATACGACACGTATGATAGCTGGTATAATGATTGGCCCGTATACGGGCCGATATATGGCCCATATACGGGCCCGTATGAAGGTGGCTGGCCCGTATATGAGCTGACATACGTCCATATACGGGCCTGTACATCGTCAATATTGGGCGAATCTGCAGATTTTGAAGAGGGCAAATGGGTAAATCTCACCCTAAAAAAACCCTAAGGGTATAAAAGCGAACCAAGAGAGGGTTTGAGGGGGAGCTTGGAGAGCTTGGGGAGACATAGGAAAATCTTGGGGAAAGCTTGGAGGTCTTCACCTAGAGGCCATTGGAGCAAGAGGAGGGGACACCTTTGGAAGAAGATAAAGAAGCCATCAACGGTGATTTCATTGGATTTACATATCATGTCTTCTTTGATTTCTTTCATCTTGTTTTGGATTGTTGCCCTCCCACCAAGGAGGGCTAACTTTGTAGATGCTTGGATGATTGATGAACCCTTGGACATGATTTAATTAATGTTGGTTCTCTATTCTTGAATGCTTAGTTATATTCATTGAGTCTATTGGATGTTTTAATGTGAGTGAATCTCTCTACGTTGCGAGAGCCCGGAGAGATTCTCGTAGTCCATATGGGGGAAGAAGCGAACGCCTCCCCATATGTAGACCATCTCCAATAGAGGGGATTGTGAGTATACCGGGAACCCGGGTACTAAGGAGAGCGACTCCTTTAGATGAATTATTCCCATAATACTTCCAAGAAATATGTTCAAGAACATAATCGGTAAGGGCACTAGGATTAGTAACTCACCTCGGGATGAGGGAGTGAAAGCACGATAGGAACCCTTGGCCAAGAATTAACCAAGTGTCGGGATAGAGAATAGCATTCATCCTTTAGAAGTCCAAGGGGGATTCAATTGTCCGAGCATCCCCTTCTTATGATTATTTGACCGTAAGAGCAACCCGATCCCTTTGTTCATGATTTCAATTTGATTAGTTTAGAATTTAGTATAATCAACCACCTTAGACTGACTAATTAGTAGAAGAATAGTGGGTACTAGTACTTCCATCTCCCTGTGGATCGACAACATGACTTTCATGTCCACTTTATTACTTGTGACGACCCGTACACTTGCGGTTGCATCGCACCACCAATGTTGCACAGGATCTCGCATGGCATCTTCTGGCCTCTGCGTACTCTCATCGCCACATGAATGTCATCAGTGAATTGCCCTCCCCTATGATAAACATAAATGAGATCTCCCACCGACTTCATTATGAGCGAGGCTGAGTCCTGACTCCAGCAGAACATTGACATCCTCCTTATTTCCAACCACCTAATCTTGTCATCCGCTCGCTCCAATCCCCTAAGATCCGGGGTCTAGGGTTCGCACCATAGTGAGAAGGCTGGGAGGTGGATCTCCCAGGCTCGCTCCAGTTTCCTTACTTCATCGGCTGACTTGCAGGTAATGATCAGCCTCCCATTTCGGAATGTCTTCACTAGCTAGTATCACTCCCTGCCCAAAGCTTCCTGTAGTGCAGTTGATACAGATGATCTATTCGCCATGTATATCTTCCCTAAGCTTGGTGATCGTTGCCACCATGAAGGTCTTCAGTTCCTCTTTCCCCATCATCATGTCGTTGTCCAAGGCTAAGGAAATATTATGTCTTTATAAGGTCCCGGGAGCTGTGATTTCCTCACTGCTTCTCCTCTTTCCTGTACTCTCCGGCGCCTTCTTGTCGATGCGAGCATTCATCCAAATCACAAGTTGGGTACATCAGTGGTTCGCATGTGCTTCTCGTCTTCCCCTCCTATTCCATTACACACTAGACAAGTCATCACCCGCCCATACTCCGTTGCTAGATGTCCTGGCTTCAAGCACTGGCCACAGACTTCCATGACTCCGATCAGCGTTTGGATGCATGGCGGTGACCGGTGCCTCTACGGTTGTGAAGAGAGTAGGGGAGTGGGGTGTAGTTGTTCTGGGGGGCTTCGTTGTTGCCAAGTCTCCTCTATCATCCTCCTCCTATGCTTAAAAGGCACCTCCGTTCAACCACCATCATCGGAGGTGGGGCTCGGTGGTGCACGCGGCGTTGCTAGGGCTTCGCTAATGAAGGTTTTCTTCCCTTCCCTAATGACGGTGTCCGCATAGCTAACTCCACATCTCGGACTTCCATCCTTTGCAGCCTCTTGTGGGCTTGGAAGGGCTTTGTTGCCTGTTTCCACCGCCGGTAAAGCCCTACGCTTCCATAGTCTTGCCATTCCGGTGTTGTTGAGGTCGTCTTCTTGCTCTGCTTCTGGTCGGATATTGCGCCACCCTCTAGGTATCTCTCTCCGCCGCTCTTTTATGAATCCCTTAATAATTTTTATGAATGTGTTTTTTTGTCTTGAATAAAGTTCTCTTTTTAGTCCTTGTATAGTTGGGAAAACATAATTTATTTGGAATAATTTGGAACACGATTTTTTTAACAAAAATTAATTGATTAGACTAATATAATCATAAATTTGGAACAAGATTTTTTAGCAAAAATTATTTAGAAATTTAATTTGAAATTAATATTTAAGAGATCAAACTCAAGATAGACAAAAAGAAAATTTGCAATTCACTGCAAATACAAATTAAAATTGCATAACTCTCCTTCCAACTTATCTAATGAAAGCACTTCTTTCCAAATCTCCATTTTTCTCACAAAAAGTTTGTTAAGAAATGACGTGAGTAGTACAGTATTTAATTTGTTCTTCTAACCATCATCTTAGTTTGCAAGAAACCAAGGAAGCAAAATATCAATCAAAATCCACTGTCTTGAGAGTGACAAATATGCATTGTTATTTTGTCTTTGGCAAGACTTTTTTTGTGTCACCATTTTTTTATTTTCTATTTTCTATTTTGAAACTAATATATATACAAGAATGAAGCCAATGATTATTTGTTTTTCTCTACATGGTTCTATATGGTTTCCATTGTTTTTATATTGATTGTTGTAGATCAATATGAGACTTGGAGGAATTAGGCTAACCCCACGTCGAGACCGAGGTCCCCTAGTAAAGCAAAGGGCCAGATGCAACCTTGCGACCTCCTCCTCCTAATCACTCTCTTGTAACACCTAGTTTTAATTATAAACCCTTATAAACCAACCTTTAGAGAGAAAGTTAGTAACTCATTTCTTCTCACAAGGAGAGGTTGATAGTTCGAATCATATTTATGGTGTATTTGTAGCGACTTGTCCATATTTATCTAAAAAAAAAAAAACTATCAACCCTTGTAACTCTTTAACGCATTAATGGATATGATTGATTTATTTTTTTAAATAAAAAAAATAAAAAAATATGAAGACTTGGGTTAAAAAATGGGTTCTTCATTTGGTTTGCTTGTCTTGAAATGAGTTATTAATATTTGTTTGGATCAATGTGTCAATCAATATATTTATTTGAAAATTTTCTTGTGATAAATTATTCTAATTTTGTTGCAAAAATTATATAATTAGTTGTTAATTATGGTATTTTTAAAGATGTCTATTGATGAAGGTTATTATGCAAGATAATCTTTAAAGCCAATGGTCCTGAATAAAATGTTTTTATTAATTAAATATAAACTAAACTATTTCAAATCAGGTTGGTAAACAACCCAATCATGTTAAAGCTTGACTCAAAATCAATCTATATTAAAAAAAAAAATTTAAAAGAAATCAAACTGGAGTAAGTGTATGAAACAAAACATTTTAGGGAATTTAAAAATGTATTATTTAAGTTCCCCATCTTAGAGAAATCTCTCACCACTAGGCTATAAATGGCCGAGCTTGATCGGGTTGGGCCCGGCTAGAGCTCGGCTCGAAATTGCATAACTCAAGCTCGAGCTCAAATAAGTTTGTTCGAGCTCGGCTAGATTTTAATTTCGAAAGCTCGAGCTCTGCTCGATTTAGCTTGAAATTAAGAACTCGATTATAATTGTAAGAGCTCGGCTTGAAAGCTTGAAATTCTGAACCGAGTTCGAGCTTTTATCGAGACGATCTCGAGCTATTCACAAACAACTTGATTATTTAACAACCCTACTCACCACTCGACTATATATCCTCCTCTTGAATAAAAAATTTATGGGAGATTTGCATGTATAGTTCTCATAAAACATAAAATTACATATGCACCCCCAAAATTTCCATAATTTCATATGTACCCCTATATTTCACATATGCTTACATACATATCCCCAAAGCTAAAATTTTAATTTTTAAAAATATCTAAAACATAACCCTCATTTCTTAATCTCTATTTTAAAAGAAAAACATTGTATAAAAATAATTTAAAAAATATAAGGTTGACTTTGACCATATTAGCAGGGGGCGAGTGGATGCTCATGCACCCCCTTGGTTCCAGGAGGACCTCTACCTCCATAAAGTTATTGTTATAAATATGTAATATATTACCATATTCCACATCAAAATGCTATTATAGTCTATTGGTCAGAATTTCATATTGAGGTCATGGAGTGTAAAATCCAAGGAATTTTAAGGAAATAAATGTGTCAAAATTTTCTTTAAAATTATTTGTTAATTCAATAATTTCCGTGGAGAGTTAAATGAGGACCTAATAGTGGGGGAAATCAAGTTAAAAAAAGAGATTTAAAACCCTAATTAGGGTTTATGGGGGGACCAGAAGGACTTACTACTTAATTTGTAAAAGTCACGGAGGACTAGAAGAGAATTGTCCTCTCTCACAGTCTTGGACTAAATTGCAACACAAGAGGGGAGAAGGACTTCTGGAAAATTTTCCATAGAAAAATCTCTATACGAGTGAACCAACGGTTGAGATTAAATCATCTCAGACTGTGGTTGATCTCGAAGCGTTATAAAGGCTCACATGGAGCCATGTGGCAAGCTCAGATTGAATCCATCTGATCGTATACCAGATACGAGGCACGTAGAGAAAGATTAATGAAAGTGACCCTACGGTGAGGGCATATACAAGACCACTCATCTTAAGATGAGTTAGGATCTCGAGGCATAAACTGAGAATCCAGCCTTTGAGCAAAATCAGATCTCAGCCATTGATCTGGCTGGTGTTAGATCCGAGGCTTTGGAATTGAATCTCAGCCATTGAAGTAGATCAAGAGATCCTCACCCCACATCCGAGAGACCACATCTCAAGGCATCTCCACTGTTTCTTAGCAGCCTGAAACCGACCGTGAGCGAGCCTCGCCGGTTCTCCCGTGCGTTACGAGCGAGGATGATGGTCGTCGGTCGGCGAGGTTGCGGGCGTTGGCGACGTTCGGTCTGGCCTTCCAGGGGCCATAAAAAGGGGGACACCACCCCACTGTTTTGTCACACAGCAAGCGAGAGAAACTCCGGTGAGGTGACAGTCGGAGAGGAGGAGAGGTGCTCCGGTAGGCGATCGTCTCTTTCCGTCCCGCTGGCCGAGTCGCGGAAGCTGCCGCAGTGATCTTCGTGTGGACAAGGCTAGAAGCTGCGAGGAGAGGTAGAGGCCACGGTTGGAGTTCGCCGGAAAATCAGAGAAGCACCATGCGACGCCGGGAAGCTCCCTGTTGGTGCTAACTATTGTCCTCAACCTTCCGGGGCTAAGGTCAAGCTAAACTGTGAAATGGGCTGGAAATGGGCCCAATTCACCTAAAGTGGTTAGAGATGACTAAATAGGGTTTAGACTCAATAAGTAAACTAGAGTTGACTAGGTTTGACCAAGTTGGGTCCAGAGACATCTAAAGGACATGGAAACAGGGGAAAAGGACCAGAAACCCGAGAGAAGATCTTAGGACTTGTTAGTAGGCCTAGGCCCAACAGAGACGATAGACATGCATATGTAACTAGAGATTCGATGAAATCTTGACTCTAATAAAGCCTATGTATACCAGATACTCTCGGGGAGACGTAAAGCATTCCAGAGGATTCTAGGAAGACTTCTAGTTTCACGAGGAGGTAAGTACACTTGCCTAGTTCCCACCCGTTTTTTTTTTGGGTTTTCTTGGACTTGCTTATGCCTTGATTTCTTATGCTTCATTGATAACATACATGCGTCATTATTTATTTTGGAATCCTGTTGAGCATGTATGGTTATTTTATGGGATGTTGGTATCCCTGTTTGCTATGGTTTACTGCCCGGACTCGATGGAGCGCGGAGGCTCCGATAGGGGAATGTTCAGGGACAGGACCCCCTGGCATTTCTGCCTGCCTAACCAGAGAGGCGATTCTCTGGTGGTCTTACCCGTCAGTGGGCATGGTACGCTGACCTTGTTAACACGTATGATTGGTAGTTCTACTGATTTGCGACCGAAGGGTCGAACGACTAGGAGGTCGTGCATTACAACAAATAGCTGGACATACTGGCCGGGAGTGATCCTTGAGTTTCTTGAAACTCATCACAGGGGCTCGAGGGCTTCTGTTACCAGGGGTCGTACCTTTGGATTGTTTCTGGTAGACTCCTAGGGTTGTGTTACTTGGTATTGTGACCTCATTGTTTGACATATTGCTTATTTATGTCTTTGTGACTCCGCAGGGGTACTTACTGAGCTTTCCATTCGAAAGCTCACGCATTTTGCTCTTTCTCTATTCTACAGATTCTGAGGTTTAGAGGGAGGAGCTGGGGAGAGGTCGATAGGAGATCCGAGGTCTGGGAGTCTCCTTTTTCCTTTATTTTGTGAGCTTTACTATGTGTAGGGTATAGGGACCAGACTATTATAGGGCCTATGGACCCTGATGACTCTATGTTCTTTTGAACTCGAGTTTATTTTATATTATGGATTGTTATCTGCTTATCACCTTTCTATGCCTTGTGTTTGAGTTGAGTTTGTCTCTGCTTGAATACAGCCGGTCTGTTGACGCGCTCGAGGTCCCGGGATCCGGGTCGGGGCGTGACATGGAGACTCGGGTTCAAATTCCAACGGTCATAATTTTTTTTTTTAAAAAAATTAGTACTGATATCACCTATAAAATTTAAATTTTGCTCATATATTCCCAATAAATCCTTTTATTTTTACCTCATATATCAATGATTTCTTTTATTATTTGAATTTAATTTCAATATCATAATTTTTTTATTATGATTTCTATGTACTTTTAGTGTCTTTTACATACATTCCTCCAATAAAGCATGGATGGAATTAAACTGGTACCCAGAGAATTAAAAAAATAAAATAAAATAAACTTGTTATTTTTTAAGCATAAGAATTAGTATAAACAATAATGTTAAGTTTGAATTAATATATATATTTTTAATATTTATAAAAAAATTTAAGTTGAATTAATATAAAACTTATTATTTTTTAAACAAAGGAATTAGTATAAATAAATAATTTTAAATTTAAATTAATATATTTTCTTAATATTTATAAAAAAAATTAGTTGAAGTCATCACCACCTTAACTTTACTTTGTTCCGCCATGGCATATTGGTATCTATGCAAACCATGTAATTATGAAATTTACAGGATATACACACAGTTTTACTTATATATATATATGGGTCAGGATCACGGGGCCTTTATTTTGGTAATTTGGCGTCCTTTTTAGATTCGTTTGGTTTTGCGATGTTTTTAGCAAATCATGGATGGAAAACGTTGAAAAAATAAAGCGTCGCGATTTTAAATCTGATTTAGGAACTTGTAGGGTTTTATCTTAATGGGTGAAATTTTATACGGTTGAAATTTCACCATTTAATATGAAGACCCTACAAATTCCTAAATGTATTTAAAATCGACATTCTCGCTATTTTTCGATGCTCTTTCCATCCATACAGCTAGATTTGGTTAAAATAATGCAAAACCAATGAATGAAAAGAATGATGCCAATGCCAAAATAATGCCATAATGATCCTAACCCTATATATATATATATATATATATATATATATATATATATATATATATATATATATATATATATATATTGTCAAAATCTGTTTATTTATTGACCTCCACTCTACTGTACAGCATTTCTACGAAATGCGACATGTAACCATCAACTAGTGACTCAAGACGCCACACCTAACTCTATATTTAACAATTAGAATTTCAAATTTTATACTTGAAACTTTAAAAATTAAATAAAAATATCTCTACATATGATGTGGAACTTAGCCATGCACATGTCATACATAACACCACACATACATAACTCCATAGTAGTCCACTCCCCATAGGATTTTTTTTTTCTTTTTTAAATAATTAATTTTATTTTAATTAGTTAATAGGTATTTCCCAGGATGATTATTCCTGTGGTGGGTGGCAAAACAAATAAATTGAATTAATTAAAATTTGGACTCTGATTAATATAATTAAAATAAATCCCGGCTAAATAATAATCAATAATAATTATTTATATTACATTTTTAAAATTTAATTATCCCAAGAGACTGACAAACACATCCCAACAGCCAAACCTAGAGATTTTTTCTTCTCTCAGGCATTTCGACAAACATCTCTCGTGCATAATCCACCAAGATGGATTTCAGCTAACCATGACGACAAGGCTGGAAGAAACGAAGAAGTAAACCTAAAGCCTCTCAAGATTCCTCTCCTTCTCGATCCCTTACAAAATCCATAGCATGGCATCTCACGTACCTGATCCCCGAGCACCGGAACCAGAGATGGTCTTCGCTCGCCGCCTCTGCTGTTGTGTCTGGGTTCCCTGGCCGTCGTCGAGATCGCACCCTCCTCCGTCTTCTACCGAGTGGTGGGAGAGCATCGGAGTCTCGGAGAGCGGCCGCACCACGGTTCCCAACCGGTGGTGGGCCAAGCCATTCTTGAAGGTGAGAGAATGGTCGGAGCTCGTCGCCGGGCCGAGATGGAAGACCTTTATAAGGAGATTCAGGCGGAGCTCCAAGCTGGGAAGGATGGCTTCGAGCTTTCAGTACGATCCGTTGAGCTATGCGCTCAACTTCGACGATGGCGCGGGGCATCATGACGATGATGTCCTCCAGGAGGAGGACGCTGGGTTTCGTGATTTCTCGTCTCGGTTCGCGGCGCCGGGGGCGCCAGCGGCGGCGCAGCCAAACGAGCCGGCTCAGGGTCAGACACGTGGTGGGATCTGATTGGGTGGTGGTGGTTCTATTGTAAAATAAGTGGGTGTCTTTATCAATGGTGGGGATTGGAATTGGATGGATGAAAATGAAAAGCATTTGGAGGTAAGTGGGATTTGTGTGGATTTATTTATGTTCAAGAAATGAGAGGATTTGGAGAACACGCAAGCATGAAGCATTGGATGATGTTTAAGTATTTGGGTTGGATTGTGTTGGTGGAGTGGAAAAGTTTGGATAGAACTCTTTCTTTCTTGTTAATTATTATTTTTGGGTTGCTATCTATGTATAAAATATCAGTTTATTATAGAAATTTTTTCTTAGAGATGATTATTTGAAAATGTATGTTGACAAATGAGATCCGATATAATTGCTACATAAAGTTATCATAATGGAGAAAGCCACATAACCAAAAACTCAATCAATCAAGTAAGAGCACAATCAAGAACACAAACATAAAGAATTTTGATCTAATATAAATCTACATCCACGGGAAGACACTCAACAACAAATTATTATCTGCAAAGAATAAGTATAAAATTGAATTTACAAAAAAAAAAAAAAACACCTCAAGAATACTCAATACTCTCTCTTCGTATTGAACTCCTTTCCCTATTCTTCAATTGTGGATTCAGTTTCTCCTTCTCCTGCAGAGCTATCAGCCGTCAGGGAACTTAGACTTTGTTGTGAATTGTGCGGCAAATAAGCAAAGAAAACAAGAAGAAAAAAAAGGAGAACACAAAAGATTTTACATGGTTTGGCGATGTGCCTACGTCCACAGGAGCAAACAACGGAATTTCACTATATATCAAATTAGGGTTACATCATAAGTATTTATACTAAACCTCTAATGTACGGAAATTACAAAATTGACATTTTCGTACCGTACCGGCATCTGCATGTTTGCCACTGTGTTCGCGGAAAATATGAGCCATACTTCAACAGATTTCTCTCACGCCCTTTTAACCATCAAACATTAGTTGCTCATTTATATGATCACCAAGTAAACCCTAAAATAAAGTGATATGAAACATAATTGGTACATGGGCATTACTTCTTGGGTTTTTTGCTAATGTGGCTCAACCAACTTGCTAAGGCTTCTGACTAATTTTGAGTCATATCTCAACAATCTCGACCTTTACTCTCAATTAGTCACTATTCTTAACCTCCTTCCGATGCTTGGACTACTCAACAGTGCTGAATACCAATCAAGTTTAGGCATACACTAAACTTGACTGGTGGAATTGATTTTGTTAGACAATCTACTGCATTTTCTTTAGTTGAGACCTTGACCAGCACAACTGAGCTTTCTTCTACAACATCTCTCACAAAATGCATCCTCACATCAATGTGTTTCGTTCTCTCATGAAATACTTGATTCTTGGCAAGACAAATTGCACTTTGACTATCACAGAAAACCTCAACATTTTCTTGTGCATAACACAATTCTGCTGCAATCCCTCTAAGCCAAATAGCTTCCTTAAAAGCTTATGTGATTGCAATATATTCAACCTCGGTTGTTGAAAGAGCTACCACAAGTTGCAGGTTTGCTTTCCAACTTACAGCTGTGTTACACATTGTGAACACATATCCTGTGACAGGTTTCCTGGTATCTATACTACTAGTAAAAGTTTAATCAACATAACCCGCAATCAAGCCATCTTGCTCAGGTTTATGTGTGAACTTTAACTTGTCTTAATTGTACATTTGAGATATGTAAGTATCCATTTCACGTCCTCCCAATGAATCTTCCCAGGTTTCGCCATAAACCGACTGACCATACTTACTGCATATACTAAGGGTTTGTTTTGATGCATAGTAATTTTTCATGTAGGAATTTTATTCCATAGGACGTGGAGATGATTCCTATGGGAATTACTACAGGAAAAATTCCCATGGAATGAGTGTTTGGCTATGTATAAAAATTTTAACACTCGTTAGAATTTTTCAACACAATAGCCGTTAGACTATATTAGTTGTAAAATAGTCGTTGAAAAATAGCCTTTATAATACTAGCTGTTAACCATTTTGCTCTATTTATACCCAACACTCTTCTTGAAATATGTAAACTTATCTCCCTTTGGCTCTAAATTTTCACACCTCCAAGCCTTGTTTTCAATATGGATTTGGATTATTGGAGAAGGATTAATGAAGATGATAATGAATTCGTGCTCACCATTCTACTGAGTTTATTTTCTACAAGTTTAGAAAATAGACCCTATCATACATCTATATTTACAGGTGCTGCATATGTACAAGAAATTCTTGAAAGTCATGAAGTACGTTGTAAGAGAAAGTTTCGTATGGAGCCTCGTATTTTGCAAGCACTTGCTAATTATTAAGAGAAAGGTCTCTTCTTCACAACTCAAAAAGAAGTGCACTAATGTTTGTGTACACTTTTGCACATAATGCTAGTAACCGTGACATACAATAGAGCTTTCAACATTCGACAGAAACAATTAGCTGATTATTTTGATAAAGGGCTTAAAGCTATCACTACGCTTGCTAATCATATATAGAAACTTCATCGACAATTACATCACTAGTTATCTAGAATAGTAGTTTTTCCCCCATATTTCAAGGTTTGAAAACTATAAATTATGATTTAATTGTCTTTCATTTAATTTCTTCTTTTTTAACAAAAAAGAATCTCTTAGCAAATGTTATGAGTTTGTTCTTTAAGATTGTATTGGTGCCATTGATGGAATGCATATTCCGATCACCATTTCTTTGGAATTGCAAGGTCCTTACCGAGATAGAAAACATATGTTATCCCAGAATATTATGGTCGCATGTGATTTTAACTTTCATTTCGTATATGTTCGAACTGGTTGGGAATGTTCCACTTCTGATGTTAGGGTACTTCAGCATTCAATTGACCAAGGCTTCCATGTCCCAAGGGGTAAATATTATCTAGTGGGCGCATGGTATGTAAATACCCAAATTTCATTGCTCCATACCGGAGTGTTCATTATCATTTATATGAGCAAGGGTGGGCGCAATCTAGACTAGCAATTATAAAGAACTATTTAATTTGATACATGTTTCATTGAAGTATCATGTTGAACTCATCATAATGTCTCGTATAATTTCATTCATATACACAATAGCGCAGATGAAATTGAGGAAATTAATAATGGAGCTAAGGAAATTACTGCCCCCAATTGATATGATATGTATGGAAATGATGTCAACACAATGAACTTTGAGCGTGTTGCAGGTGCTCGTAAAAGAGATGAAATAGCAATGCAAATGTATAATTATTGCAACTATCATAGAAATGTAATATGAAAGATGTATAAGGCTTTCAATGTTGGCTTTTTAATCCTATAAATGCCATCATTTTTTTTAACCTATATCATGAAGTCAATATATCCAAGGAAAAAAAAACAAAGCACATAGTTACAATAATAAACATCTCCAAACATGAAGTAATTGTACTCAAATATATCCAAACAAAGCACATAACATTGTTAAAATAATCAACCACTACTCCACATTTGAAAACATTAGTTGAAGCCACGCCACTCTTCGATCTTCCTTAAGACACAAGAAGAATTCACGATTACCCTTCTCATTAAACAATATTGTAGCTTTGACCATGTCCGCCATGTTAAATGTCGCGACACATTCTCCTATAATATACTTCTCCTCTACTTGTTTCATCTTCAAAGCATTGATATACCGATCAGTCTCATTGCGACGCAGATCTTTGTATTTTTCAATGGATGCCTCGTGTACATTTTTTCTCTTTTGATCCCTTTTTCTCCTTTATCTATCCTCATCTCCCAACCCATTTCACCTTTTATTACCTGAACTTTCAGGTTTTGAAGTAAATGGTTGAGTGCATGGAGGTTCCACTGCATAAAATCACCATCCTCTGCCTCTATTTCAGGTGTAGACAATAATTGAATAGGACCATTTGGAGCAGGAATACTTGGAGATGGAGTGTCAATTGGTGCATTAGTTATGTTTGCATAATATTCTACACCATGAGAGCGTCTTCCTTCTGCATATCTCCCTATATAATGAATGTATAATTGATTAGAAAACAACAAATCTTAAGAGTAAACATTAGTAAACAACACGTTCTTCCCTCATAAATCTCCTTCAATGCTGTGAAATATGAAAATTGTCTTTGATGTCATCTCCTTGCTTCTCTATTTCTTTGTGTATTTTGACTAACATTGGGTTAAAAAAAAATTGTATATTGTTCATTGCTTATGATATAAATATGCATACCTTAAGTAATGGTGCCCAAACATCATCAATGACTGATGCAATGTGTTTTTCATAATCCCATCCAAAACCACTTAATTCGGAGAACTCCTTCAGAAGCTTGTAGACTTTCTTCAACTCTTGCTCTAATGTTTTGATTTGTATAATACTGAAGTTTGTTGAAATTTGCTTCACCCATGTTTCAATCTCTTGACCTCTATTTGATAATATTTATCCACCCATTTTTAGGTTGTGCTAGTAGTTTGTTTTTATGGTTTTGTTTTATAATTAATTTTTTTTTTAATTTTTTTTTTCTATCATGGAATATGATGTCGGAACAAGGATTGGCATACACAATTTAATCTTTCCAATATAACTCATTATAAAAATTAATAATATTCTAATATGACTGCTTCATCGGATAAACGATAGGGATTTCTAATAAGACCTTTATGTCTTGGTTTATCTGCATATTTGTGTAAAAGGTTTAGTAGATGGTCAATCTTTTGTTTTAGATGTTAAGGAAAATAATCTTATAATTTAATTAATTTTTTTAACATATATATTATTTAACTATTCATAAAAGAGGAGTGTTGGGTAACTAAAGTTCAACATATAGTATGGGATTAAGGCTTAGTTGTTGTTGATGTTGTTTTTGTTTTATTTAACTATTATAGATTTTAAAAAAAATGTTATTTATGCAAACTAGAAACTTATATTTAATATGATTTAACAATGAAAAGAGAAATGCAATGCAAATAGGATTTAAATTAGAACTCAAAATTATCGATTTGATATTTTTTTAAGAATGTCTCTGCATTTTACATATATTAGAATAATTTATTTTTAATAATATTATTATTAAATAATAATTTTTATAATTGGTAATAGAATTATTAAGAAGTTTACTAAAATTACTCTAGTCTATGTAAACATTGGTCTAATATATAAGGAGTGTAGTTCTATTCCTTATCTCTTCTTTCTCTCCTCTCTCCCTATCATTTTTTTTTTGGGACATTTGAGCGAAGTGGTCAGCACCACCCAGCTAAGTTACCCACGGGCAGCACACGTCTTGGGATCGAATCCGCACAAGGGGGAACCAACGCCATCCGTAGACTGGCTATCCACAACCTGCGGGACCCGCCACAAGAAATGGCTTCAGCGTAGACTCGAACCCACGCGGGGCTTGAGTCACGCGACCGGCTTGACCATTCGGCTGAGATGCCGTTGTCTCCTCTCTCCCTATCATTACTAGCATGACTTTTAGACTAACTTTACTGTGGGGATATTTGTTGGAAATATTGAAGGGCTAATTTTATGGAAATTACACTTCTTCTATGAAGTTAGCTTATGGTATTTGATGTAACACCCTAATCCTTTCTAGGACCCAGGTGTCACACCAGCCAGGTCAGGGAGTGAACCCCGGCCTAAGGCTGTATAAAGACATTAAATACTCAAAACCAAACTAATAGTAAGGCAAATATAAATCCAAATGCTGCATTATTACAAACCATAATGTTTTGATGTCTCAGACAAGTTCAGAGGGGAGTTAACATACTCCTCAAATACAACACAATAAGATAAGGTAATTGTCGCAGGCCAAGCAGTCAGAGCCAACTAAGGGGAATCCAACCTAACTCCAATCTATGCAGGCCCATGACCCTACTTACTATCTGCAAAAAAAAGCAACAAAAGGTGAGCTACAGGAGCTCAGTGAGGTACAACACTACTGTCAGGTTCGCACACCTGTAAGTCTTCCATATCAAGTAATGAAATATCGAAAGAGAAATACAAGAACTAACGATATTTAAATCGTGAAAAGACACTAACATGTTGATCATAATATATCTCATGGAAATATTTAGTGAAGTCATATGACATACCTTCAAATATTTATTAAATCTTTTATCGTTAGGTCGAGAAATGATTTCCACATATGTCCTGGCTGACCAACTCAAAGCCAGTAGCCTTCACGGTTGGACCAACTCAACAACCGTGGAGGTGACATGCCGTGGAATCAATTCCTCATCAACATTCATGTTAGTGACTCTACACCCCTACTTTCATACAGCGGAACCAAAGTGAAAACGAGTGGACCAACTCAACACTCGATAGCTCTCCGGTCGGACCAACTCAACGACCGTGAGCATAAATATATATACGTATACTAAGCACTCGAAGAGTACGGAAAGGGGGTTTTATTTCTGGGAAATCAGAATGGTTTGAAAACAGATAGTGTGGCTAGTAAAAACCGAGTTATAAAAATCACCCCTTCCCTACCTAGTATCATACTCTCTGGCTCCGTCATAGAGCCACCTCTGGGGCAGGCGTGTATGTGAGTACGGTGTAGTGCACTAATATGTCTATGAAATATAATCTCTACTTTCATGCTTGAAAATTTATAGTATTTCATAAATGGATTTTCTGAAAATACTGAACATGATCTCTACTTTCATGCTAGGAAACTTACAGTATTTATGAAAATTAATCAACTCATATCATGCATTCTCAAGAAGACAATACGAACAAAATATGGGAAAATACGGTAAATGTACAGTTGTGTTCCCTCACCTCAGTATTGTAAATCCCTAGGATTGGTCAGGCTCTTCGGCAGCAGTGACTTGACCCTTGCCCTTCCCTTGGCCTAGAGAACAAAATACGGATATTCAGGAATACGAATCCGTATTCTTAACTTGTATTCTCATTTAAGCTCAAAAGAATACGATAGGTTCTATCAGCCACATTTAAGGTATAATTCCTCTTAGTACGACTTCGTATTTCTAAAGAATGAAGAATACAAAAATTCCAATTTCGACCTTAGCTCTATGGAACTTCTAACACGTTCTTTAAATATAACTACATGCCAAACAAAAACATGAAGGTTTATTCAACTATGGTTACTTAAGATTTCCGTATAAATTTCGGCAGCACCTCCTCTGTTTGGAGGGCCCAGAGAATTATACAAACATACATTGACCTACTTCTAATTATTCATACAAACATACTTATTCAAAGATCTGCCTCCATTCTTGGTTTAATTGTCTTCTTCACATCAACTTAACAAATTGACAGCTACTTTAGATGTTATTGAATATACCAAGCCATTCCCCTCCAAAATCACTTCTATGAGTATCAACCTCACAGTTCATTACCCACCTCACCGACGTTCGGAGGTGCCTGAATTCCTCGTCGGAATAGTGGACAGAGCTTGCTAGAGAGGCAGGTACTCGGCCCAACAGTGGCCAACAGGCGTCACTAATCAAATCAGAAGGAGGGGGTGGCAGCGCGTCCTGGTGGCGGTGTAGTGGCCGCCTGAGCTGCAGGCGGGGCCGTGCGAGCTCTTCTCAGGCCGGAGCTGCGCGCGCGTGGGTGATGGAGCTGCGCGCGCGTGGGTGAAGGAGTTGCGCGGGTGGAGGCCGGGAGGAGGCCCGGCCGGCTCGGCCGACGTGATCAGCCATGGGCTCGAAAGGGAAGATGGGAAGGGCTGAAGGTGATCGGGAGAGAGAGAGGTCGTGAGGGAGAAGGGAAAGTGACCCCTCTCTCTCTTCTTCTCTTATAACCAATAAAGGGGTTTATTCTTTTATTTTAATTAATTATTTACAAGATAACAAATAATAATATTAAATTATGTTATCATCATGCTTTTACTGTTCACCCACGGGGAACCAACACTTTCCCCCGGATCATTATTTCACGCGAATTGACATAATGACTCTATTATTTTATTATTATTTTTCCATCCTTTTATCACCATAATTCATCTTTATATCTTTTCAGTACATCACGGTTCCTACTGTAGCGTCACGGGACGCGGTGCGCACCCGACCGAGATCCCGGTCTTCCGGCTTTTGACCCGCCAGATATACTTTATCGAAGCTTGGATTTTTATCCCGTATTTCCAACTAATTATTTGAGGTTGATTACTCTTATTGAATCCTCTAATTAATCAACCGTAATTAATCTCTCTAGTCAATCTCCGACTATTCCATGTCCAATTTTGCCTGGCCCAATACGGCCTTCTCAGCACAATGGTTTGCAGTTCGAATTTTAGTTTTAAATTTTTCCTGGTTTCCTTAATTTAATTCTTTAAAATAATAAATCCATTTTACGTGTTAATTAATCCCATGATTTTCTCCAGAAAATAATTTATTAATCACGGAAATTTTCAGGGCGTTACATTTGATAAAAAGGTAAACTACTTAAATAGTCACCCAATTATTCGAGCAATTCTATTTGAGTCATCAAACTATAAAAAATTTCAATTGGGTACCCCAACTTTAAAATTACGTTCAATTGGGTCACCCACCCACTTTCAATTAGGGTATTAGGTCTTGTTAATTATAATTTTGTAAAGTAAGTAATCTTTAGTTGTATTATTTTTTATGTTATTTAGATATAATTATGTTATTTATTAAAAAAATTAACCTGCAATGGTATGTTATTTGATTGTAATTAGTATTAATTAGGTTAGTTGTTAATTCATTAATTATGTTATTATTATTTAAAAAAATAATACAGTGGGTTGGATCAATGTAATTCTAAACAACATAACAAATAATACAAGTATTACTTTACAAAACCCTAATTAACAAAACCATCATCCTAATTGAACATGGGTGACCCAATAGAATGTAATTCTAAAGTTGGGGTACCAAGTTGAAATTTTTTATAGTTTGGTGACTCAAATAGAAATGATCGAATAGTTGGGTGACTATTTAGATAATTTACCCTTGATAAAATAATACCAAAGTTCTGAATTGGTCTGTGGTTCAAAATTTCAAATACATAAATTAAACTTTATTTCATTATACATATCATAAATGTAAATGTAAATATAAATATAAATATACATTTAGATTCTGTCCAAACATGTCTAAAATCATTGCTTTAATATGTAAGTGTAATTTTAGTATTTTTAGTTTAACGGGGAAGTGGAGGAAGTGTAAAAAACACTTTGAACCAAAAACACAAGAACACATGGATGAATACTTCCATAAATTGCTTCACTTCCCTTTTCAACTCCCATCAACCAAACACCCAATAGTAGGCATGGGTTAGTCAATGTTCTTGAATAACTCATACATGGTTAGGGTTGCAGATGTTTTCGGGAAGAGAAATGCTATTCCTTCTGAATTTGTTTCCCAAATTTGGCGTCGGAATCTAACCCCACTAACGGGGTTATTAACCCAGGTAGCTAGATTTGATGTGTTGATGATCCCGAGATAAAATCAACGGTTTTGGGAAACCAATTCGGGCTCTTTTGTCGGGATGTATAGCATAAAAGGAACTGAATAGAAGCTGGAAATACTTCCAAGACATCCTCTCATACTTTGTTCCATTTTTTTTCTAAGTATTTTCAGCGTTTCAATCCATGTACATGAAGTAATATATATAAAATAGAGTGTTGATTGCCTCTTAATGGATCGGGTTATGTGTTTCTGTAAGTTCTGGACAGGTCGTCTTCTTGTTGTAGTTTGTGTTATAACTCGTGTGTGACACTCTGCTCTCTCAGTTTTTTTGTGGTACTCACATACTCAATAATAAACACACAAGACATCAAGGAGACGGGAGAGTTGGTTACCCAGTTCGGCCAACAATGCCTACATCTGGGGGCCATGCCCGGAGAAGATAATCCACCAAAAGTGTAGGAAAGACAGAGGTACAAGAGTCACACTCTCTCTCACCACATAAGCACCTCCACTCCTTGATTACAACAAGTGACCACGATCACCCTTCCTACCAAGGGACTACTCTCGTCGGCTCACCCTAATCCTCAGAGTCCTGGTCTTATATAGACACGTCCTCCCTGCCTTCACGCTATCACAGCACATCCTCCACCTTCAGGATTCTCCGCGGCTTTCCAGAATTAGACTCCTTCCAATTCTGGATGTCGCAACTTTAGTTGTAACATGAGTTGCAACATGACCCGGCTGAAGAACTTGACCAAGGCTACAGCATCCATCGCACATCTTCGACTTCGACGCACCTCCAACCCTCCTGGTTGAGTCCCGAGTCTACTACGTCAGATCCTCCCGATCCCGACACGCAACTAGCCGATCCACCTCTCCGTCGCGTACTCAGCCTTCACGGTCGCACTCTACCATAGCGCGCACCCATCATTCAACCTTCATCTTCATGCAAGGTTGAGCTGTTGATTGGCTCCACCAATCACCTTCCAAATCTGGTTTGGCCTGTCATGATCCACCATATTTGCTTACCAAATATGGTCTTGATTTGGCTTCAATGTAGCACTTTTAGAATGTGCCAAATCTGTTATCAATCAGCTGCATTTGCTTCTAATCAGTCACCAATCAGCTGAGATCCTGTAGCTCATTAGCATGCAATCTTATGCATGGCAAATCACAATTGCATGGCCACTTGCATGTTATCTTCACCAATCTTCAATCAGCCTCTCTTGATCCGCATGGCATCTTCAATCAACCTTCTCTTTAGCCTTTAATGTTCATGCACTTAATAGCTTGACCCGAATCAGTATCTCCTTGGGCTGCACTTTGATGTGGTCTTTAATCTGTAACGCCCCGTCCCGGACCCCGGGACCTCGGGCACGTCCACAGACCGGCCGTATTAAAGTAGAGATAAACTCAACTCCAATACAAGGCCTAATAATGTGATAAGCAGATAACAATCCATAATATAAGCATAAACTCGAGTTCATAAGAACATAGAGTCATTAGGGTCCATATGCCCTATAACAGTCTGGTCCCTATATGGGTCCTACAATAAAAATGCTCATAAAAGATAAAGATAAAGTAGGCTCCTAAAACCTCTGGTCTCCCTGCGACTTCCCCTCAGGCTCCTCTCCCCCCCCCCTAAACCTCGGAATCTGTAAAAGAGGAGAAGAGAAAACATATGAGCTTTCGAATGGAAAGCCCAATAAGTACCCCTGCAGGTCACAATGTCATAAATAGAAAATATGACAGCCAATGAGATCGTAATATCAACAACATAGTCCTAGGAGTCTACCACAAACAAATCAAAGGTACGACCCCTGATACAGAAGTCCTCGGGCTCTGCAATGAGTTTTAAGAGAACTCAAAGTTTACTCCCGGCCCGTATGTCCAGCTTTTGGTTGTAAATACGACCTAGGTGGTCGTTTGACCCTCCGGTCGTAGGTCGGTAGAACTACCTCTCCTACGTGTTAACACGGTCAGTGTACCATGCCCACTGACAGGTAAGACCCCCAGAGATTTGCCTCTCTGGCAAGGCAGATAGGAACGCCAGGGGGTCCTGTCCCTGAACATTCCCTAATCAGAGTTTCCCTAGCTCCACTGTGTCCGGGCAGTAGAACATAGCAAACAGGGACACCAACGTCCCGAAAACCAACATACATGCTCAACAGGATTCCAAAAAAATAACAAGTATGAATAGCACGTATGGCTTCAGCAGTGCATGTAATAAAAATTATAGCAAGTCCAAGAAATCCCGTCACCGGGTGGAAACTAGGCAAGTGAACTTACAAGAACAGACATAACAAAAGTCAAGAACACTCCGTAGAGTGTGGTAGTAGGCAAAAGTACTTACCTCTAACAAGAGCTGGAAACTCCCCTAGTTTCCTCCTGACGTGTCTCTAAGCCTCCACGTCGATATCTGATAGCAAAGTCTCTATCAGTGTCAAAATAACAACAACACTTCCTTCCTAGATGCACATGCATAACTCTCTCGCTTCCGGTAGTCCTAGGCCCAGCTAAACAGGTCCTTAAAACCATTTACGTGGTTACTGACCATTTTCTCTCATTTCCAAGCCCTTAAGTTGACTTTCAATTCTTGGTCAACTCTGGTCAAATTTTGTCAACTTTAGTCAAAGGGCCTACCTCACTTCCATTTACCATTGTACGAATCCTTGTTGACCATTTCTAGTCCTTAGTTTGACCCTCGACCCCTACCCGGTCAACTTTGGTCAACTAGTCAACTTGACACTCGCTTGCCGTGGAATACACCCTATTTGACCATTCTTAATCAACTCAACTCATTTGAGCCCACCAACTAGACCCAACAGTTTAGCTTAACCTGGTCTTGTCTTTTATTCGACCCTTAACCTTTCACTTGGTTGACTAGTCCATTGTTCAACTTGATAATCTATTATTCGTGACCCTAACATATATCTTGATCATGCTTGGTCACTTTGACAAATTAGGCCCACTAGTCAAGCCCACTAAGTTTTTTAGTCTTTATCTGGACCATCTCTTTTAACTTAAAAAGAATCAACTCTATCACGTGGTTGGCCTTGTCCCAAGGGTTAAGGCCCAACTTCTTTACTTAGGTGGTCTTGAGTTTATCACCCACCACCTACAACCCTATTTCCCTTTTATTTCTCATAATTCCTTTTTGTTTTACAACTTGACTAAGCCCAGCCTGAGCCCTTTAGTAATCGTGCTTGAGCCCAACTACACTGGGTCCGCCCATGGACCCAGATAATTTAGCCACATCTTGGATTAACTATCTTATTCATTCCATCCAACCGATTAATTAGGTTAATCCACTTAAGCCCAATTATCAAAACTAGGTCAGCGTAATCAAACTCCTTTTGATTAATTAACCAATTTATCAATCTTATGGATTAAACTCATCCCAATTAACTCGGTTAAACAAACTATTTTTTTTTTTTAATAAGTATGGATGAACCCAAACAGGCTCCTCTTGAGTGCATACAACTCCCCGAGAGTATCAGGCATACAGAGGTCCTATTAGAATCAAAACTCTAATAAATTCCTATGTCTTTAGTTGTACACGCAAGTCTAATGTCCTTGTTGGGTCTAAGCCTACTAACGGGTCCTAAGGACCATCTCGCGGGTTACTGGTCTTTATCCCCTATTTCCATGTCCTTTAGTTGACTCTAGACCCATCTTGGTCAAACCTGGTCAACTCTACTTTCATTGGTCGAATCTAAACCCTATTCAGTGACCTCTAACTATTTTGCTCATATTGGGCCCATCACTAAGCCCGTTATTCGTTCCTGTTTGACCTTAGCCCTTTCTAACTAAGGAAGGGCATTTTAGTCTTTTGGGTAACATGGACCCTTAGAGCGTAAGGTTCTTCCCTGTTTAGGGTTTTGTTCCTTCTCGGTACCCTTAATTCTCATTATAATAAAAAAATATGTCTTTAAGGGTTACTTGAGCCCAGCCCATTGGGCTTCCAAAACAATGGACCTAATCAGTCCATGGTTTAACTTAGGTACCTTAGGTTAATCAATTTAATTAACCTCCTTAGTCAACCCTTTTTACTTGGTTAATCAAGTCATTTGATGTAATTAACCACTTACTTATTTCATCGATTAATCGACTTGCTAGGACCTAAGCCCATTTGAGTAAACTAGATTAACCCAAGTCTAGTTCATTAAGTTGACCTAGTTCTTCTTGATAAATCCTTGAACCTTTATTAGCCCAAATTACCAACCCAAATCTTAAGTTAGTTCCACCCAACTAACCAAAGTCCGTTTATGTAGTTTGACTAACCTAACCTAGGTCAAATTTGACAAGTTGGACTAGCCCAAGTCCATTTAAATTAATTAAACTTGGTTACTAGGTTGGTCTATCCCAACTTACATCCAAGCTTGGTTAACCTTAACCAAATTCATCTAATCCAAATTCCTAGGTGGGTCCATTAATCCAACTTGATTAATCAAATATTTGTCACATCACCTAGGTTTTAAGATTGGATCTTTTAATCAAACTGGTTGATCAACCTTTTTAATTTTTTGTCACATTACCTTAGTTCCATATAGTATTTACAACCATACAAACTACTAACCAAATTATTGTCACACCACCATAGTTTTATGAAACTATTATTCACCATACTAGATAGTTAATTAATCAATTTGATTTTGTCACACTATCCAAGCTTCAAAAATATTTAAAACTATACTAACAATTAATCAAAATAATTGTCACAAAGCATAAAGTTCTATAGAACTATTTACTAATTATCCAACAAATATTGTCACACTTTGTATAGTTTCATTAACTGATTAAACCAGTAAATAAATAAATCATTTATTTATTTCATTTATTTCTTTATTTATTTATATATGTATATATATATTTTTTTTTTCCTCACCGTCTTCCTCCTCCTGTTCGCGGCCGAGCCTTACCGGAGATGCTCACCGGAAAATCATTTTCTCCGTCTGGAGGTTTTTGTCGCCGGCCATCAGCGCACCAAGCTTCGTCTCGGCCGCGCCAACATCTTTCGCACATCCACTGTCCCTATCCCTCTCTCTCAGAACCTCCCCACTCGCGGTTTGGTTTTCAACTCCGGCGATCCCTAAACCTCACCGTTCATGCACGAAACCTAAAATTGAACCCGGGAATAGGATCCTACCTTGGCTCCGGTCCTTCTGGCGGTGATAATGGCGACAGAGGTCTCTCGGGGCTGTCTTTCCCTTTCTCCGACCATCTCTCGCCGGAGCAACAGAATTCGTTTGAAGGGTGCCTAAACAGAGAGATCGCGGTCCCCTTTTATAGCCCTAGGCGGCTAGATGAACCGGCAGCTCGCGGAGTAAATGCTTCGCCGGCGACGGCCGGGTTACTCATGGCTAAAGCCGTAGGAGGAAGGCAGCGGAGACCTCGCGGTGGCGGTTTCTGGTGGCAGGGGAAGGGGTGACCGTGCCTCGGGATCTGGTCTCAAAGATGGGTGGTGAGGATCGGGTGTTGGTTTTCCACGGCTAGGATTACATTAGAAAATCCTTGGATCTAGCACAGTCTTGATTAACGGCCGGGATTTAAAACAAATCAACGGCCTGATTCTATTACAGTGCCTCGAACCCGTATACAATCAAATGATGAACGGTTACAAGCAACCCTCACTGTAGGGTCAACCTCACCCAACCCCTTCTCCTTGCCTCGGATCTATACCACTATCAGATGGATTTATTTGAGGACCAACACGTGGCATCATATGAACCGTTATAATGCTTTGCGATCGACCAATCTGAGATCATCTAATCTCCACCGTTCCTTCTTCCCTTATAAGAGTTTTCTCTGGAAAACTTTCCAGAAGTCCTCCATTACCTTTTAGGTTACAATTTAGTCCAATCTTGTGAGAGGGGACAATTCCTCTTAAGTCCCTTCCTTTTTCTAGGTCACATCCAGGTCCCTCCCCTATGAGAGAAGACAATTTCCTTCAAGTCCTCAGTATTTTCCATAATTATAAAGAGGTCCCTCTGACTCCCAACTAACCCTAATTAGGGTTTTAAACCTTTTAATCCTTTATTTTTACCCTCTTTCCTTTAATTAAATAAACCACCAATCCTTCCTTTATTTAATGAATTCATCCCAAGAATTCATTCATTCCTCTTAATTACCAAAATACCCTTGGTAGCCCCAATTATACCCAACTAGGGTTTTCTCTTATTTCTTGGTTTAATTACCAAACTAATTAAAGGGAGTAAATACAAATCCATGTATTCAAAGTTTGGGGAATTTTCTTTAATAAAGATAATTTAGAAATTTGTTTCTCCATCAAAATTTCATTTTGATCAAACCTTGGGGGTTTTCCTCATTTTCCAATTAAATAAAACCCAAAAAGAAATTTTAATCCCTAAAATTCTTGGGTTTTACACTTCAAATCACTTCAAATCACTTGAGTCACGAACGTTGACCACATGGACTTGTTGTGTCAAATGATGCCATCCTAGTGCGGTTGCACTAACAGTTTCACCCAATTCAGATCGGTCAAATACTTCATTATAGAAGTGGTTCTTTGTGTTGTAGTCATTGCAACTTCTTCTAAAGCTTATGTGCTTGTTGTTTTGCCTTATTGAATCACTGTGTTATACAGATTTCTCAGTGTGCTAAACTGATCTCTTGTGTGTTTCATGTTTTTTTATTCATTGTTTGTCATGGCTGATGAAAAGAAAACAGGCTTCAGTGATGCTCCCCAAGTTGCCATTCAATCTGAGAATTCCAACTTTAACATTGGGTTGGTGTTGGATGAGAGGAAGTATGATTTATGGGCTCTGCTCATGGGGATGCATATTGTTGGGCGGAAGAAGATGAGATTTCTTCAGGTACGATTAAAGCCCTGTCGGAAGATGATCCGAGCTATGAAGATTGGTATTCTGAGGATCAGAAAGTCAAAAGTTGGCATCTCTCATCCATGAAGCTTGAAATCAAGAATCGCTACCTCCGCTTGCCGACTGCAAAGGAGATTTGGGATGTTTTGAAGACAACCTTCTGTGAAGCCCATAATTTTTAGGAAAATTATGTTTTCACTTTTAGGTTCTAGTTTATTTAAATTCGATAATTTTTAGAGAATAAGGGAGAGTCTCCCAAGAATTTTATTTGATCCAGAATAAAACCTTTTACTTGCATGTTAATAGTGTTCCAAGTCTTAGAAATTTAAATGAAAAAAAAGGGATTTAAATGATGTTTGTAAATATATGGATCTTGAAGGACTTAAGTGTAAAAGTGCACCATACAAATCATCAAGAGGACATGCGTGGCAGTCATGGTTGTTGATTTGTTTTAACTAATGAGGATTTGATATGTAGATAAATATATATATATACCTTGATATAAATATTAAATATTTAATTTTATTGCTATTTGGTTAAAGATAAGAAATGATTAGATATCATATACTATTTTAAAATATGAATGATTGCAGGCAATGATGATTGGTATAAGATTTTATATAAATTCAAATATTAAAATAAAAGGGGTTAATCATAAAAGCTCCATCTTCCCTCTCTTTGCAACTAAAAGGACTTTCATGTAAACATTGGAAGGATAGGGGCATTATTATAAAAGTGGCATATAAACCATGCAACTCACCTGCATGATGGATTGTTGGCCGAGATAACACCAAATGGTATAGAAAACATATATGTTTGTAAATATGTTTGGGTGAATAACATAAAAGGTAAAAGAAAGCAATCCTGCACTTGAATAATACATATTGATACTTTAGATTCATATGTAAATATGGAGATAGAGATATATAGAGAGAGATAAAGAGATATCTCTTTAGCTTAAATTCAGCCGCAAATCAAACCGGCCAGCTGTGGAAGGCTTTGAAGTCGCGGGATAAATACAAATCTTATCCGGATCTCTCTCGGTTGGTTCTATAAAAGGAGGACTCATTTGAAGCCCTAACACGCTATTGCCTCATCCAGCGTCGTCGCCGCTACTACCGTAGTGAGACAGAGAAGAACAGGAGGAAGACGTTTTTTTTTCATCGCCGGCGAACCCGACCACTCTAGCGCGAGGAAGGAAGGCGTGGTGAGTCTTCCTCTCCTTCTGTCTGTGATCATGCATGGGTTTGGATGTGTAGACATTCATTAGTGTAAACCTGGTGACAACGGTGGGCATAGTTTTGGTTTTGTTTTCATTGAGGGGTTTAACCTTATACTTGAGGTTTGGATGGCCAATTGAAAAGAGTATTAATGGTTCTCTGATGGTAGCATGTTAAGGAAACCTAGATGTGAAGCAGTTGGTTTGTATGAGGGATCTATGTCTTGTTCTTTACAATCTTATACCTGTTGATAATTGTAAATAGTGAGGTGTTTATTGTTGGAGATAATGTGATGAGCGTTTAGGTGAGACTTCAGGAGGTCAGAGAATATCTCGGACCTTGCTTTCAGGGTGACAGTCATGTTATGGTAGGGATGAAGTGGTAGAGAGAGAAGGATGAGTGACCTAGAGATAGATCTTCTGAAGTTGAAGGATGGGGTATCGTTGTGATGTTATGTGCATGGAGTTCAATGATAGGATTACAGGGATGAGGAGTATGGTTGGGGTAGTTGGTGGTCTTCTTTGATATGCTGATGAGGGGGTGGCTATTAGTTTTTAGTTTTATTTTCGAGGATGGATGTTGAAGGTTCACAAGTGTTGGAGTGCCCTGAAGCCCATGTTGGATTATCTTTTAATGAATGTATACAAATGATAAGCTGTAAGTGTAAGTGTGAATACACAAGTGGTGATCATTGAGTGTCTCCAGGGTGTTAGAAGGTTGTTAGTAATGAGGTGTTGTTAATGGAGTTTGGCTTTGATTAAGTCTTGTAATTAATGGAGTTGGATTGGTCGAGTTAGAAGTGGGTTATTTTGTTAAGTTGGGTTGACTGTCTTAATGCAATTTGGGTTTAGCCAAGTTCATATCTATTTGAGTTGGTTTTGAATTTTGAAGAAGTGGTTTGGTACTAAGTCATTTGACACCGGTATTAGTATCCATTAGTGTTAATCATTGAGGTATAGTGTGGTTTAATAATGGATGTCTTTGTTGGTTGAGTGTGGACCGGTTTAACATGGGTATGATGGTTAATTGGTGAATTGTCTCTTTATGTGCATAGATAGAAGCTTGGATACTTGGTTTGGTTGGATTAAGTTAAATTCATGGCTTGGGCTTCGTTTATTTCATGTTGTGGGTTTCTGTGTGGATTACAGGAGTTGATGCCACTTTAATAAAGTTAGTTGACTTGGTCATTAGATGAAGGAGACTAATGATTTAATCGTGTTAAGTGGTTGTTTAATCAAATAAATTGATTTGGTTCACTTTAGACCCAACTTGAGTCTAGGCGAGTCTAGTTAGAAGTTAGATGGAAGTGGGCCGGGCCCGATGGGCTAATAATAGTAAAGGAATCAACCCAATCTAATTTATGGGCTTAATTAAGGTAATCATTTAGTTAATTAAGTGGTTAATTAATTGGGACGGTTAAGCTAGGTTTAATAATGGGTCGGGTCCATTTAGTGAACTTGCATTATAGTAGTAGTCAATACGAACCACAAGAGTATGTCTTGAGAGTGGACTTGTGTTTGCCAGATATCGGCGTGGATGCGTCAGGAGGATATCCCGTGGGACACCAGACTACGCGATTTTAGAGGTAAGTACACTTGCCTACTACCCCACTCTACGGAGTGTTCTTGACTTTTGTTGATTTTCATATTTTTGTAAGTGTTCCTGCCTAGTGCCCACCCAGCAATGGGTTTCCTTGGCTTTTGATGATGCCTTGTTTTAAGCATGTTCTTGATTCACGACTCCCTTGATTTCATACTTATGCACTTTTCTTCATGTTTGGGACCTTTGTTTGTTGATCTCATGCTTGTTGGCCCAATGGGGCATTGTTTTATTATTACTACGACTTGGTATTCTATTACTTTGATTTGCATATACATTTTGTGCTCCTGCTTTATTGAATTCCGATATGGTGTATGCAAGTTGTTTTGTTAAGCTTCGTTGGTGATCGCTGAACATGTCTACCTGTTGACCGGCACAAGGCCGTGGCAACGCGTGAGCCTGTGCTAAGTCCGGGTAGACTTGCGTCAGTACTCTCGTGTGAAGATTCTCCCATTTAGTGCAGATTGTGATAAGTTAAGGGATCTCCTCTGGAGGTTCACCCGTCAGTGGGATGATACGCTGACCGTGTACGTGCACGTTAGAGCGCTCTCAGACTCTAGGGTCTGACTTAAGATAAGATAAGATGGCTGCCTGGGAGATGACAAGAAATTCTTTGGACTCCGTGTTGTGTGCTTGTAGGATAGTGAACCATATGTGTTTGACTTGGTCTTGTTTTCTATGATATGTTATGTTCGAGTGGTTCACTATTTCTTGATATCTGTGTCAAGCTCATTGCTTCCCTTGCAGGTATACTTACTGAGCTTTCCTTTCGAAAGCTCATTCCTTTCTGTTTCCCTTCTTTCAGGTTTGAGGATTAGTCGACTCAGGTTCAGAAACATACGAGGGAACAGGATACTTTGCTGAGGATCGGACACCTTAAGAATTTTGTATGTGTGTGTGAGTTTTTATTCGACCCTGTATAGACCCTTGTAGGATATTTTGAGACATGTAATTGTATCCGCTGTAAAACTCAATAATTATTTTATAGTTATTTTGTTAAGTATGTTATCTGCTTTTGAACTATTAGGCCTTGTATCCGAGTGGGACCCGTTTCCACTTGGGTACGGCCGGTCTGTAAACGTTCCAGAGGTCCCGGAATCCGTGTCGGGGCGTTACACCTTCTTTGATGAAACTAATAAAGTAAGGGTGTATACACTAAATCAGAGGGCCTATCGCCTTAGACAGAATGACAGGCCCGTTTCTATATATTTGGGGAGCTAACTGAAATTTTCCAGGAGTTAGATCACTATGACAAGATTGCCATGGTTTGTGACAAAGATATCAAGATCTACTTGGAGTCCAAGGAAAGACAGAGAGTCTATTTGTTCTTGGGGAGTCTAGATGATGAGTATGAACAAGTCAGTGGTGAAGTTCTCCAGAAGGATCCTCCACTTGGCCTACAGGCCTCCTATGCCTATGTTCGTCGGGAATCTAATAGGAAGGAAACCATGAAGATTGAGGGAGACAAGATTGAAGCAATGGTGGCTCGCAACCGTACTCCACAGGGCCATTGTGGTTCATCTACTTGAACTGGTTCGTCTAGTGGAGATCGTCCCTCAAGCTTTGTTCGTCCACTAGGCAATACAAGTATGAGTATTGTGGAAAATTTGGACATTCCAAACAAAGATGATATGAATTGGTTGGCTACCCTGAAGGCTGGGACAAGGGTTATGACTTGCGTTTCATCAAGAATCGAGCTTCTGTGGCCGACACCCAGGATGATCCAAAACTTAAATCAGAGAAAATGACTACCCTAGTTTTCACTGCAGGTAAGAAGGGTAAGTCTTTAGAGGTTTTTGATTATGTTACAAATAATACATAGTTTATTGATTCGAGTGCTACAACACATATGACGTTTGATTCCAAACTGGTTAAATTTTTAAATCCTTTATCTCAAACTAATGTGACTACTGCAGATGGTAACTCCGTTCTCATTATTTGGGAAGGCACTATTTCTCTTACTAACAACCTCAATCTTGATATTGTCCTTGTAGTTCCTTCCCTTAACTATAACCTGTTATCCGTTTCCCAAATAACTATTGCTCTAAATTATCTTGTCATTTTTTGGCCTTTTTTGTGTGTGTTTAAGGATATCCAGACTCGAAAGACGATTGGTTATGTCACTAGACGGGATATGCTCTACTACTAGGACTTGCAATCTGACAGTAATCAGTTGTTGATGCAAGCCCTTTAACTTGGAAGTTCACAGGGGGAGAAGGCTAAGAATGATTCAGTTTCATATATTTGGTTATGGCATTGTTGACTTGGACATGCCTTGTTAGTGTACTTGCAGAGACTCTTTCCTAGTTTATTTTCAAAGAGTAATGTTTCTCAATTTGAGTGTGATGTTTGTGAACTGGCATACAATCATCGTAGTATATTTTCACCAAGCTTAAGTAAAAGTTTTATTTCTTTTATAGTGGTGCATTCAGATGTGTAGGGTCCTTCTAAAATTGCTACTTTAGGTGATGCACATTAGTTTGTAACCTTTATTGATGACTGTACTCATATGACATTGGTGTCTCTTCTAAAATCGAAAAATGATGTGAATTTTGCCTTTCAGAAATTTCACAAAATGGTTGTTGTTCAATATAAAGCACAGATACAAGTTCTCTATAGTGATAATGGGCTTGAATTTGTGAATTCTGATCTCCGTCGATTTCTCGATCATCATGGGATTACTCATCAGACAACCTACCCATATACCCCCCAACAGAATGATGTGGTTGAGCGGAAGAATCATCACCTCCTAAATGTGATTTATGCCTCTGTATTTGAGGCGAATGCACCACTATTCTATTAGGGTGAGGCTTTTGTCTTTGCGGTTTTCTTAATCAACCGTGTGCTATCCCATGCGGTGAATTTTCAGACTCCACATCATGTACTTTCCACTCTCATTACTGCACCACCTAGTCCCAATTTGCCTGTGTTTTCGGATGTGTTGCCTTTGTTCATCTTCATCCCCACCAACGAAGCAAGTTAGAACTTCATGCTCTGAAGTGTATGTTTGTTGGGTATGCCTTATACCATAAAGGATACCGTTGTTATCACTTGCCTTCCAGGAAGATGTTTGTTACTATGGATGTGATATTCCATGAGTGTGATATGTATTACTCACCACCCGAGCCTTCACTTAAGGTGGAGAGGAGGCAAGAAATTCAAACTCTGGACTACAGTAAAGTTCCCTACACAATCACTGTGGATCTTGTTGATGTATCGAATAAGGCATTGAATACAAATGGTAATATCGCACAAAATGAACAAATGAACATGAAACCAATGGCTATGGAGCCAACGATTACAGACCCACAAACTAGAGAATCATCAGGGTTGCCAACTATAGTAATGTCTTCTTTCTCCCTAACAATGAGCTATACCCATGATATCCAATCGTCTTTAGGCTTGGATATCCCACTATCACAACGTCTTCCTCCACGTCATAATCGAGGTATACATAAACCTACATATGAGCCCGATCCCAAAACTAATATGAAATATCATATAAGTAACTATGTATCTACTGGTCACCTGTCGGAATCAAACAAGTTATTTGCCCATCAATTATCCACTATATCTATTCCTAACAGCTTGCAGGAAACTTTGGCTGGCCCAAATGGAAGACGGTAAAGAATGAGGAATTGAGATTACTAAAGAAGAATGCCACCTGGAAGATAGTTGACATGCTAGCTGGTAAGAAGTCTGTGGGGTATAGATGGGTTTATTTTGTAAAGTATAAAGCAGATGGTACTATTGACTGTTATAAAGAGAGATTGGTGGTGAAGGGATATTCACAAACATATGGGATCGACTACACTGAGACGTTTGCGCCTATAGCCAAGATCAATACCATACGTGTACTGCTGTCTGCTGTCTCTAGCAGCCGACCTGGGTTGGCCCTTATATCAACTAGATGTAAAGAATGCCTTCCTACATAGAGACTTGACTGAGAAAGTTTATATAGACTTGACACTAGAATACAATATTCCGGCCTTTGATAGCAAGAAGGTTTGTAGACTACATAAGTCCTTGTATGGACTTAAACAATCTCCGAGAGCCGAGTTTAGTAGATTCACAGATGCTATGAGAAAGTTTGGATATGAGCAAAGTAATCCAGACCATACTCTGTTTATAAAACAAAAAGAAAGCAAAGTTATAGCTCTCATCGTATATGTTGATGATATGGTGGTTACGAGGAATAATGTGGAGAAACAGTTGGCACTTCAAAAATATTTAACGACAGAGTTTGAAATGAAGAATCTAGGCTTTCTAAAGTATTTTTTAGGAATTGAAGTCTCTAGACGTAAATCTGAGATTTCTTTGCCTCAAAGAAAATACACATTAGATTTGTTACGGGAGACAAGCATGTTGGATTGTCAACCAGTTGATACCCATTGGAGGAATGTCTGAAGCTTGGAGTGAATCCTAACCAGGTACCAGTAAACAAAGGAAGATATCAAAGGTTAGTCGACAGTCTAATGTACTTGGCACATACCAGACCTGATCTAGCACATGCCTTGGGAGTGATTAGCCAGTTCATGCATAATCCTGGAGAACAACACATGAATGCAATGATGAGGATATTGCGATATCTCAAAGGAAGTCCAGGAAAAGGGATACTATTTAAGAAGAATAACCATCTTAGAGTCTAGGGATATATAGATACATATTAGGCAGGAGCGATCGATGATCAACGTTCTACATCGGGCTACTTCACTTTCGTGGAAAGTAATTTGGTCACATGGGGAAGTAAGAAGCAAAATGTGATTGCCCGCTCTATCTAGTGCAGAGGCCGAGTACCATGGTATGGCATTGGGAATTTATGAAGTGTTGTAGATCAAGAATCTATTGAAAGATTTAGATTTCGAGAACACTGAATTGATGAAGTTGTTCTATGACAATCAAGTTGCTCATAACATTACACATAATCTTGTTCAACATAACCGAACAAAACATTTCGAAATTGACCGATTCTTCATTCAAAAATAAATAAATATATGAGAAGATTATTATAGTGCCACCAATCAAAACAGAGGACCAGTTAGCAAACATAATCACCAAAGTAGTGGCAGGATATGTGTTCTCAAAATTTGTATCCAAGTTGGGCATATGTGATATATATGCACCAACTTGAGGGGCAGTGTTGACTGCCTCTTAACGAAGTAGCATCACATAGAGTTTACAAGAACCAACACAAACCGAGTCTGGTATAAAAATAAAACCGTGCGCAGCAAAATAACATGCAAAAAAAGGAAAGGAATTCAGAAGGAAAGTACTGAGTTTTCAGCATGCATGCTACTTAACAATAGAACATGACTCTCTCAACATTTTCCTTGAGTGCAGGCAGAGGCCTCACAACAGCAGAACCAGGGACACGGGTGCTTCGAGTCACCCCAATAGGAGCTCCACGACCAGCTGCACCACTTGCCATTGACCCACTATCAGAAGTCTCAGGTTCCATGTAGCACCGAGCTCGAAAAGCAGCCAAATGCGCATAGTAAGCAGGTGGCACTGTCGGAAAGAAACACATGAAAACAGCTTTGGTTTGTTTTTCCAATAACCACAGATCAATTAAATTGTATTAGATATTGTGAAGCTACATACCAATAGATACGGATCGTGTGCACCTTGCGTAACTGCAGGGTAAAATATAGAATCAGGGAGATTGCCAAATGCTAATTTCATTGTAGAAAAATAGATGCAACAAAAGAAACGTGATGAAATTAAGGTTCAATACGTGTAGCATAGATTGTTGATAAGAGATTGGGCTGATCAGCAGTGAACTTGTTCTCGTCCCATAAAACATGGTAATGAGCAGGACGGCTTGTACCCTTTCAGGAAGCAAAGAATAACCACATTATATTTTCAATATCAGAAAAAAAAACAACTTAATCTAACATTTTCAAGTAGAAGTTATTTAACCACCTAAAAATGTTTACTAACAGATACAAGGTTTGTACAGTGCAAGGAAACCATATGCTCTATTCACATTAACCTTTTACTCATCCATATACGCATCCCATAGCTGAAGCTTCCACAAAATATTTAGCACTCTAAGCAAATAAGTAGATCTTGTCAAAGAAAAGCAGAAGCCCATTTACCAATATTAAGCGATAACCCCATTTGCGTAGGGCGGATGCTCTGGTAAAATCCGCTCTAGCTTTCCAAGCCCTCACCAAGAGAATGCCGTTCCCCAAGATCAGGTGGATAAAATGACCAGCCAACTGGCAAATAACTACAGTTCATCATGATATTTGATCAGCATTCCTTCCTTCTAAAATAAAATAAAGCCGGTATTACATGATCAAAAGCATGATAGAAAGTAGAAACCTTGCAGTAGGCGATTCACGAAGGACAATATCAAGAACTTGAAGTGCTTCTTGAGGAGCTTTGGCTTGTTTCCCAGATAAAACTAGCTCAAGATGATGAAGATCAGCACGAGCAGCAAACTTAATCACAACCTTGAATGGTCTTTCCCGCCTGCATCTCCAAACGAAGGATACACATATAAGTGACCTGTACGACAGACAAGATTTCTAAAAGAAAATGAGACTTTTTTAACTATAAATTAAAGACCTCTGGGCAGCAGCACCATCTTTCTTGTCATAAAGTGCGATTTCAAAGTTGTTTGAGGTAAACAGCAGTGGCCCAGCAGTATAAACAAGTGAGACTCTCTGTATTGCTCAATGAGTTGCTTCATGACAGCCCGATTCACAGCACGAGATGTTATTTCAAGGGTAATTGTAACCTAAATGGTGCACAACCATTTACTAAGGATACGGCATGAATTGTGGAGTAAAAGGCTAAAAAAATATGAAAAAAATCTAGAGGGTAACTTACATCATATTGATGGAGATCTTTATCAGGCAGCTCAACAAAAAAATGGTTTGCTTTGACCACACACTTGTCACCATAACTACCCTTGCCTGGATGCGATGGAAATCCCATTGACTTACTGGATGTAACAATTGTAGTAACTGGCTGGATTGTGATGCTTGATGAAGTCTCTCCTTGAATTGAAAGCTGCTCAAGTTGCTGCTGTGCCAGGGCAGGCAGGGGCCATCTCAGGCGGCTGAGATGAAGAACTGGCTTGTGATTGCAATGGTGGCAAAGCTTGATATGGAGCTTGGGTTGCCTGGTGCAGCTCGGGTGCTGATGCCCTGGATGGACCAGAAGAGGAAGGCCCAACCCCACGGGTACTTCCTGGGCCAACACCACCACCCCTGCCCCGTCCATGACACTGGTGGGTTGGCATCCCTCCCCGTGGTCGAGCACCACCTCGAACCTGGTATTCAGGAAGTGGGACACCTGGTTGTTGAGGCACCATCCCTCCACGTGGCTGACCACCACCACGGCCTCCTTGTTGAGGCTGTTGAGAACTACCTGGGCCCCAACCCCGTCCCCCACCCCCTTGTTGAGGAGTTGGAGTCCTTTTTTGAGAAACACCCCGCCCACTGCCCCCACTAGGCTCCTGAGATTCTGAGCCCTCTGTTCTCCTCTTCCTAACCATGGTTGTAAGTTGTAACTGCAGAAGTATAAGAAAATCAGTGCGTGATTTCCAAAACTGGCTACGAATACCTTCAAACAAATGTAGATAGTGGAATGCTTCAACAATAAAGCTAGGAGACTCAAGACAAGCTTTAATATATGAATAAAATAACTGGCTACGAAATCCTTCAAACAGCAAAATCAGCATATGGCTGTTTGCAGGAATCAAGAAGAGTAGCTTTTTAATAGGAAGTGAAAAAAATATATCCTCTTAAGAAATAGCACCTATGAGGTATATCCTGAACATACATATTATAGAAAAATAAATAAAATAACTGAATCAGGAACCATAATGCATTTACCATAACTCAAAATAATCAAAGCATATTCAAGCAGAATCCCTAAAAGCATAAACATTACCAGTACACAAAAAAAAAATGAGAACTTAGTAAAAGCAATAGAATATGTATCATGTACAGAGATATGCAAACATCCAAAAAGAACAAAAGCGAATAGAAACTTTCCAATGAAGTTGTTAAAAACTTAAAACACGCATCCCTTATCATGAGATCCATAGCAACAAAGACTTTGTTTCTATCAAATTTTAAACAGAATATTCCATATGAGCAAAACATTAATTATGCAAATCATTCTAAATTTCTGATATCAGAAAGAAGGAACAAATTAACCCTTTCTATGTTTTAATTCAAAGAGGACAACTATAATCTCAAAGAACAAAGAATAGATTACAAAAGAATCTGACAAAAAAAAAAGTCCCACTAAAAAATGTATAGCACCTTTTGCAAGCTAGCAATACAGATCATGTTATACGAAAGTCAAAAAATGCTTCAAAAAATGAAAGAAGATGTTCATTCTATTTCCATTAAACCTTTCACATGTGCAAAAGTCATTAACTTCAAAATGTAGCAGGTGACTAGAAAATCTAAAATCTGAGAACATGACTCTAACAAATAATTTAAAAAAAAAACACAAATTTAGATGTGCCAATAACACCAAATACTGAACTCTAAATAGCAATATATAGTAAACATGAATTCAAATACAAACTCTTCATCGAAGAAAACTACAAAAATAAGAACATCACAAGGAAATTATCCGTAATTATTACTATTACTCAAGCACCAACTAAGCCATTTTGGGCACATAGTACTGAGAACTAGGAAAGCCAAAGGTGTGCTTCTCAACTTAGTACAAAGAAATAGATCATACAAAATCACTGGAAACTTCACATCCTGTACTGAACAAATACACTGGTGGTAAACATAATTTGATAAAAGTACTACATGAGTAAAATAAAAAATATTCAAGCACCAAACAAACATTTTAGGAAGGAAAAGTATCATATAAAATCACATTAGATCTAAAGTCGCCGTAAGCAGAAGAAGGCTTCCTTCCATGCACCCATCAACACAAAAATCAACCCCCAAAACCCACCATTCTTAGTATCTAATCACCTTTTCTCAACTTTTCTTCCAATTTCACTATTTTGTTAGAATATTTCCTATTATGTGGCCTTAATTAACCACTTTGGGTAAAATGTTCCAATGTATTTGGTTTTATATAAAGTTGGACTCACATATAAAGGTTAAACCCAATCAACCAATTCCCGTTACTTATGGATGGAGCAACAGAGTTTAAATTAGATTTTGGATTGGGAATCTTGATGGATAGAAACCTTATCCATATCATTATATAAAGGGCTTTGGTCCCTCTCTCCACCATCTCCACATCCTAATGAGGAAAACCCTCATTATGAATTTACAGCAGCCGGGTGAACATCCATCAATTCCCCGTTCTGATTAAAGAGGGTGAGGGAGAGAAGATCATAAGCCCACCGATCTCATGTAGATCGAGGTGTTATATTGCGGTATGTTGCAGGTCTATTTTCGGATTTATGTGGCTACATCTAATGACAAAGCATACCTATTACCAAGTAAGTTAAATTATGTTTTTAGGATTTACAATTCATAAGAACAAGATCCAAGATCATGTTTATGCATATAAAGTGTGTTGCATGTTAAAATCCTAACATTTGGTATCAGAACTTTAGGTTTATTGTTCTATGAATTGTAATCAGCAAGATCAAGATTAAAGGTCATGAAAATCATAAGTTAAGTTTTCTTTAATGATTTTCATTATTTAGAATTTTTCTTCAATTTTGGAATTAAGCAATCCAAATAAGTGATTTATTTTCTTATATTAAGGTAATCCGAAATTAAACAATTTTTGGAATAAAGAAATTCAAAAAATAATAATAATTATTATTATCATGAAATAATCTGAAATTGAAGAATTTCTGGGTTAAAATAAATTAACGATAATTTTGGATTTTTCATGAATTAAAAAAATCCGAAAATTAAAGAATTCAGAAAAATATATTTTTATTTTTTCCAAAATGATAGAATAGATCTGAAATTAAAGAAGGTTCATAATTTCAGAAAAATATTATATTATTGTTTTGGATAAAATAGTATGATATTATGGTTTAATGTTTTTTTTTAATAACAAAGATTTTTCAGAATTTAACTAATTTTTGTTAAATTTTGAAATTTCATTGTGGATATTTTCTATCATTTAAGAATATTAAATTTGAAAGATCCATTAAAGTTTTATGGATAATTAAAGTTGAATTTTATCCAAAAGATTTAAGGTGATCTTTGAATTAAAATTATTATTTCAAAAATTAAAGTATATAATTTTAATTCAATACTTATTTTTGTTCATATTTAAATGTTTGGGTTACTTTGTTTTGGCTTATAGCATGAAGATCTGAATGTGCTATATATTATTGAAGTTTTGCCCAATCAATGAAAGAACCATATATATATATATATGAATGTAAGCACATTAGAGCACAAGTGTTTATATTAAAGTTGACCAAAATTTTATCAATTGAGTTGACCTCAGTTTAGTTTGAATTTTGGAGAACTCAATTTGGTTAATGTTAGATTTTTAATTCATTTGAGAAGTTGAATTAAATGACCAAATTAAGTTCATATAGTATTAATAGTCAAGCTTATTAAGTTAAAATTAAATAAATAAAATTATAGGGACCTGAGAGCAAAATTGTTCAAGTAGTATTTTTCTTTTCTTGAAATAGAAAATTGAATAATGAATGACTACTTAAGAATTTATTTTAAATCAAGGATCTATTTTAAGGAGGTCATTATAATGTTTGTTTGGTCCAATATAAAGTTAATTTATTATGGATTTATAAATTAAAGCAATTTCATCCATTATTTACAAATTCGACATGTGATGTGTTGTCCCAAAGGACCATTAAGCATGTTAGGATGATGAGATGATGGAATTTGGAGTTAATAGTCTTCTCTCCTTATTTAAATGAAATTGCATTAAAGGATGTTAATCAGTAGTCGCCCAAAGGAGACTACTGATTGATATCAACAATTATAGAAGTCTTATATATATTAATAATGAGAATTTTCTCTTGTCCAAAGGTGTGAAAATTCTTAGTAAAGTTTATATTATTGATATATAAGACATAATGAGAATTTTCACTTGCCCAAAGGTGTGAACATTCTCAATAAAGTGCACTTATCAGCATAAACGATGTAAGTACGAAAATCTTCTCTTGCCCAAAGGTGTGATGATTATCGGATTTTGTATTACTTCATGCTGGTAACGCTAAAGGTGAACTAATGTTTGTCTTAGTTCTATGCTAGATTTTGATGTGCCATATTCTCAGCCTGCAAATTTATATTTGTCTGATTTGGTAGGTGCCAAAGTACCCCAATCATGATAATTATATAATTTGCATTGAAGATATCTTTATAGTAAAGAATTTGACACAATACAAGTAGCAAGAACCGACACTTCGTTAGTGAATGGACTACTCGCATGTCACTGTCTCGCCCAAAGGAGGGATTAGTGATGATGCATTGAGTCATTCACTTAGTTAATGAATGGACTACTCGCATGTCACTGTCTCGCCTAAAGGAGGGATTAGTGATGATGCACTGAGTCATTAACTTAAAGTTTCCTATAATCATAAAGTTATGCATCAATTTAATTTTTTGTGAGCATTAAAGAATGTATTTGTTTAAACCCTTATTTGATATGTTCCATTACAGTGATTAGTAGTAATTTGATCAGCATGGGCAATGCAAACATTAAGTTATCTTTTAATGATCTTGGTTCTCCAGTATAAATTTGACTTATGTATTATGTACCACTGTTATGTCTAATTGCAATTATTGATTCAAAGTGCAAAGACAATTAAGGATCAGTGGGAGTGGTCAAAATTAAGCATCTTTTATTGCATCACTACATTTAAGATTTTCTCATAACTTGTTTGTAAATATTTGATTTACATGTTTATCTCAAACAATAGGATTTCTTTTTGAGAATTATGGAATACTCTAATAATTGAAGTTTAACCAATGATGGTAATCTATGTCTGGTTCATCTACTTTTGATAATAGATCTATTAGTTGATTGATCATATCATATTGATGTTATAAGATCTATTCAAGGTTTTCAGTAATAGATGACCAAAGTATGGGTATTTAGAGTTTCCTCAGATGAATGAGTGTATTAATTCATTCATATAAAAGTTTTTCTCTCTTAATAGATTTTTTTTTTTTTTGATAAAGTGGATAAACCACATTCTTTTATTGATAGTGGTAAATTGGGTCACAGACTTACGGGGGTCCCTGTTGGGACCGGGGTTTACAAATGGGGTGTTGGGAGTCCTGGTTGGCTTGACCTGTCGGCCTCAACATCTTCAAAGTTTGTATCTGGGGTATGTCGCCCTTGAATGTCCCATGTAAGGGAGAGACTGTGTCTGATGAAGCCGACCATGGGTTGTAATTGGTGCTGTTGGTTTGCCTGTGCGCTGTCGACCCATGCAAGGAAAAGGGAGTCGATATATCGGATGAGTCGCCTACAAACGCGTTGTTTGTCATTGAAGCATCTCAGGTTCCTTTCCAGCCATAGGTTCCAGAGGACGGCCAACGTCAGCAGGTACCACCCTTTTCGTAGGTCTAACTGCAGGTTCTGCCCCAATGATGCTCGTTCCCAAAGATCTTGTATCTTGTTGGGTAGACGAGTCCCCAGAAGTGATGTGTAGTGAGACCAGACTTCCGCTGAGAATGGACATTGGAATAATAAGTGGTCGTTGGTTTCCTCGTGGGTGTTGCATAGGTAGCAGGCTCGTCGTTCCCCCTGCCAATTTCTTCTTGCAAGGTTTTGTAGCGTGGGGAGTTTGTCTTCCCGTGCTAACCAAGCGAAGAGTTTGACTTTTAGGGGGGCAGGTTGCTTCCAGAATGGTGGGGGAAGAGTGCTCCTCGTTCCGTCGTCCATCTGAAAGTAATAAAGAGACTTAACGGAAAGTCCTGGGATGGGGTGAGTCTCCAGTGTCGGGTGTCCGCCGTGGTGGTGTCTCCATGGTCTAAATGTTGTTGTAGCATTTGCCATATCTCCCATGCCCCTTGTGACAGTGGCCCTGGTTTCAGGAGTGGTATTCCTCTTGCCCGAAGTTGTCGTGCCTCAGGGATCGTAATCCCCATCTTTGTCCATAGCATCTGGAATTCCGGGTTCCGCCTGGAGGGACTATGGCCGTGTATCCAGTTATCGAGCCACACTCTGGTTGTGTCTCCTTGCCCTGGGGATACTATCACATTTGCCAGGACTATGTCCCGTTGTTGTCCGAGGCTTTTCCAGAAGAAAGACGATCGGTTTAGTGTCGGTTTGAAGGGGTTGACTTGCGCATTTCTGGAGTATGCTTGTGTGATGATTCTACCGCCGATCCCTGCCTTTCCGTTGAAGAGCCGCCACCACCATTTTCCTAGTAGGGCTTCATTGAAAGCCTTCATGTTGATAATACCCCATCCTCCTAAGTCTTTCGGTCTTGTAAGGTTGTCCCATCTAGCCATTCGGTAGGCTTTGGAGTTTGGGTCGGTTCCTCTCCATAGGAAGTCTCTTCGGAGGCCCTCGATGCGTCGTACCACCCATTGTGGGAGCTTGTACATTGACATCCAGTGAGTTGGGATTGCCGATAGGACCGAGTTGATTAGGGTAACCAGTCCCCCCATGGACATCAGACGACCTTTCCATGAAGCGAGCTTCTTTTGTATCTTTAGGATTAGTGCTTCCCAGTCCATTTTACGGGGTCTGCTACCTGCTAATGGGATGCCTAGGTAGGTGATCAGAAGTGTGCTTAGCTGGCATCCCATTATCGTGGCCAGAATGTTCGCCTCTGTTTCCGTCATTTTAATTGGTATGATTGCGCTTTTGTTGTAGTTGGTTTTTAGTCCCGAGAGTCCTTCAAAGAGGTGGAAGATGAGCTTTAAGGTGGTGAAGTCACTTGGCTTCCCGGAGCTGAACATCAGGAGGTCGTCCGCATAGAGGAGGGCTGAGATTTTTTCCCCTCGTGCCGCTCTTATGCTGAAACCCTCGAGGATATTTTCTCGCATGGCATGTTTCACCATAGTGGTGAACACGTCCGTTGCAAGGATAAATAAAAGAGGTGAGAGAGGATCGCCCTGTCGCAGTCCCCTTTGATGTCTGATGTATCCCGTAGGTGCTCCATTGATGAGGAAATTGGATTTTGAGGAGTGGAGGATCTTTGTGATCCATCCGATCCATCGCTGTCCAAAGCCCCTTGCTTGTAATACCTCAATAAGAAATTCCCAGTCCACTGTGTCGAAGGCCTTCTCGAAGTCGACCTTCATTAGAGCCCCACGCTTCATTTTCATACTGAAAATAGTTTCTTCTGCCGCTACAATGCTGTCTTGGATACATCCCCCTTTAATGAAGGCGGTCTGATTTTCATTGACTAGATCGGGGATAACGTTCTGGAGCCTGTTCGCAAGTACCTTGGTGATGATTTTGATTGAGCAGTTGAGCAGGCTTATGGGGCGATAATCCTTGATTGAGGACGCTTCACCATGTTTGGGAATTAGGATGATGTGTGCTCAGTTCAACCTTTCGAGGTCGGCGGTTCCTTGGTGTAGTTCGTGGAAGGATTTTAGTATTTCATCTTTTGTGAAGTGCCAGCCTTGTTGGTAAAAAATCATTGGAAAGCCGTCGGGTCCCGCCGCCTTATCTGGGTTGAGTTCTTTGATGGCGACGAGGATTTCTTGTTCGGTGAAGGGATTGTCAAGTTGTGATAGGTCGGTAGGGGGTGGTTCTGTGAACATTCGCGTAGAGTCCATGCTGTATCTGTGATGTCTTTTTTGTCCGAAAAGCGCCGAAAAGTGTGTTGAGACTGCTTTCGCTATATCTGATTGAGTGCACAGTTGTTGGTCATCCACTGAAAGTTGATGTATCCAATTTTTGTTTCTTCTCTGGTTCGCAATGGAGTGGAAGAATTTTGTATTCTTGTCCCCCTCCTTGAGCCAGGTTATCCTTGAGCACTGCCTCCAGTGTTCTTCCTCCTGTCTTATCAGATTGTCGTATTCATTCCTGTTGGCTTGGAGGGATTCTTCCTCTGAAGTGGAGAGCTGACACTGTTCTCCTTTAGTGTCGAGTTCCTCTATTCTGGCTTGGAGTTCTTCCTTTCTTTGGCGCGGTATTCGTAGTTCCTCTTTGTTCCATTCTTTCAGTCTTTTTCGCAGTAGGGTTAGTTTCTTTGACCACATGTATGCTCCAGAACCTTCAAAGTCATTGAGTTGCCACCATTGGTTTACCATACTCCAGAAACCTTCGACTTTTCCCCATCCTCTGTTGAAGCGGAAAGGGAAGTGCTTTAGTACGTGCCTTCCACATTCCAGAGCTATGGGTACATGGTTTGACTGGATTCTAGGAAGTGCGGTTAGCCACATGCGTGGATGTACCGCCATCCATTCCGGGGAAAGCAGAAACCTATCCAAACGGATCATGGTAGGCGAGTGTCTTCCGTTAGACCAGGTATATTTTCTTCCCGATAGGGGTGGGTCGTAAAGTTGCAAATCCGTGATGACATCATTGAAATTGCGTTGGTCTTGTGTGTCCCTGCTATCGGTGTTTCTTTCCGATTGATCCCTTGTGGAATTGAAGTCACCCCCAAGTAGCCACGGACCTTGCCATCGTTGGCGTATAGATCTTAGCTCATCCCAGAAAGCTCTTTTACGGTCTCGATCGCAGGGTCCATATACCGAGGTGATCATCCATTTGCTTCGGTTTTCCTTGTTTTCCAGGATTACTGAGATTGAGAAATTGTCCGTGTAATCAGCAATGAGGCTGAAGGCTGTTGCACTCCAACCAATGCAGATACCTCCCCGTGTGTTATCTGCAGGCAGTATCAATCGTTCCGAGTAAGAGTTACCTCCTATTGAGCGCCACATACGATCATTAATGGTTTGAAGCTTTGTTTCCTGAAGGCAGAAGATGTCGGCTTTATGATTTGTGATAAAATCCCGCACTAGGAATCGTTTTTTTGGCTTTCCCAGGCCTCTGACATTCCATGAGATTACTTTCATTAGAAAACTAAAAAAATGCCCTGTGGAGAGTTGCTGGTAGGTGGTAGGCTTAGTTGCCGTCCCATCCCCCGTTGCACTCTTCGATTTCCGACAACCTTAGGTGTTTGGCTATCTGGTCGATGTCCCCCTCAGAGTTGTCTAACAAGACCCCAACCTTTAGAGCTTCCTGTACTATCCTCTCTCCCGGCCATTGCGAAAGAGTGATAGGGACTGTAGTGAGGTTATGTGGTGAATCTTTCTCTTTTCTTTTCTTCTGTCCCTTGGATGTTGTTGATTCCTTGTTGGAGGCCTTCTGGGGTTCTAGGGTTGTCAGTTTGTTAAGTGATTTGGCCTTTCTTGGCCTTCCCCTTCTAGGAGCCAACTGTTGTGCCTCTTGTGTCCCTGGTTGTGTTGTCGCCTCTTGTATCCCTGGTGGGGGTGATGTCTGGGCCCGGTCATGTCCTTGTGATGGTGTGAGCGTTGTTCCCTGGTGGTCGAGCGGGCCTTCGTTGGTGGCTTTACCTTTTATTATCGGTTCAGGGCATCTTAGTGATGAGGTTCCAGGTGTTTCCAATATTTTTTAGTGATGCCTTGGAGAGGTCTATCTCCACTACATTAATAGTTGGTGTTATGTTTTTTTCTTTTGGGTTATAAAGAGCCATTAGGTAGTTAGAAGGCCTCATTGGGCTATTTGATTGATAGGGAGGTAGGCCCATTACATTGGTAACTGATAAGTCATTGGTGGCAGCCAATGGGTTCGGGTCCGGGTCTGGGCCCGAAGTATGGGTCTGGTTTGGTTCCGGGTGGAGAGTTGGGCTGCATGGTAAGATTGGGCTCGGTGCTGTGAGTGGGGTTTCAGATGTGTTGCTGGGCTTTGGTGGGCTCCTCACTTGTGGTGGATGGGCTTGAGTTCCTGATGCGGCGAACAGGTCACGAGCCACGTGTGAGCGTTGGTGGGGCCCATGAGCCTGACGCGTGGGTGTTTGACCCTGTTGGGTTTGGATCCGGTTCGCACCCATGTGCGTTGGGCTCGACTGAGTCAGCTTGTCTGACTTTTCAGTCGAGCCCTTTTCCAAACACCAATTGGTTGGTCTTCTCCACATGGCGTCCATGAATTGGTCCACGATTGGTTCCTCCAGACCCGTTTCTTCTTCGAACGAGGATGATGTTGTTGAGTCAGCATGGAGTCCCACGTGCTTCTGCAGGCTTGTCACGATCGATCACATCGCCGCGATGCCTGTCGAGTACGCCGCCTGTTCCGGCGTCGCCCCGTCCTTGTCTGGCGCTGTCGCCTTCAGCGGTCAAGTCATTGCCAGCGGATCCTGGTCGTCGTGGTGAACCTTAGAACCTGTGTTGCTGGTGGTCCGGTGGTGGCTTTCAGTGGGTGGCCTCTCCGTGATGACAATTCTGGTTGGACGTCGGCGAACGGTGTTCCTCAGTGGGGCTTCCTCTCAGAGCGTCGCCATCCGGGGCCTTGCCTTTATGCGGCTGCGCTCCACCTCGGGTTGACTGGTTGTCCCCGTTGGAGCTCCTCCTCTCACCGTGGTGGTAGAGTTGGATGCTATCCCACCGTCGTCCCAAGGGAGCGCTGGTTGGCCGGCGTTGAGCTCGATCGTGTAGTTGAATTATGCGACTCCCGGCTACGCGGTGTATGCTTGTTGGCATTTTCCTTGGCCAACGGACTCGGAGGAGGAGGCGGAGGTCATTGCCATATTCTTGGCTTCGATACATTCCAGCGCTACGGATCTCCGGCCGGTTTCAGGAGGCTTGCGGCTTCGTCTCGACCCCAGCAGTCCATGGGAAGGTTTTTCACCACGACCCATCTCGTAGCGCCCTCTGCCTTCCCTGTTTGCCAGAGGTCTGGTGTCCATGGCTCAAACTTGAGATCAAAAGCCAGGACCCTGAGAAGTCCTGCTTTCTCAGTTTGCCGGGCCAGCTCCGCCGTTGGGAAGGCCACTATGTAGCGGCCATCACGAAGCGGTTTGACAATCCAGTTCCAGTTTTCATCCACAATGTGGGTTAGGATGTCCGTGATGTCCGAGATCGTCACAGTGCCCTCTCTGCTTTCGACCACAGTGATGATGGAGAAGGCTTTCATGCGCTACCTTCCATCCAGAATGCCTTTGTTTAGCGCCACCGAGGTGTATAGTTGCTCCATGCCGGCATCGTCTATCTTTTTCCTCCGTGTTGTTGGCTCCTTGGTGCTGGGTTTTGGTGGCTTTGCTTTGGCTTTCATGATTATGCGTGTTGTGGTTTGCTCCCTGCAGGTAGGTTACGGCGGTCTGATGATGTTTTGGGTTTTGGTTACGACGGTGGCGACGGGCCGGAGCTGTGCGTTGTAAACCTTGCCTTTGTGACCAACTCCTCCACATCTCCGACAGGTCATCTCCCTTCGGCGTTCATCAGCCCGGTGGCTGGGCGAAGAGCGTCCACCGCAGAGACAACTGATGCGTGCAGGCCGGGAGTCTTGCTTGTGTCGGTGGTGATCTGCGCTGAGGTGGTGGCTGCTCCATTCTTGGTGTATGGTGTGTGGCGGTGGTCTTACGTTGTCGCTTACGGCCCACCGTCTTCCATTCTCCCTGTGCTTTACTCTTGTCTGGCGGTGGGGGTTGTGATGATGTCGGCCAAGGGTGTAGTGGTACTGTTCGTGGTGGTGGAGGTGGTGGTGGAGGTGGAGGAGGAGGTGAGGGTGGCCAACCAACATGCTCGTAAGCACCTTTTAGCACAGCCGCGTATGATGGGGAGCTACCCTCGTGAGCACTATAGTGGATTTTCGGCGAGCGTCTCGGCGGTTCTTTCCGTTTCCAGGCTGCGTTTCTGGGCTCTCCTTTATCGTCTCGTTTCTCCGCGCGTTTGTCGTCTTGTCTCCGGTGGTCGTCGCTTCGGTGGTCGTCGTGGCGTCGTGGGTATTGCTGCCTCGTTTCATGTCTCTGGTGGTCGTTGCTACAGCGCTCATCTTGGTGGCGAGTTGTTGCGGTTTTGTCCGTTCTCCGTTCCCCATCCTTCCCCGCCGCTCTTCGTGGTGTGTAGCGTTGGGCGGAAATCGCTATTTGCCAGAGAGCTCCCCATTCCACGGTTGCTTTTCTCTTAATAGATTGAAGGATATGCATATTTAGTTTCCTATTAATTGTATGATCTCTATAATAGTTGTTTGAGATCAATATCATATAATAGGACAATTTAATTTTGGAAACAATATGCACTTAGATTCCCATTAATGATATAATATCCATAATAGTTGTTGAGACTTATATCATGAAATAAAAAGGAAATTCAATTGAGGAGGAGATAAAGATTTGATGGCTTCTTTCTCATTTTGAAACAAGATTTGTCAATTGAATTAATGTTAGAATTGTTTGTCATTGGCCTATATAATGTTTCATGGTATATTTGAATAGGCATTAAAGTCATTATGTTAGTGAAAATTGTGTATTACCATAATTATGGATAATATGGGATATAATCATGGTCATGCTCAATTATGAAATACATATTATAGATTATAGTGTGAGTAGAATCGGAAGAGTGAAGGTCAAGAAAGTTTATGAGAGATGTTTATATTTATGATTTCATCAAGCATCAATCATATTTAGGATTAAACTCTTTGATATGTAAAATTAGGGAATCTAATTAAAGGTTTATAAGCGATCTAATTTTACTTTTCAATTAAAGTTATTTTGGTTTGAGTAATCAAGTAATAAAAGTTAATGAATAGTTTGTTTTATGAGTCGAATCTATTATAGAAAATAATAGTGGTTTTGTTATCTAAGAGGCTTATATATTTGAATTTAAAAGTTAGCCTCATGATGATGATAGTTATTTAAACCATTTAAGGAGATTCACTCATGTATAAAATCATGTTCCGCTGTGTTATATATTTATATTTTGGTAATTAAGGTATTTACCAAATAAAAGTGGAAAAGTTTATGAGAATTAAAGAATATTTATGTTTTAACATGCTCTTAATTTCTTCAGTATTATTGTTTTTTTTTAATCTGAGGATTAGTGGGAGTTGTTAAATTTAAATTTTTATTTGTGTAATTTTAGTGATGATTAAAGTAGATTGTTGGAGACCAAGAATGCTTATGTATTATTACTTGTGATTAATAGTGTGATTCATTCATAGTCCACTAGTTTGATATCACAAGTTATTAAGAAAGTTAAAGTTTATATTGCTCATATAAAATATATGCTGATCATAGAATATTTGTTATATGAAAGTAAGCATGCTTTAAAGTGAGAGATAAACTCTCTAATTAAGTAATCATACTACTATTGAAGTTATGCGGGTTGATAATTGTGCTCACTTTTACTGTCTAAAGTATATGTGGTTAGCTATGATGCATATCAAAGAAATTTCAATGCATATAGTCATATGAAAGGTTTAATATGACTAAATTATGATGATTTTGTTTCCATGAGATAAGTTGATTATGGGATTAATATTTTCAGACTGCTGTGATTTATTGATAATTATTCGTCTATATAATATAGACCTAAAGGTTATTTCTGGTTATCAGAAATTTATGTATTGGAATCATCATGTATCTTTTGATTATATCACTATATTGTGATTGTAACACCCTAATCCTTTCCAGGACCCAGGTGTCACACCAGCCAGGTCAGGGAGTGAACCCCGGCCTAAGGCTGTATATAAGCATAATTAACTCATAATCAAACGAACATTTAAGGAAACATAATTCAAGTACAACAATATTACAACCCATAGTGTCTTAAAATCTCGCACAAGTTTAGTTGGGAGATAACATACTCCCCAAATAAAACAACAAGAATTCAAATAAGGGCCTTGGGCAGTGGTGAGCGGAACTAAGGATCCATCCTAACTTAACTCTAAGCGGGGCCATAACCCTACTTACTACCTCAAGTAAAGAGAATAACAACAAGGTGAGCTACAGAGAGCTTTCGGTGAGGTACTAACACAAGCTGGCTGTGAATAACAACACAGTATACTTTCAAATTAAAGTACTATAAATACAGAAGGCTGAAATACCAAAAGCAGAATAACATTTAAAAAACATGTGAAGTAAAGATGGTTATCATGATCCAAATCATGGTAATATTCACTGAAATCATATGATATGCACTTATGCATTTCTTTAATCTTTTACCATCATCGAATCTGAGATGAATTCCACGAGTCAAGGTCCTCCTCGTTGGACCCATTATCAACAACTGGCGTGCGGTGACCACGTCTGCGACACTTGGATGTTCATTATATCGGTATAGTCGGGTGCATATCTCCCAAGATTCAGAAATTTGGCCTCATAATCGGCCAGAGAGACCGCCTTGAACAGAGCAGTAAGAAACTCCCTCGCGGCTTCGCTGGCGTCGCGTAGGATTTGGGGAGCATAGATTTTCTGTCAAATGTCGTCCCCGAATTCCCGGGTCCAAGTAAACACAGTTTGGTTTTGGCGCGCCAAGCCGCTTGTATCTGACCACCACATGGCTGCGCAAGGCCCTCTCGGCTAACAACAAAGTGGCCGACTGGCCGCTACTTTTTCTTCCTCCCGGGCACATAAGAGCCTCAAATATAAGCTCCGCCGAAAGTGATCCAATTTTACGCCGCGGTAGGGTCTCGTAGTACCCTCGAATTGTGTGATTCCCATTTGAGCCTTATTCACGTGGTCGCGTGCTTCTTTGGCTTTGGCCGGCTGATATCCAGTGGAACGCCGCAAAATGATTGGGTCATCACGGGTACATCTGTTGCATTCCAGGGGTTCCGAGCCGGCCTGCTTGTGCTCCGGTTGGTTATCGGGTCCGGTACGTGCTCCGGATAGTTATCCTCGAACCGTCTTGTGTTCCCGGGTGGAACCTCGTCCATCTGGCATTCCCGGTTGGAATCCCAGGGCCCGTAATACATTCCATTTGGAATCCGGGTCCATAAGGCATTCATTTGAAATCCGGGTCCATCTCACACGATACTCCCGCAGACTGAAATGTCCAGGGTCCATAGGGCCACTTCCCGGTGAAATCCGGGGGCATAGTACATTCCCGGATAAAATCCGGGTCCTTGATGCATTCCTTGTTGAGGGTCGGGTGTATGAAAAGAGTGCGACCCTTCTGCCTGGTCTCCCGCCGGTTCTGGAACCTCCTCAGGTTCCGGGACATCCTCAAATTCAGGAACCTCTACTGGTTCTGGCGGTCCATAAGCTGGTGCGGGTTCCTCCCGTGGCATACGAGGTGGCCTTCCGACTCTTTTAGGTACCATTCTGAAAAAGAGAGCGTGTCAGTAGTATTTTCTAACTCTCTGAAAGCAAATATTAAACTTTATCCTACTGACACAAGACTCCACCCTAAGGCTCTGACCATAACTAGGTTACCTAGGATTAACCGGCTCTTAATGTAACACCCTAATCCTTTTCGGGACCGGGTGTCCACACCGGCCGAGTGGTGGAGTGAATCCAGTGGCTAAGTACGTATATAAGCGCATAATTAACTCATAATCAAACTAACATTTAAGGAAACATAATTCAAGTTACAACAATATTACAACCCATAGTGTCTTAAAATCTGCAAGACTGAAGTTTGGTTGGGAGATAACATACTCCCCAAATAAAACAACAAGAATTCAATTAAGGACGCGGGCAGTGGTCGTGAGCGAACTAAGGGGATCCATCCTAATCTTAACTCTAAGCAGGGCCATAACCCTACTTACTACACTCGCAAAAGAGAATAACAACAAGGTGAGCTCACGGGAGCTCAAATGAGGTACTAACACAAGCTGTCGGGAATAACAACACAGTATACTTTCAAATTAAAGTACTATAAATCACAGAAGGCGAAATACTAAAACCTAATAACATTTAAAAACATGTGAAGCGACATCTTTGCCGATCATGATCCAAGTCGTATGGTAATATTCCACTTTGAAATCATATGATATGCACTTATGCATTTCTTTAATCTTTTATCATCATCCAGGCGGAGATTTAATTCCAGCGAGGTCAAGGTCCTCCTGTGTTGGACCAGTATCAACAACCATGGGGTGACAAGCTATGGAAACAACTCCTGCGTCACGGACATAGATCAATCCACACAAGTCAAGGTCCTCCCAGGTTGGACCGTATCAACAACCATGGGGTGACAAGCTATGGAATTGATTTCTCATTATCTATCATATTAGTGTCATCTACACCTCTACTTTCATACAGCGGCACCAGAGTGGAATAAACCAATCAATCAGTATAGCTCCGGTCGGATCAACTCATTGGCCGTGAGCTATACGAGTATATACGTATACCATGCACTCGAAGAGTACGGAAAGGGGGTTTTGTTTTCTTGAAATCAGAAGAATTGAAAACAGATAGTTGGATAGTTAAAGAAAATCAGAGTTATGTAAACCACCCTTCCCTACCTAAGTACCGTACTCTACGGCTCTATCGTAGAGCCATATGCAGCACAAGCATGTATTCAAGTAAGATGCAATGCACTAATATGTCTATCATGGCAATATATATAAAAATGTGCAAAATTTTCACATGCTTTTCATGAACATGATTTAACACTTCGAATAAATTTGTAATCATGCTTGAAAACTGAAAAACATTTCATAAAATCATAACGATCTCATAACATGCAATCCAAAGATCAATACGATGAAAATACAAATCAAATGAAGAGATTTCCAGTTGTGTTCTCACCTTTCAAGATAGTAGATCCCTAGGCTTGGGGCTCTTATTTGTGATGACGACCTTTGCACCTTTCTTTGTCCTAGAGATCAAAATCGGCTTTCTTTAGAAATACGGAAACCGTATCCTCATTCCATAAATTTACTTCACATAGTAGAATATGATAGGTTCTATTAAGTACACTTGAAGCATGATTTCGTATTTATAAAGAATGGAAAATACGGGTTGTCCCATCACTAAAGGTTTAGCATAGTCCGGCTTGGACCCTTCATAACTTCCGATCACGGAAGCCCGATCAGGGTCGATCAAGTATTAGATTCATGAAGATCTCGATGACCTTTCTAACGATATAACATACTTCCCGATCGGCGAAGCATCGGGGGCTGAATTCATCCCGGCAAGGAACAGCCTGACATTAGTTCAACGAAAATTTCGGCAGAGTCTCCCCTATTTCTAGGGCTCCGAAATTTATACAAACATTAATCAAGTACTGAAATTAAATGTAAATTCATCCATCTAACGTGCTAATCTCTTGTTAAAAGCTACACTTTCAACTAATCATGCATCTAATTAGGGTTTTTTCCCCAATTTAATTAGGGCTCGACAAAAGGTTTACTTGAAGCCCTCAAGCTCCCCGCACAAGCTTCAATCGCCACGCGGGGATAGATGGTGGTAGGAGACAAGTACAAGGCTTATGGCTCGCCGGATCTAGAAGCGGAGGTGTTTGTGGGGCAGGCTTGCCGGCGGGCAAGGCTTGAAGGGAGGGAGTGAGAGATTTGCTTCTCTGTGAACGAGCGAGAGAGAGATCGAGGGAGAGAGAGATTTGGTTCTCTGTGAACGAGCGAGAGAGAGAGAGATTTGTTTCTCTCTGTCTCTCTCTCGCATCTCAAAGACAGAGACTTGTTCTTTTTCTTTTTTTTCCTTTTTCTTTTACTTTTACATTTTAATTTATTTTATTATTTTCTTATATTTCTATTTTTTTGTATATTATTTCATTAATTAAAATCAATTTATCTTTTAACTACTTTATCTTTTAAAAGTATTATCTTTAAATAATTTATAATACTTTATCTTCTTAAAAGGAATTTAATATTATATTATCTTTTACTTTATGTCCCATCACCATTTAAAAATATTATCCTATTAATAATTCTTCCGACCCAAATCCGAAATCGGGCCTGGACTGACTCCCGTGGTACATTGTAACATCACGGGTCGTGCTTTCTCTCCAGAGCCCTGCATCCGCGAATCTGGCTTTTGACTTGGCGGATCTACTTTATCGAGACTCTAACTTGTGTCCGATATTCCTACTTAATTAATCTGGATTAATTAATATTTAATAAATCTTGATTTAATTAATCTAACTCTCGACTATTCCATGTCCAATCCGGCCTTTTGGCCCAACACGCGGCCTCCTACCAAATTATTTCGGGTTTGGACTTTGGTTGCATAAATTTCCTCGATTTTATTAAAATTTAGTTTGTTAAACTAATTAATCTAATTAATGTGTTCATTAATCCCATGGTTTTCTCCAGAAATTAATTATTTAAATCATGGAAATTTTCAGGGCGTTACATTGATAGTTTTGGATCCCATGAAAGGTTGACAATAATAGTTGGAACATGATTGAGAAATTTATTTTGCCAATGGGATAACTAAAGTTATAAGATACTAGTATGAGATCTCTTTATTGTTGATTCCATATCTTCTGTTTGAATATTTATGTGTATATACACTAAAGTGAAAATTATGGTTTTTAAACAGAAGAGTCATTAAATTGACATTATAGTGGGACAATTTATATAGGCATTATGGATTTTGTAGCCTATAGCTCATCATTAAAGACAGGGTTAAGTAGAGACTATTGATGTAGTGATACATGGAAGGGAGTATGTCAATTAAGAATGTATAACCGCCATGATCCATGGTGCATTGGTCTTCTATTTGATCAAAGTATTAAAGTCTAACTCTGGAATATGGTTGATTGGGATATGTTTTCAAAGCGCGCGCATTTTAGTTATTTTTAAAAGTTGTGAGTCCTAATTTCTTATGTTTTATTTTATTTTATTTTATTAAAAAAAAAATTGTTTTTTGAGAAGTTTGCTTTCTTACTAAACATGGGACAATTCAAGTGGTAAATTTAGGCCATGTGGGAGAATGTTAGAATATTTCCTATTATGTGGCCTTAATTAACCACTTTGGGTAAAATGTTCCAATGTATTTGGTTTTATATAAAGTTGGACTCACATATAAAGGTTAAACCCAATCAACCAATTATAGTTACTTATGGATGGAGCAGCGAGTAGTTTAAATTAGATTTTGGATTGGGAATCTTGATGGATAGAAACCTTATCCATATCATTATATAAAGGGCTCTGGTCCCTCTCTCCATTATCTCCACATCCTAATGAGGAAAACCCTCATTATGAATTTACAGCAGCCGGGTGAACATCCATCAATTCCCCATTCTGATTAAGGACGGTGAGGGAGAGAAGATCATAAGCCCACCGATCTCCTGTAGATCGAGGTGTTATATTGCGGTATGTTGCAGGTCTATTTTCGGGTTCATGTGGCTACATCTAATGACAAAGCATACCTATTACCAAGTAAGTTAAATTATGTTTTTAGGATTTACAATTCATAAGAACAAGATCCAAGATCATGTTTATGCATATAAAGTGTGTTGCATGTTAAAATCCTAACATATTCTACGGCGTCTTGAACAAGATCTCCAAAAATATATGAAAAATGCAAACAAAAACCACACGAAAACAAATGGTTTCACGAGAGATCATCTCGATTCATCGCATCTTCACCAAAAGCCTCAAAAATAAAACCAAACGCTTGAGGCGAAAAAATAAGAAGAAAAAGAAAGCGAATCGAAAACTTCGATCGGTCCACGCATGATCGAAGAATCAAAAACATGAAATGCACCGAAATAGAAAGAAGGGAAGCACTCGAAATCATTACATCAGTGATCACACTAGAAACTCCCAATTCCTCTACCCAAATCTCTAGTACAGAGCTCTCTCTGCGTCTGATACAACCTTCTTTACAACTCCGGTGGGAATGAGAGAGAAGCGAGAGAGAGAGAAAACAGAGAGAAGGGACGGAGTAGAGAGGAAGAGAACTTCTGAATATTATTCCTTAATGAAAGCATTAGAGTGAACCTTAACGTTTAAAAGCAACAAAATGGCTTTTACTGCTCCACTACCCAGCAGAGGTCAGAGAACATAACAACCTCTGACCCCACTAAACTCACAAACGACAAATAATGCATGGAAATAGAATTAAAGAAGGAGATGCGTCCCACGTCCCACGTCCCGCGTCCCCGCGTTACACCCATCACTAGGCCTAAGCTCATAGGCCGCCCAAAATGAAAGAGTTTTGGGCAAAAATATTAGATCCGAACACATGGGGCTTTAGACAAAGAAAAAGAACCTTTTAAAAATCGGTTGGGCTTTTGGATATGATGGTTTTGCAGGACTGGCAGTCCAATCGAATTATAAATAAATAAATAAATAAATAAACTATTATTTATAATTATTTATAATAAAGTTGAATAATTTATTTGTATGCCTTAATTCAAAGGTGTAAAATTTTAGTATAATTTAATTTTTCTATCAAAACTTACTTAAATTTAATTTTTTATTAACTATTTTTATTTTAAAATATAAACTATAATTTTTTAATAAATTTTAATTTTAAAAATTAAATATGGTGGATTTGGGTGGGCCTTGGTCATGTGTTTCAAAAATATGGGTGGGCCTTAGACAAAAATATAGGCCCGAATAACGGACCGGGCCAGGCTTGGGCAAGCATGTCTACCATTAATATTAAGTTTTGGCTCGGCTCGAATTCGACCCGGTCCGGCCCATGGACAGGTCTATGGCTATCATCCTCTCAAGTGTTTAGGGTCTTGTTTGTGGATTTTTTTTTTTTTTCTAGAATCAGGTTCAGAGTAAATTAAGCATTTTTGGGATAAAATAATATGTTTGGATGGGCTTTTTCCAAAAAGCAAAAGCTGGAAAAAAAAAATCTGAAAAACATCTTTTTTCGTAAGATTAAGTAACCACGAAAAAAGTTGTTATAATAAAAGTTGTTTTAGAAAGTGTCAATTACCAAAACACCCATCTTAAAACTTTTCAAAACTATTCTGAAAAATGTCAATTATCAAATTATTATTATTATTTATTATTATTATTATAAATGACTTCTGGATTAACCTATCCAAACACAAAAATAACAAAAGCGCTTGATTTACTCTGAGAAGCATTTTTTTCAGAAGTCCTTCTATATCAAACTTTAAAAAAGCACTTTTTTCAAAGGCTAATCCAAACAAGCCCTAAGTCGCGTAGTCTTGTGAGTGCATGCGTGGGTGTCTCTTGGTATAAGCGTGTGTAATACATAACTTCGAGTTAGGGTTTGATTCTTGGGTCTTAGCTCAACCTTTGTCTCTTCTTCGTCGCTTACATCCCTTCACGATGGGTTGGCCAGAGCTCAGCGTTATAGGGAGAGTCGTATCGATTCCTCCGTAGATTAAAATCCACCTTATCCTCCAAGGTGAAAGATCGGATAAAGTTTTGAGAATTCTTCAAAAGAGTTCCTAGGTAAGCGTTTTGGGTGAGGTGTCCTTCCAATAAATAAGCAATTGGCGTGTGGAGTGCGGCTATCTTTGCAACACCAATCAGGTTACCTGCAGTGAGCGGCAGATAAGGATAGAGGGTCATCGTCTTGCCGTATACATAGAGAGGCGAGCCTTGTTGGTGTGCACCTGAGAAGGCTTGAGACCTAAGATATGGAAGACAGAATGTATCTTACTCTCTGGGGGTAAGTTCAAGTGGTACGCCACTGGCCCGAGGCACTCCTCCATGGAGAAAGGGTCATAGAATCGTCGAGCCAACTTAGGAAACGTGCGATGAGCCATTATGTTTTAGCGATATGGTTAGAGACGCACCAGGACCTAGTCACCAATATCCAGTTCTAGTTCTTGTCGACATACATTAGCCTTCTGGTCCATACGGTACTAGCTCATCTTGCTCATGCAAGAGTGCGTCCAGTGCTTGGATCAATGTGGATCCCTTGGAGTGGCGAAGATGCGTGGCGGTGTGAGCGGCCATATAGAGAGCTTGAAGGGTGACATTTTGATCCCACTATGGAAGCTCATATTCTAGCCTGAGTTCCACCCAGCGAGGAAGGTGACCCATGCGGGCCGGTTGTAGTGGAGTGTGTGTGAATGCGGAGAGGTATTGCTTTCGGCGTTGTGATTCACCACCTTTGATTGTCCGTCGGTTTTGAGGCTAGTAGGCGGTGTTGTGTTTTAAGGTGATGCCATTTGAGCTCGAGCAGTTTCCTCTAGAAATGGCTCACGAACCGCGGGATCTGGTTAGAGCGATGGTGCTTTCGGGGAATCCGTGGTGTTTAATGACTGATCGACAAACAACTTCGGTCGTCTTGGTTATTATGAAGCTAGAGTGGCCGAGGATCGGAAGTGTCAATGTGACTTAGGTGAGGTAGTCCACTGAAATGCGAGGATGACCCAGTGGTGAACCCATGGGATGGGGGCAACCCGATAATGAAGTCCATCGTCACTTCATCCCAGGACTAAGGGCTGGCGCCGCGTGGCGGTTCGCGATGAGTCTAGCAAGGGCTTGAGTGGAGTACTTGGTTTCTTTGGTAGATCAAACACATAGCGACAAAGGCTTCCACATCGCGTCGCATGTTAGGACAAAGAAGCATGATGACAAGCGGACAAAGAAATGCGGCTTGACTCGAAGCGATGTCGGCTAGTGGTGTGGCGATGGAACTTCGTGAAGTAGTGCCCGGTGGAGGGAGGCGTGGGTTGATGTAAGATAGAAAGCGGAAGAAGTAAAATTCCAGCCAACCCGAGATAAGCTAGTAGAGAGTTTCCCATCCGCAAGCTATTGGTGCGGCGCTCGTAGGTCAGCAAATTTCACATTCTACTATCGGAGGACTTCTAGGAATTGAGAAATAGGGTACCTAGCGGATCTGGACATTCAAGCGAGGCCCGAGGGAGACAACATGGGTTCTTCATGGACATGGGAGGCGTGTATGCAACTGCGAGATTTGCTGCGTCACAGGGCTTATATTCGATCCGGAAGTGGTAACCCAACAATTTTTGAATGTAGGTTTGTTGGTATGGGGTCTGGATGACTTGTTGAAGCAATTCCTTAATACTCTGGTGTAGGGATGGCAAGACCCGAGCCGACCCGTGGTTTCCGACCCAATCCGCCCCGAATGGGGCGGTTTTTTTTTGGAGAGCGGGGCACGGGGCGGGGCGGGGTGGGGATTTTTTGTGAGGAGGGCGGGGCAGGGCGGTTTTGGTAATCACCCCTTTAAAATCCGCCCCGCCCCGCCTCGCTAAACAAACTACACAAATACCCATATATATATATATATATATATATATATATATATATTACCCTAAATACTTTTAGGGTTACAACTTACACACTTACTTGGATTTGGTGGCCAGTGAGAGAGAGTGAGACCTATTTGATCTCAAGTGAGGCGATCTTCATCTCCTCCTCTTCTTCGATTTCAACATATCTTCTTTGTTTTGTGGTAATTTTGATTCTTTGCTTTTGGTGTTTGATTGCGTCAGTCACGAGGGGCGAGAGCGGCTCCGGCTTCGTGGATAGGGAAGAGGTCGAGGATGAGGATGATTGCTTGAAGCCATGCGATAAGAGTGAGATGTCTCTCAACTTGGCAATTAGATAAGGGGCGTTTTACATAAAATTTCCACAGTTTTCATCCTATTTCATGAGAATTTTGCGAGGTTTCTCTGTAAATTGGAAGAGGCCAATATATATTTTCCCCATTTTAGATTTGGATCCTAAGCTTGGCAGTTTGAGCAGCTTTTGATCTAAATTAAAGAGAACATTTCATATCGAGCTTTTGATCTATATATTTTCCCCTATTTTTAGATTTGGAGGTTTTAGAAGTTTCAATCATATCATATCATATCGAGAGCTTGCTTGCTTTTTGTATATTATTTTGGTTTTCTTCAAAGGTTTTATCGAGGGGGCCGGATTTGGACTTGAAGTTAATTTTGTAAGATCTCTTAGTAATGGAAATGGAATGGGAGTTGTTTTCTTGTCGCGAGGGCTTTAGTGGACTCTGTTTGCTTGACATACATATAGGAGGCGGTGAGGCGGGGAAGGTGCGAGAGGAAAAACCCACGGCGGGGTGGTTGTGGTATTCATATATGTGGTATTTGGTGGAGGCGGGGCGAGAGTGAGAATGTTGGTAGGCGGTTGTGGTAAAGGCACCTTGCCCCGCCAGCCCCATTGCCATCCCTACTGCGGTGATCGATGTGGATGAGAAAGAAGCTGGTTGAGGAGGTATTGGCACCAATTGTGCACAACCTCAGCGATGGTGTGGAGTTCCTTGATATAGGTAGAAGTTGCATAAAGCTTTGGACCCAATTTATGGTGAAATATGAGATTGGATGCCCATGTTTACATGAGCACAGCGCTTGATGCCCACATTCGATGCATCAGTCTCAATGACAAACTCCTCATGAAAGTTGGGCAACTAGAGAAGGGAAGGTCGGGATGCCAAATAGGGTGCTATATTGGTGCATGAGTTCGGTTATGTCTACAAAGGGAAGGAATTAGGGATGCGATTAATAAACGAGGGAGCATATAGGGGAAAGGCCAGAAGTTGGTGGAGTTCGAACAGGCTAGAGAACTCAATTTTGTGTTATAAAAGCTGGAACTGATGGAAGGTGATTTGTAGGGGCATCTGTGATACGCCACCATGGAACAAAATGTTTGTCCCTTGCAGTGAGAACTTCATAGAGGGCTCGGCGTAGTCATGGGAAACTTCGACCCAATTTGAAGCCATTGTATGTCAGGGAAATTACCGCGGGGCCTTCAATAAGCAACACATAGAGATCCAGCTGGAAAGTATGTCCTTGTAATTAAGTAGAGTTACACCTTGGAACAATAGAAGGAGCACATAAGAAAATCATCTTTGCCAATGTATCACCTTGAGAAAGGTGAAGTTGGTTGGATGGTATGCTCAACATCTCGAGGAATGCTAGGCTTGATGAATTTGTGGATACTCCCATTATCATTGAGCACACGGAATTGTTATGTCGGCAATACCACCTCCGCAGACGAAGGGACGAGGGGTTTCCACACGGCGTGCAAAGTATGGAGGCTGGAGATGTCACTTGTTGCCACCTCGTCCTCCCTCCCCTTGATAAGCCTAGACCAAGTTAGGTCCCTATAGGTTTGTATTTCAAAGGCATGTTGTGGTTTTCATTTATTCCAATTGATCCTCTCAAGTCTGAAGTACAAGCTTAATGGTGTATGTTTCAACTATTATGGAGGTTGATTTCCAACAAGCATTGGCTTTCCCTAAGTGCATTTCCATCTATGTCAATTGCAACCTTTTCTTCTAGATGCGAGAAGAGGGCTTTGTTGTCTCCCCAAACAAAAAGGGAAAGAAAGAGGATCCCTAGCGAAGAAGGGGAGGATGAAGAACTTCGTCCAAGAAGCTGATTATGTAGGAGGAACCTTGGGCCGTAGAGCGATTGATAAAGGGTATAATAGACTTTCAACCTTTTTTTTTCCATTTTGAATGGTATTGTGAAAATCTAAAGAACCAACTAATGGAGTTGTTTTCATTTTCTAATAATTAATTGGAAAGAAAATGTTGAATTGCCCCACAAGCTATTAGCCGGGGACGGACCACGCATAGGGGAGACCACCGAGGTGTAATAGCCAGAAGCCACTTATATTGCCTCTTGAACTTGTAGGTTTGTGTATTTAATTTACCTTCATTTGAAGTAATTAATTTAGCACATGTTCTTCCAATATTTACTAATAGCAATAATTCATTTCACTTCTTGCAATAAGCTGTCCAATGCATTACCAAAGGAAGTCAAGGATGCTTTCGTAGAAACTCTGTAGCAAGTCTCAGCGAGTGCACAACTTCGAAGAACCCCAAGAGTCGATAGAAGAAGTGGTAGGGACTCGATGGGGAAGACAAAAGGAACCTGTAGCCCCAATTTGAAGAACAGCCAGAAGCAGGGCACTAGTGATATTAATGAATTAGAAATCCCTACATCGGATCAGGGGCTAGCCACAAAGGCATCTTGTCCTCGTCGTGATGAGGGCCAGCCTAAGTGTGCAGGTCTTGAAGATGATACTGTGGGATCGAAAATACCCGCCCGGCGTCGTGTCTGTGAAGAGACACTAGGCGATACATCGAATCACAAATGTCGTTTATTTTTGTTATTGTGGGTTCTTCCATTCCTAATAGAGGCAAGCCTCTATTATTAATTACCCCGAATAGGATTGCGGGAACCTCCGATTAAGGGCAAAAGTACAAGTAAAGGCAATGAATAAAAATAATTTCATTTATTTTCAAAATCATGATTTTATTACACATAATATATATGTATATCATTTATTTATATATTTATTTGTATATTTCATTGGCTGCCTCAAGATGCCTGCTTCGCCGCCGTCACTTTAGGATTTTATGTTTTATCGACCCCTCGAGATGAAGATTTTATTGTCGTCCCGAGATATGCATCGCTTTGATATGTGTATTTATTAGCCGCCTCGAGATGAGTAATTCATCGCCACCTCGAGATTCATACTCCACTGTTGCCACTTTGAGATCTGGATTTCATTGATCGCCTCGAGGTGAGTGCTCCAGTATTACCTCGAGATATGTGCCACTTTGAGATTTGGATTTCATCGGCCGCTTCGAGATGAGTGTTCCACTAGCGCCTCGAGATCACATTACCACTTTAAAATTTGGATTTCATCGACGCCTCGAGATCGTATTCTACTAATGCCTCGAGATCACATTACCACTTTGAGATTTAGATTTCGGTAGAGCCGCTTTGAGGTAGGTGTTCCACCGTCGCTCGAAATATGTGCCACTTTGAGCTTTGGATTTCATCGAGCCTTCATGGTAAGTGTTCCATTGTAGCCAGCCTCGAAGCGCATGCCACTCTAAGATTTGGGTTTCATTGTGTTAAGCTTTGAGGAGTGAGTGTCATATGCGCTCGGGATCGCGTCTGCCACTTTGAGAGTTGGATTTTATTGGTCACCTTCAGACGTCTTGAAATTTGTATTCAATCGGTACATATTATTTTGATGAAATTTGTGTTTCATTGGATGCTTTACAAGATTCACATTGATTTCATAATAGTGAATCATCATGGCAATGCTCATATATATATATATATATAATTTTATTATCTTTATATTCTGCAGGAGAAGTCTTGGATACTTTGGGCTATTCATTAATTCCACCATGAATCCAACCGAGGTTCTAAACCATTTTTTTCATTTTTTTTAAAAATTTTATTATTATTATTATTATTATTATTATTTTATTGGTAGTTTAACTTTGAGATGTCCTCCTTCTCATCTCTATCCTGCATTTTAGACTTTTCATATTGAAAGCCCAGTTTCCATCAAAGTGTTTGTGTGACTTTCTTATAGAGGCCAATTCTCTTGGGTATTTCGTCAAGCAGAAAACAGTTTCTTCACTTTTAATCTTCTACAACAGCAAACTAGCAAAGCCATCAAAGGGATTACACTAACCAAGGATCAATCTTCATAGAGCCGCCTCCTCTTTATCAATGTTTGTAGTCATTGAAGCATTGGACATTGCTAATTATAATGACTGAGATAATACTAACTTTTCCTGATAACTTCTTGTTATAGTATGCTTCAGAATACTTCTTTGAAATGTTTTATCAAACAGGTGATGAGAACTTGTCATAACCTTTGGAACACATTCCCATTATAATTTACAACCATGAATCATTTAGACAGTTTTTTACTCAATCTACATGTTTTCAAACATTCCAATCAATTATATCTTTAGCTGGGTTCAAAAGTTTTTCACACATTACACAACAACTCAGCCTCGAAGACGAAGAAGGCTATCCGTTAGCTACATGGTTGACCCCAAACTGCGCGCCTCTTTTATAGTTTTACTATCTCATCAAGGCCTTCAGTATACTGTAAGGAGGCATCAATTTCAACCTTTTGTTTATGTATTTCCAGGAATAGCAAGAGAGAACTCTCCTTCATGGTTTTACTATCTCATCAAGGCTTTCAGGAAGCATCAATTTCAACCTTTTGAATGTCCACATTAAGCTGCTGCCCTTTTTCACATTGAACCATATGCATACTTCCATAAGGCATTTCTTCGAACAAATTGTATGCACTCTACACAAGTAAAAATTTGGTTAACCTTTAGAACCTCTTCTCATTGGAATTTACAGTCATGCCATGATTTGTTTACAAAATCCTTGTCAATGCTGCTTTGTAACTACACCCATCTGGTGGGTATCTCTTCTCCACTTTCTTTAGCAGTCCTAAAATGCAAGATGCATCTTTTAATAGATCTGAGGAGGTCCTGGCCTGTTGCAGAATTTACAATAGTCATTGTGCTCATCATTTCGTCGTTTTAGAGCAACTTTACAGCAACAAGAACAGCCTCATTTGTTTTCATGACTGTAGCAGCACCAGCAATTTGCAACAACAACAAGCTTCTAATGACCTTCATCCTATCGCAACAGCCTTTGATGCGGCCTTGGAAGCAATGGCGGAGATATAACCATTGTCGTTCAAGATGGGCGATCAAGGTTTCGGCAGGGTTCCGGCCAGGCGAGGCTTCAGCGACGATATTTCCATTGGTGGTGACGAATATATTTTCTGGTAATACTGTGACCTATGCACGGACTCGAGCACGTATCCTTCGGCAAAGCCATCAGATACGGGGTCATGTCCCTTTGCTTGGCCGAGATTGAACCATGGAGACTACTCCTCTTTCTCCAGCAGATGCGGAGGCTTGGCGAGGCGGCAACGGAGGCTTGGCGATCATTGGGACTTCTTTGACGACGATCTTATTTAGCAGCGGCGACAATGTTATTCCTTCGAGGCAGTGGCGTTTGGTGGCGACGGACTCGTTCTCATGTGGTCTTGCGGCCTATGCTCGGACCCGAGCCTATATCCTTCGGCAAGGCCATCAGATATAGGGTCGCGTCCGTGCTTGGCCGAGGATGAATGACGGAGGACGTCTCCTTTCTCCAATAGCTACAGGGGCCTGGTGGAGAGGTGTTGGCGGCTTAACAATCGTTGAGGCTTTCAGCGGGCTTCTTCAGCGGGCGGCGTCGGCGGCGGGCTTGTTCAACGGCGGTGACTCGGCATCCACGGCGACCAGAGGCAGCCAAAGGGGGTTGGGTTTCATATGAAGGAGAAGAAGGGAAAAGGAGTACCTTATCTCTCTCTCTTTTTTTTTCCTCTGTTTTTTCCTTCCTCTCTATTTTCCTTTCTCTCACTTTTTCTCTCCGATCTTTTTTTCGTTTCTTCCCCTGATTTTTTTTTCCCTATATAGCCTCAGCCATTTCCATTCCTTCTCCGCCTCCCAGCCAACTTTCTTGATTTGATTGATTTGATTTGATTTTTTTTTATTATTTATTTTTATTTTTATTTTTTTTATTTTAATAATTTTTTTATTTCTTTTATTATTATTTTCATTATTTTTCTTTATTTTTATTTGTTTATTTATTTATTTTTATTATTATTGTTTATTTTATTTCATTAATTTTTTTTAATTTTTATTTATCCATTATTATTATTTATTTTTATTACCATTTTATTATTTTATTTTAATTTTATTTGGCATTATTATTATTATTATTATTTTATTTTATTTTACTTATTTATTCATTTATTTGGATTTGAATTTTAAGTTTTGGCTGTGATTTGGACATGACTGATTTATTTCCTTTGATTGATTTATTCATTTGAATTTGAATTTTAATTTAAACTATGATTTTGTTTGATTGATTTTAATTTGGTTGGATTGATTTTGGCTATTTCTTTATTTGGCTTGATTGATTGACTAATTCTTGAATTTGACTTGATTGATTTATTTCTTCCTTTATTGATTGATTTATTTCTTCCTTTATTTCTTGATTTAATTTGCATTTTAATTTGGCCCTTTTTTTTTTTGAATTTGGTTCAAATTTTGATTTGGCTGATTTTTTCATCCAAATTTTAATTTGAGGCTGATTTTTAATCCTAATTAGTCAGGATCATCTTTATTTTATTATTATTATTATTATTATTATTATTATTATTATTATTATTATTTTAAGACATGAACAGATACCCTTCTTTAATTTGTTGTTGCTACCGATTTAAAATAAATGTGTTATAAATATTTCAGTCATTACTGCACTAATATATATATGTCCTATCTCTTATCTTCACAGCATCTGACCCGCTAAGAAAAAGAAAAGGCTATGGCAGAACTATCTGTCATGGACTAACAAGAGATAAAAGTTTGAAGATGCTGCAATATGATGAGAGGGATAAGGTGATTAGACAACATACTACCCAGTTGGCAAGTTTCTGCAGCCAACTAATAAGGAACCAACACCTTACACCACTATAGATAAAAGGCTAGTTTGAGATGCCCCAAGAGAAGGTCAATCAATTAATGGTGCGGCCGGTGTTGCGGTATGATACTGATCATCTCCACCAGAAGTCCAATATTCTGACTTATAATCTCCTTTACCTTTGTGTCCTTCAATTATTGCAAGACTATTTTGTAGTGTCTACGTCAGGATGCCCGTTGACGTGCGATACCATAGGGTATGCCATCTGACGCAGAAGCTGAGCCATCTTTACCGGTATATAGAGGAGAGTTGCAAGGTATCTACAAGAACAGGCATACAAAGCCAGAGAAGGTAAAGAAAGTTCTAGATGAGGCTATCAACAAGGATGATTGAGACTAGCGGTAAACTTACTTGAGAAATAGCAATTCACAGGTATGTTTCTTTGAATTTGTTTGTGTTTTACCTTGAAATTTAAGTAGCACATACAAAGCGCATGAATCTTGATTTAATATGTCTCATCTTTTGTAGAAAATGAGCAATGAGAAATGCTCATAAAAGGGACAAGGCGGCGATTGATTCATTATTAAGCAAGACATCGTTTAGTGAGTTAGAGCACAAACTGGTACAATTCAAAACTTCAGCCCATTTATTTTTGTGAACCACAACTACATGTAGATGCATGTTATTGACTGACATTTTTTCTTTCAGTACAAGAAATGAAACTTGGGAGGAAACCAACACTTCTCAAATTGTTTATGGTGACGAGAAAATATACAGATGGAACCTTCGTTGATGCTGCTGCTTAAGAGAAAATGGTATTTCTCGACTTCCAATTATAAAATTAGTTTGTATTTATGGTATTTTCCCTCATTCGATTTCATGATTTGTTTCATTTTGTAGGTCGAGGGGTGTAGAGAGTTGAGGCAACAATATATAGATAAAGAGGTAGTAATCGAGGGATGAGGAGATTTTTTGAGAAGGTCTTGAGCCAAACAAATGGTGTCGGGGACCTTGTTAGGAGTATGCATAGACCTTAAGCTTTCACTAGACCTACTGCTAGATGATGAAGGCAAAAAAATTGGATGAAGCCATTAGATGGGCTAAGAATGCGGAGCGTCAGACGGAACAGTTAGAAAGAAAAGTTGAAGGCTTAATGAAATATATTTCTAATATACTAGGGGAGTTAGTGACATTTAAATTACTTCACGTGTCAGTGTGCGTGAATTGATACTTATACATGTTTCCATGTACATACATATATGTATTTACTTGATACCGTGAACCTTTTACAATGTGTTTATTTATGAATGTAATTACTAGGTTTTAATGCTATATTCAATGGGAATATATGTATGCCATAGAATGTGTATGTTTGTATTCAGGAAAATAAAAAATACCCAACATGTATTTTGATTCAAATTCTGAATTTTCTCGATGACTCATCATTAATAATACAAATAGGCCTCTATATGACAAATTCCTTACGAACTTATCCTGATGGACATATACGATCATCAGGAATTGGAAGGCACGTGTCGATTATTCCCAACAACTTATAATGACGTTATAGAAAACATTCCCGATGGGCGAATTTGGGCTTGCGAGATGTGTAATTCACGATGGGCACTTTGCCGTCAGGGAAGCTTTCCCCACGGGGTTTTTGCCGATAGCTCCCTACGACCCATTTTTCTATCGGGAATCTCATTCCTGACGGATTTTATGACAATAACCTATTGGCCAGGGAAAGACTCATTTTCGATGAGTGGGGTGATATGTTGATTTATGCATAAAAGTATGAATGAGGTCTACAAGTTGAAAACTTTGCTGACCAAAGAATTTGACATGAAAGATTTGGGTGCATCCAAGAAGATTCTCGAGATGGAGATTCGCAGGGACAGAGTTTCCAATAGATTATTTCTATCTCAGCGTAGCTATGCTGAGAAGGTCTTGGACATGTTCAACATAGGTCATGCAAAACTAGTGAGTACACCATTGGCGCATCACTTTAGATTGTCTACCGCACAGTGCTTGAAGACAGAAGATGAGGTTAAAGACATGTCAAATACTCTGTATGCAAGTGTAGCGTGGTATTTAATGTATGTTATGTTTTGCACAAGACTAGATCCGGTACATGTTGTCAGTGTTGTGAGCTAGTTTTTATCAAATCCGGGTCGACAACATTGGGATGTAGTCAAGTGGATTTTTCAGATACTTGAGGGGTACTACATATTATGACATCATGTTTAGCAGACAACGAAATGATCCTTCAGTTGTGGGATATATGGATGCAGACTATGCAGGGACTTGGATGATATGAGGTCTACCACAAGATATATATTCACTCTTGCGGAAGGGCCTATTTGTTGGAAGTCCATGGTGCAGTCTCTAGTTGCACTATCTACTACTAAATCAGAGTATATAGCGGTAGTTGAAACGCCAAGGAAGCTTTGTGGCTTACGAGGTTGAATTACGCGTTGTGAGCGGTTAGAGTGCCGTCTATTTGGCAAAGAACCAGGTTTAGTGAACTACTACTTGAGAAAGTTCAAACTTCACGAGATTAATCACGTGAGATGTGTTGACAAAGTCATTTACCTCTGAGATAAGTTCAAGCCATTTTGCTTGGACTTGATTAATATCTCGGTTGCTAGATGGGAGATGCCCCAACCCGAGTCTCGAGGTGGAGTTCTAGGATATACTTTTTCTCACGAGTGGTGGATATTCACCAAGATGGAGATTGTTATAGTATGTGGCTCATATTTTTTGGAGTGCTGATGGCAAAGAAGGCAAATTGCCGGAGCGATTAGGGTTGGGGAGTGCGTGGGCAACACCCAGCGGTATGGTATGGAGTATTTATAATTTTGGGTAAATTTAAAAAAAATCTATGTGGTTTCCGCAGATTTGCATAATAGGGAAAATGGTTTTTTGAAAAAACCTTGTAGTTTTCAAATTAAAAAAAAAAGAAAAACATTTAACTCTCACTAACGGTGTTAAGTTGATAAGGGTATTTTTATCAAATTTTATAAAATAGATGCCGAAAGTTACATGAAAATTGTCATAAATTGGATTTCTTTCAAATCTTTATCGGTTTGAGAAATCAAAACCAAAAAATGGACAAAAATTCCCCTGCCAACTAAGCATGGGTTAACACCGTTAATAGAAGTTAACGGTTTTTTCTTTTTGTGCTTAGGAGAAATCACAAGATTTTTAGGAAAAAACCATTTTCTCTATTATATAAATTTGTGAAACTCTATATGGATTTTTTAAATTTACCCTATAATTTTTATACATCTAGGGTTAGTAGAAATACATATAATGTAACCTTAATTTTGATGATAGCGAAAATTTCCGCGCTTGCTCCGTGGATGTTATCACATGCCAAACCACGTAAATTCTCTATGTGCTATTTTTCTCTTGATTTCTTTGGTTGTAAATTTTTTTTTCTTCATAATTGTTGCACCATCAACAACTAGATGAATAACTTGGTGAGAAATTATTTTTAGTTCAAGTAGCTAGTGAAGTTTTGAGACCAAGAGTAGAAACCCAAAAGAAGAAAAAAATTAGCTTTAAAAAATCAAAGTGCGACAAGGGACCAGTTTTCATCCGATGGAGTAGTTCCAATTTTAGTTTGCAAAGTGCGACAAGGGACCCGGTTTTTGATCCTTTATTGTCTGATCGACAAAGAACCAAGGCTTACAGTATATGATTACCCGCGATCCTACGCTCACTTGTAACCCGGCCATAGAAAGAGATGTGTTGGAATGAGATAAGAGCAATGTCGGAAGGGGCGGTGGGAGGGTCCTTGGTTACTTTGTGGGATTTCAACACAACAGCAGGAGAAGGGAAGAGGCTTCCCTCCCTCTCCACGGGGATCGAGGAGAAAGGGAGAATTTTGAAGAGATGATACAAGACTTTACTCACGGGTGGACCCTCCCCTACCGGGGAGGAGGTACACATGGACCAATGGGCGAGCGACACCATCATTTGCTAGGCTGGACAGAATCCTCCTCTCCACTGAATGGATCATGGAGTTCCCAAGGATCTGGCAAACGACGCTGCCTAGAGTAAGGTCGGACCATTCTCCACTTTGTCTTGATTGTGGTTCCCACACCCCCCCAATCATTCCCTTTCAGATTCAATAGGGAATGGACAAAAGAAGAAGGTTTCTGGGACATGATCAGGCAGGAATGGCACGGGCATACTATGACGGGGGATGGAGGCTATGTTTTGGCCAAGAAGTTGAAACTCACAAAGGCGAAGCTGAGCCGATGGAAGAAGGAAACCCTCAATCAAAAGAAGGAAAGGAAGAGGGGCTCTGGAGAATATAAGATCCTAGATATAACTAAAGAAACCACGGGACTGACACGGGAGGGAAGCGAGAACACGAGAAATGGAACAGAAGGGCAACTACGAAAGGATCATTTCCGAGGAAGAAGCATATTAGAGACAACGATCCCGGATACAATGGCTTCAGCTTGGGGATCAGAACACAAAATTTTTTCACACCATGGCCAGCCACATGCGTAACATTAATCGGATCAATCAACTACAACATGGAGGAACAACCATCAATGATCAGACACAAATTACTGAGGCCATCACCAACCACTTCATGGGGCTTTTTGGAGAAGAACGGGACATGAGGTATAGAACCTCTTGGGATCGTCTGTTCCTGAATAGAAGAAGAGTAAGCCTTGATCACCTGGAGCAACCATTCAGGGAGGAGGAAATAAAGATGGCGGTCAAAGAGCTAGGGGCAGAAAAAGCACCAGGGCCGGATGGGTTCCCGATGACCTTCTACCAACAAGGTTGGGATATCCTCAGGGAAGATGTACTACGACTCTTTGAAGACTTCTTCTTGGGCACGACTAACCTAGAACGGCTAAATTGGGCACACATCCTTCTTATCCCGAAGAATGATACTCCGAAAGCCATTTGTGACTATAGACCGATAAGCCTGATAAACTGTTCATTGAAAATCATTTCCAAAATTCTTGCAAACAGACTAAGAGGGGTCCTAGGAGAGTTGGTGGACGAGTCCCAAACTGCTTTCATCCAAGGGCGAATGATACATGACAACATTATTGCCGCAGAGGAGCTAATTCATAAGATGCGGTTAGGGGCGAGAACGGGCTCTCACCAAGATTGATCTCGAAAGCATTAAACAATCGCTGGCTGGGAGTATCTTTAGAGGTCCTCAGGGCGAGGAGGATTTGGACCAAAATGGTACTCTGGATCCGATCCTTGCTCCTACTCCTCCAAGGCCCAATTCCTCATCAGCGGGGCCTTGGTATGGTATATTAGGAGTAAGAGAGGCCCGAGCGGGGAGACCCTCTCTCTCCTTACATTTATCTTTGGCAATGGGCGTCTTATCCACAATGTTCTTTGAAGCTTCAAGGGCCAACATCTATCGGGAATAACACTTGGAACCAATGGTGGATGCTGCTTCATCCGTCACTACAATGTGCGGGCTGATATCACAGTATTCTATTACAGGGGACTAGGCGAGAGGCCCGATACTAAACTCATTTTTCTATCTCTTGAGGGCTCTCGGGGCTTAAAAATCCAGAATTACAACAAGAGCGTCATCATCGGTTAAGGGCCACGAACAACACTCCCAAGATCTCGGCGCAAGTGCTAAAAAGCGTATGTAGGCTCCCTTCCAATAACATACCTAGGGGTGCCGCTATCAGGAGGAAGGCCAAGGAGGGAAGATTGGTACACCTTGATAGATAAGATCCGAGGAAAGTTGGGATCTTGGAAGGGGAAGATGTTATCCATGGGCGGACACCTCACACTCCTGAATTCGGTCATTTCGACCATCCAGATCCACTGGATGACAACGTATCGTCTCCCAGAATGGGTCATCCATAAGATTGACTCGATAAGGAAGGGCTTTCTCTGGAGAGGGGTGGACAAAGACACACAGAGCCACCACCTGGTGACCTGGGAGAGATTGTGTCGACCAAAAGAGAACGGGGGATGGGGTATCCTAACCCTCAGAACTTTTAATGGTGCCCTTCTCGGAAAGTGGTAGTGGAGGATTCTCGCGGGGAATGCGGGGATATGCCAGAAAATATTTCGGGCGGTTTATTCCAGGCATGGACACATCGATCCCCACAAGCCGGCTCCAGGACATGCTTCACCATTTTGGAAAGGGCTCCGAAGAGGCCCCCAAATGTACTCTGATGAATATCAAGGTCAAACCGGAGACAGTGATACCACAAACTTTTGGTGGGATGATTGGTGGGATGGTTGTTCGCTTGGTAACACCTACCCTGGGCTGTATGACTTATCAATCAAGAACCACCTTACAATCAAGGAGGCCAGGGATAAAATCTGAGAGAGGCTCGTCGATCCTCAAACAAGGTCCGCTCACCAATAGGGAGACAAGCGACTGGGAGCTAATTATACAACCAATTATGAGCCACAACACAACCCCAACCGTCCCAGACACAAGGGAGTGGAAGCTCACAGCCAACAAGGTGTTCACTGTCAAATCCCTATATCGTTTCCGTATTGATGGAGGATGCCGGAGTGACTTGAGGAGCAAGTTCTGGAAACAGCCATGTCCCCTAAAGGTCAAATTCGCCTGGCTGGCTAAGGAGGATCGTATCCTTACCCTCGACAACTTGCATAAAAGGCAATGGAGAGGGGAACGGACAAGATGTTACTTGTGTAACACAGAGGAAGAAACGACAACCCACTTGCTCCTCTTATGCCCCTACACGGCACAAGTCTGGAACCACTTTGGGAATTTGTTTGGAATTCAAACTATGGGGACGACTGGGAATGACCTCTGGGGCTCTCGAGCTATGACCCAGGGAATAGACTCGTCCCTGAGAGAGGGATGGGATCTCGTTGTTATGGCAATCACCTGGAGCATTTGGGGGGAGAGAAACAGGAGGTGTTTTCAAGACAAACAACGTGTTTTCTTGAGAACTATCCGTGATATTTCCTTCCTCATTCTCTCCTGGATGGAGGCTGACCTGGCCAGAAGCGGCTCAATTTGGAGGCGGAAGGGAGGCGACAAGCAGCGGTCTTGAATTCACGGTGGAATCGCCGGGGAGGCGGATGATGGCGGGGATCCGTTTGAGGATGACCCTCCAACCCCGAGGAAATATATGAGATCATCCCACGGGACCACGGGGGCACGCTGTAGGGGGCCCTCGAAAGGCGGAGGCTACTACGTCTTAGACAGAGGATTATGCTACTAAAGATAATGTACTTTTTCGTTCTCCCTGTTTAAGCGGTGTAACGTACTTCCAACTACCCTTAATAAACTAATGTGGTTCATCCACTTATTCAAAAAAAAAAAAAATCAAAGCCAAGTTTAATGGGATTAAGTTCTGCTCCAAAAACTTTTAAAATATATGCTTGCAAAAGAACTGATCCTTGTAAACCATTTTGTGAAGGTGAATGAGTGCAAAGAAATAAACAACACATGCAACTGACATATAAGAACTTACAACAAAATACAATATTCTAGAGATAAAAAAAGATTCATGTTAGAACTCAGAGGCCAAAGATCTCTCTTCTTCTTCTTCCTTGATACTGTTAACCATAGCAAAGACTTGGCTCATGGTTGGCCTAACATCAGGATAAGTGTTCACACACTTGAGAGCCACTTGAAGCAAGTGCACCATGCTCTCCTGGCTCCTCATATTCAGCAAGAAGTGCCCTATCAAACACCTCCACTGTCCACTCCTCTCTAACAACATTGTTAACCCATTTGGTCAATTCAATACCATTGTCTTGAACCAGCTTCCCTGTGAGTAGCTCAAGAAGAAGCATACCAAAGCTATAAACATCAGTCTTGAGAGTTCTCATGTCCTTATCTTTGTTTACCTTGTTTGGAGATGGATGGTTACGGTTATCGGTCGCCATTAGTCCGTATTCGCTAATGCAGGGCTCCATGTTTTTGTTCAAGAGGATGTTGGTGGATTTGAGGTTTCCATGGGGGATACCATGATCTTGAAGTTTGTTGTGCATGAAAGAGAGGCCCTCTGCGATCCCCACCGCAATGTTTAGCCTACTGCTCCAGTCAAATGACTTGCCTCTTTGAGCATCTGTTGTTCAGAAATGGAGAACTAGTTCACTGTTTCATTAATCTTTATAACTTAACATAGGCATTAATTGCAAGTTAATTTAAACATGTAATTGTTTCACAACAGATTGTAAATTGAACATTGATAAGAAATTGGAAGGTGAGAAGAGATTTGCATGTAAATTCACAAATAAAGAAGAGTGAATGAAGTTTAACCTTGAAGGAGCTTGAAGAGGCTTCCATTTTGCTGATACTCATAAACAACAAGTTTCTCCTGTTTGGAGCAATAGAAAGCCACTGCTGAAAGCACTTTTGGATGACGAACTTTGTCAATATTCTCCATCCTCTTCTGGAATTCCTCATCAGAAATCATCCATTCCATGATCCTCTTCACAACCAATTTAGTCCCATCTCCAACCATCACTCTATAAAGACTTCCATACATTCCTTTTCCCATAGGCTCAGCAGGAGCTTTCAACAAGTCATCAAATCTCAGGCCAGCATTCACCGGGCTCTTCAGTATAACCAGTGATTCAGATGATGCCATCGCTCCTCCTCTGTCTACCGATGAAGCTATCGAGTAATTATCAGACCGATTCGAAGCTGCTCTATATCCATTTGAGAAACTAGTAGTATTATTCTGGCTAGTAGTTGATAACACCATCCTTTTGCTCTCACCCATCTTAATCTCCTTGATCTTCTTCTTCTTGTTGTTCTTGAGTATCAGCACAAATACTATCAACAGCAGAATTGCAAAAACGAGAAGAATATAACCTGAATACATGAGAATTTGCAATCTTGATGGCATTTTTTTCTTCGGCTGCTCAACCGGAGGTGCTGCCACAGTGCAGGCAATGCGGAGAGGCATTCCACACAAGCCAGAGTTGCCCAAAAAGCTGTCATTGCCGAACCGGTTACCGTCAGGGATTGGACCCGAGAAATTGTTATAAGATACATTGAACTGCTTAAGATTTCCAAAGTTAAAGTCTGGAATGGAGCCAATAAACTGATTATTATCAACAAGAAGGCTTTCCAATCCAGATATCTTCTACTATATAGGATTGTTCCGGCAGCTCACGAAGAATTTGTTATTGAAACATCAATACTCCTCAAGTCCTTAAGCACAGACAGTGAACTAGGCAGGCTCCCAGAGAGTTCATTGTGGCTGACATCCAAATGTTTCAACTCCGTGCAGTTAGAGATCTCCGCCGGGAGTTCACCTCGAAGACTATTATTACTTAAGCTCAAGAAGACAAGTGACTGTGCTTTACAGACGATACCCGCATCAATGATACCAGAAAGGCCTAAACCATTGAGTGTGATTGTTGTTACCGACGAAGAATCATCGTCACATGACACACCGACCCACCCACCGGCACATGGATGCGATGATATGTCCCAGCCAAGTTGCTGACTGAACTTCACTGCATTGCCGGAGAGTTTCTGAAGGAAAGAGAAGAGAGTGATTTTAATGGAGTCTTCTTCTGAGGTTGATGAATGAGGGAGAAGGATGAGGATCATGAAGACTAAGGAGATGGCAATCAAACATTGCTTGACCTCCATGGCCAACAGTGATCATGAGCATGTGTTGGAAAGCCGGTTCTTTGTTTAGCTAAAGGTGATGAGTTGTAGTTAGGGTTACAGAGACAAGACAAGAAGGAAAAGAGAGGGAAGACATGGAGCTTCCAATTGGTTGGCTATGGAGAGTAATGGACAAAAATGAATTGTCTGAATAGCTACCTAATTGATTAGTTTTCTTAATAAATATGAGAAAGAAACCAATGCCTATTACTTGGTCAAATGTCTTTGATTGGATAATTGGTTTGAGAGCATAGGTTAATGAAATTGTTCTTAGTGATGTGTTGGTTGTGATGAGAGCTTTACGAACATGAGAAAATTTGCCCGATTAGTTGTGTTTCTTGGATTTGTATCATATGAGTAATGATGTATGGTAGTGAGTTTCAATTCAGCTTTCACGTGCCAAATTAGCAGGATTAGATTAAGTAAAAGCTTCGTAAAACATTAAGTGAAACTTCGGTCGTATATATATCATTATATATACACACCCCTCGAATTAGGACTGTTTAATCTTTTGTTGTTTTCTATTGGTAGATATTTGACTTTTTGTTATTTTTGTGTACTTCTTTTCTATCTAGTTTACTTTTGATCAATTACTTGTGGCTGCATTTCATACTTTTCTATCTAATGTATAAGTGGTTTAATTTAATTTTCTATTATATGAGAAATGTCTATTTGTGATGAGATAACATGTTTAACATTGATTCAATTTACAACTGTTATATATTTGTTACTATTGATTAAATATTATAGTTTATGGATTCAAATATAAGCTAATATAAAGCAGATCCACATGGTATCAATGCCGACTCTCTCTCAATGAAAGTGAAAGTGAGTAAACCACATTTTATTAAAACTTAAAAACTAGAAAATACATAGATAGATTATAAATAGTCAGTGCAAACAGTGCAGTCTATCGGTGGAACTCCAGTACATAGATTTTCTAAATGTTTTATATGCTAGAGCGTGATTGGTCAGGGCTTTATCGCCTGTGTATTGTCGTGTTCTCTCTCGATTAAACACAATCTTCCAACATCTATATATTCAGAGGTTTATTTTTTAAATTTTAACTTGGCATATATCTTTATTGTAAATATGATATCTTTGCTAGTGTTTTTACCTATCTTCAACATTTTTAAGGATGTATCCTTTTAGGTTATTAGTATTTTCTTTATCTGCATATCATTGAAAAGTCTTTTCAACTTTATTATTTTATATAAAAGTAGATAAACAAATAATAATAATAATAAGTTAGGGGCTACATCTTAAGCCCACGAAAAATAAAAGGATCATTGGAATGACCCAGTTACACGAATGCATCATCCTCAAAGACCTTCTCATTCCTTTTTGGATAAAAGCCGAACTTCTTTTTGTAAGGGACTCAATTGCATTCTACTTTATTGTTTAAAAAAAAAATAATTGTTAGCGCAAATGCATGTATGCATGATTGATTGGCATTAATGGGATGACATGGCAAAATTGACAAGTCAAAGAGGGTATATATGAAAGAGCACCTGTGACATGAAAGTTGATATTGGTGCAGGCCACATAAAGAAGATGCTAATTTGGCGAGTTAATTACAGATATGATTGGAGCTTTAATTACAGATGATTGATGATTTGAATCAAGAAAAATTAACACCACACTTCACACAACAGCCCCTGCGGAACTTACAATAATAAAACAAAATCCTTATATTGCAAAGCACGTGATAGTTAACCATGTAACGTATCACCCACAATACGCTATTGAAATACAACTCACGTAAAAAGACTCAGGTCATGGACAGTTCTCTCAAGACACTATGATTTAAGAGCAACATGTAAAAGAACATAAAAGCTAAATAGGATAAGTGGAAGATGATTCTCCGCCGAGCCGCAACTCCGATGGAAGAACCTCGCTCTCCCGGGCGTCGACCTTCTCCTCGCAAGGATTAGGGTTTCTGAACTAAGATCTTCGATGCCCTTTTCTCCCAGCTTTCATTCCCTTTTTATATCTGTTGCCTTGGGATCAACTCTCTTGATCTGCTTATGGAATACCTATCCTGAGGCTTTATTACCTTGATTGAGTCCATTACATTGATTCGTTACAGACCAACTCCACAATCGACCAAGTCCACTTCAAGTCAACTTGTGAAGACGGCAATACAATCCCAATTAGATAACAAGAATTGGTCAATTTGACATTCTGTCCGAAGTTACAAAATGCTACAGATATTGGACTTAACTGAAACAGGCTCAATCTCTCTCTCTCCCTCTCCCTCCCCAAAATAATAATAATAATAATAATAATAATAATAAAATTTTTGGATGCTGGCAAGGAATGTCTAATGTAAATGTCTGCATTATGTTTTTAGACTGAATTGTGTGATAATATATTACTAAAATGAGACCATACTTACAAATGGATTTTACTCTGTTTTTTTCACATGCATCCCCTGTGAAACCTCTAAAAATTATATATATATATATATATATATATATATATATATATATATATATAGTCATTTTAGAGTGATAGAGTGGGCAAAAAAATAAAAAAAAAATAAAAACCCAAAACTAAACCCATCCCATGGCTGCCATGAGTGATAGAGTGGACTGGTGTTTGCGGCCGACCTCACTCTATTAGTCTTATATATATATATATATATCATTTATGAAAAAAAATTTATTTATATGTGGATTTATTTTAATATATTACATGTTTATAAGATGAAAAGAAAGGGAGATTCGCATGTATACCCCCAAGTTTCAAAGGTATGTGTATATACTTTGGAGCTAAAATTTTAATTTTAAAAACAATTCATAAAAATGAAAACATCCTCATTTTCAACCACCCTCGAAAAATAAAAATAAAAAAAGGCTTGACTTTGACTATAAATAAAATTTGAAGATATACATCTAATTATGAAATTTTTAGGATATACACAAATTTATGTTTTTATGAGAGTACGTGCAATTTTGCCTAAAGAAACTAACTCATAAAACAATTTCACTTTTTTTTACCTCTTATTTTTCTAAGAGTAAATTGAAATATTGGTTTATAAACTACACCCTAGTTTTAACTTGACTATTAAATATAAAAACATTTCAAATTGATCATCCAATCACAATTTACATTCAACCAACTAATTAGGCAACTTCATTCTCAAAATAGACCAGCAACAACCATCATCACCCACTATCTGTACTCTGTGCACTTCTCACATGTGCCCCAATCCTTGCAATCGCTTTGTCCCAACGGCCAGCGGCCAGCGCTTCCCACCACTACCTTGGTAAGTGAGGATGGAGTAATGGCTCCAAAGGGATTAACGCCTTCTCACCCTTGTCGAGGTCATGAGAACTAAGGCCTTGTTTCTGTCCCAATCCACTATACTTCCTCCTCCTGCAAGGCTCGAATGGTGACGTTTTTCGCAGAAGCGAGGTGAAAGAAAGATCATGAGTCAATATTGTTAAGAACCAATGAGAGCAACACCCGACAACCTCCATCCTCAGCCCGAGACCAGTCTTGCAGAGGCTAAAGGCCACAATTATTGATACAATGATCCTAGAGGATGAGATCGTTGATCGAGCGCATGCAACCATAAGAAGCACTCTTTACGGCAAAACATTCAAAAAGGCCTCTTCACTAGAACAAGCGAAAGAGAACCTCTCTAGGCTATGGGTGGCATTGGAGAGTTCTCACTCGCTGACATGCCTAACGACTTTCTCATTATACGCTGCTCCTTGGAGAACATGATTGAGGAGCTGCTAGTGGGTGACCCCTAGATGTTGAACAACACAGTATTCCATCTGATCTACTAGAATGAACACTTCCAACCAATATTTGAGAAACTAAGCTCTACCACTCTCCGGGTCCAACTCCACCACCTACCAACGGAATACTGGATGGTTGAGGCGCTTGAATAGATTGCCTCCTTCTTCAGGCGCTTAGTCAAGATTGATGAAACAACAATGACGATGAACATGGCACGCTACGTGAGGGTATGTATTGAGGTAGATCTAAATCAACCCCTAAAAACGGGGTTGTGGGTTAAGTCATCTTTATCTAAAATCTTTGTAGCCATACTATATGAAAAACTACATGTGTTTTACTACAAATGTGGGATTATAGGTCACGACGCAGATAGTTGCGAGGCGGAGCAGGTTAGGAGTCACTCCAGCAAAGCCAAAACTGGATTGAAAGCCTCTGATCCAAGAGGAAAATGGACTTTGATTGAGGATGTCAAACTGCCGGTCAGGAATACAGAAGCCTTGCCAGGTAGAGCGCTGGAGGTTAACCTTAGGGAACACATAAAGATGACTGATAGGGATTACGAGCCATGGTCGGTAGTTCGCAAAAGGCAGTGAGGACAACTAACGATGGCTGGAAGTTGTAACATCAAGAAAGGAGAAGAGAGGATGTAAGTGGTCACATACCGAGAGGGGAGAAGTATGTACAAGACGACCATTTGAAAGACCCTCTCACAGGCGACCACATCACAACCCTCAGGTATGGAGAGGTTGCAGTTCGATACAATTGAGGTAGCTTCTTCCGAGGAGGCTCTGTCAGGCGTATACATGGTGCAGGCATATCGTGTGTCTCATTGGAGAAGGAATCCAATGAAGATAGGGGTCAAATCAACCACAACCAACCTCCAGAGGGATCGAGAACCTCCCAAAAAAGGGTTAGAGGACACATAGGACAAGCACACTATCAAAGATTGAACATAGAGAGCCAAGAGGAAGACCAGGGCCACATAGACAAGCACTACAACCAAGAAGAGGAACTCCTTGAATAGGGGATACCTGGAACCTTTAAACTCTTATCCTCACTAGAGAATAGGAGAACAAAAATGAATGATGACCCAACAGAGGAAGCTAACACCTATCCCTTGTGAATAGAGTTACATGAGCTCTAAAGGGAAACAAAGATGGAGGCTTGCAAGAAAAGAAAATGATGGAAGTCGAAGAGCCTCCAAACGAAGGAAATGAGATGAGATGGAGATGGAAGAAGATACTAGTCCTAAGGGGACATGAAGCGGCCTGTAGCCATGTAGGCATCCACTGAGTAGTATCAAATTCAAAAGAAAGGTCGAATTGAGCCAGAAAAGGACAAGATATTATAATATTCTCCTTCCATACATGATTGCTATTTACGAAAATATTAATATAGAACTATGGGGGAATCACCTAAAGAGATATAGTAAGTCACATCAAGTTTATGATCCGAACTATGGAGTCGGAATTACTTTATTTTATTGAGACACGTACAAATAAAACCCGAATATACCATTTCTGTGGATGGTTCCAAAGGGACTGACAATGAGCGGCCATCCTAAACATGTGTTATTCAAGTGGTATTATAACACTTTGGAAGAAATCATTGGGATACGTAACACTAATATGTGTCTCTAGATATGCATTATGCCTCATAGTATCTATTGTAGGGTCAAAGGCATGGCTAGTATCAGCTATTTGCAACAACCAAACAATAGACAAATAGAGAGGAACATGGGCGGAGCTCAGTAAATTAGTAAGAATTAGAGGGCCTTGGCTACTAATGGGGGATTTTAACACGATCAAGAAACTAGATGAGAGTCAAGGAGGCCTAAGCAAGCAACAAACAAGTATGGAGACATATCTATTTAATTCCTTTGTGATACACAATAATCTGGCAAGGCTCACCTATTTAGGTTCTCCTTTCACCTGGTATAACAACCAAAGAGGAAGATCCAGAATATGGGTTAAGCTAGATAGAATGTTAGCAAATAGAATGTGACATGATAGTGTAACATCATATTAGATCAAAAAAATGGTAACATGTTAGTATGATCACTCCGCTATTTTCTTAACATACAATTTCCATAAACCAAAGGGGAATGGGCCTTTAGATTTGACAATAGTTGGATCCACTCGCATGAATGTAGGACTAGCGTTAAGTAAATCCAGCGAACCACAATAACAACAGGGAACCCTATGCATAATACAAGCCATAGGTTTCATAACCTAAGGAAGGACTTAATTAAAAAATGTAGAAACAACCCAATGAATCTGGAGACCAGGATATAAGAACTTGATGAAGAAATAGCTAAATAGAGGAAAAAGATAGTAAAGGAGAAGAGAACTAAATAACTAGAATAGATTGAGATCATTGCACAATAGGCACCAAGCTCTGCTAAGGCAATCTACAACAATATGGGCACAAAACTCTAGAATGAAGTGGCTATAAAATGGAGATAATAACTCAAAGTTCTTTCATCAGGTAACTAGTAACCACAGAAGACACAATAGGATCCACTAGATAAGAATTGATACAAATAAAATAGTAGTAAAACCGCTAGGCATAGAAGAACAGTTTATCAATTTCTATACTAAGCTTTGGCAGGGAAAAGGGTATTTTACAATTGCTTCCATACTACAAACATTACTTGATGATCTACCCAGCTTGAACCAAGAGTAGAGATTGAGCCTGAACAAGCTAGTGACTAGGTAAGAGATATTCAAGGCTCTTACTTAACTACCTAAAGGCAAAGCTTCAAGGCCTAAGTGGCGGACACAGATTTTTTCCAAGCATTCTGGAATGTGGTGAGTGAAAATGTAAGGCAATACTGCATTTCTTTTAATATGGATTCATGCATGTTTGGTGGAATAGAACATGTTAAGGATTATAGACCTATCTCAGTATGCAATATGAACTACAAAATCATTACCAAGGTCATGACCGATTACACTTAGGAGCATACTACCACAATTAATTTCTAGGAACAAACAACATTTATCACTAATAGATCCATATTTGACAATGTGTTAACAACAAGAACTTGCTCACACATTTAAAAAGAATACCCAAGAACACCCAATGATGTTGTTAAAACTAAATATGGAGACAGTATATGACATTAATTATGAGACAGGAGGTAATCATAGTTGTTCTCACCAAAATGGACTTCCCACCCAAATGGATTATGTGGGTCAAAGCCTGTATAGAGTCTCCTACAACAGTATTTACTATAAATGGTAGGACAGGTAGATAGATCAAACCAGAGGTTGGGATAATGTAGGGAGACCCAATCTCCCCTTATTCATTCATTTTAGTGGCTCAAGTACTAACCAATATATTAAATAAGGCTAAGAAACTACAACTGCTTACTGGTATTAGAATAGTTGAAAACTTAAAAATTAACCACATTCTATATACATATGACATATTAATTTGTTGTAAAGCCTCTAGGAAGACCTCTAGATCCATCAACATGTGCATGGAGACCTACTTTAGAATCAATGCCAGATAGTCGACATCAGTAAATCAAAGGCGTACTTCCCTTCATGGTTGAACCAACAACTGAAAAGATCAATACAAGATATACTCCAACTAAAACAAAGATAGTTTCCTTTCAAATACTTGGGAAGTTGGATCTCCTATGCCAAATCCTACTAAACAAGTTTAAGGCCTTAACAGAACAAACATATAGGAAGCTTGCTTATTGGAAGACACTACAACCATCGATAGTTGGTAGGGTGACCCTAATTAACTCAGTCATCATGTCACTCCCAATATATGGACTAAGCACATGTCATCCCAGACACAGTCTTAGAGGAGATTTCAAAATAAGTTAGGAAGTTCATTTTGTATACCAATAGCAAGGGTGGCGGCCTCCATCTCATAAACTGGAGTACTTTCTCCAGCCTGAAATCTGAGGGTGACTTGGGTATAAAAAACTTTTTGAAAAAATAAAAGTAGCTTTACTATCAAAGCATGTTCTAGAGTTAATGAATGGAAGTGATAAAATATGACCTCAACTTATGAAACACAAATATAGGAGATTAAACATCTGAGCAGAACCAAAGTATACAAATATTTCATGGACCTTTAGAATCTTAGTCAATGTTGCTGACACCATTAGGGGAAGTATTTCACCTCTCAATGCAATATACACTAATTCTATCATGGGAGAACCTTGGTTGTTTGATATACCCCTTAAACTGAAGCCAACTTTCATGAACATGAACTATGGCCTAACAAGAATGCAAGTACATCTAATTTCAGGTGAGTAATGGGACTGGCCGGGAAGTGGTAAGTGATGTATTCCCAACATCAGTCCTAGAAATACTCAAGAATAAGAACACCAAACAAGGAGATAATGAAGGAGAGTGTGGACTCACAATGGGAATTGAAGGCAAATCCCTAATATCTGAAATTTTTGACAAGCTGAGAGAAGGAACAAAAGAAGAAATTTGGAAAGGTTGGGAAATGATATGGAGATTAAGAGTGCAACCAAGAGTCAAGATGTTTTATGGAAGCTCCTACATGGAAGACTACCAATGAAGCTCTACGTATACAATATGGGGACCAGTCTGACAGAACCATGCCCTTTATATGTAATACTATAGATGAAATTGCCCATCATATTTTTCAAGGGGACAGGTGGATGAGGCATGTATGGGAAGAGGTTAAATCAGCTGGATACCTTAAGCAATGGAATATAAGTAATGAAAGAATGGAGGAGGGGAGCTGGATATCAAAAAGCAAAATAGGAGGCCATAAGGTATCACCAAAGGAAGCCGGAATTGTAGCAAATGTGTTATGGCATTCTTGGGAAGTCCATATCCGTTCTTGTCTTCAAAGGCAAAAAAGAGAACCCCAACACCGGAATACTAGCAACAATAACAAAACATTGAAGACATAAGAGAAAAAGAAAGAAAAGCATGGAACAGGGAGTACTTCAAACATATACTTTTTACATATGTCCTAGTGGAAGAAGGGAAGACAAAGGTAGGTACAGGTCATATAGTAATCACTAACAAAGGACAATTATGTATTACAGGTCCAAAAATTTGTTGTATTTCATCAGTATTTGAAGGAGAACTGATAGTTGTGAAGGAAGGCTTGGTTGTAGCAGTACTAAAAAGGAATTATTAAGTCCAAATACATATAGACAACATATTTGTAGCAAGGATACTAAAGCATGGTGGTAGACAAGACCAAAACTGGTACACCAAGGAGACAATGAGGGACTGCCAAAACATGCTGACCAAACTGAAAAGCTGGGAAATCAATGACATTAATAGGGGACATAATCGTTGTGTAGGCCAACTTGCAAGAATGGCGAAAATATATGTAACTTATGAATAATTGGCTTATCAATGAGTTACAAAACCTCAAGAACTTTGGAATGGATAGCTAGAGTGAGCCATATAAAAAAAAGACCTAATTCTCAACATGATGCACCACCTAGATAAGGAATGTATTAGTTGATTATCTCTAAGCAAAACAAATAATTTCAATTCAAGAGAAGGACATGCCATAAATAGTGAAAAGAAATTAAGATAATAACATTTACTCACATAAATAAACCCTACAAAAATTAAGATAGACCAAAAAATGCATCCAAAACCTGTATGGTGAGGGCAGAAGAGACAACACTATTGAGGCTTTTACACTGCAAACTATATAGTGTTGTGCCTTGAGAAATAAAGGACCAAGTGAAGCACATTGCATAAAAAGGATGGGGAACTAATGAAATGGGAAAACATCTCATCCACAGTACACATAAGAACATAATTCACGAGTTCAAACATGTAAGAAGGAATAACGTGCATAAGTGACATATAAGTTAGAACCAAATTTCCAAAAACAATTGCAGAAAAAAAGAAAAAAAAAAATAGTATGCGATAATCATCAGTGTGCAGCTTATCTTATTCCTAAAAATAATAGAGCAGCAGTGCTGAAAGTCCTATGGAGAAAAAATGACTACATGAGATGTGCATATTCTTTCAGGATGAAATACTCCTCACACTTGCCATTAAAAATTTCCACAAATTGATTAAGAAAACACCCAACAGGGATGGAGTTTTTCTTATGGTTGTTATTTAACACTATTCCTCATGATTTACAGTAAAACTCATACAACTTAAAATGACTCATAAGATCATGTTGAACTTTCAGGATGCAGTTTGTGGCTTTGAGATTTCCACAAATCCATTAAGAGAGTACGAAAAAGGGACAAAATTTTTTAGTTATAGTTATGCAAAACCTTTCATCATGATTTACAGTAAAATTCATACAACTTGAAAGGATTCATCAGATCATGCTCAAAATTTTGAGAGCTGAGGATCCCTCAGACTCTATCACCAAAAATCTAGCTACTCTCATTCTCAATACCCTAACAGATCCCCGTCTTGAAGATTAGATTTGATGAAAACCATTAGAACAAGGTTTCTCTATTGGTTCTGCCAGCAAGGATATCCATCTCAACAACACTCCTCACTACAACAACTACGAGCTCATTTGGAGCTCCACTGGACTGACAAAGCAACTCCTACAAACGAAACCAATGAAACTTTAAGAGGACATCCAAACAAGTATAGATAGTCCAGCACACCAGAGCTACATGCATCCTTGATGTCATTCATAGGCTCCCATCAAAGAAGCTTGGGGGCTGGAGATGAGGAAGCTGGCCGATCAAAACAAGACTGCAATTGTAGGCGCCAGCCACAGAAGGCAATTGGCCAAAAGACATGGAATAGAAAAGATGTAATACCTAATTTAGTCCCTCTATTATACCGATTTGTGACTTTAGGTCCCTCTATTATAATTTGAGTCTTCCTGGTCCCTATAATTTCACGATTGAGAAATGTCAACCCCTAAATAAATATTTAAAGATCTGTTTAGCCCCTAAAATTGACGAAAAGAGGGACTGACATTTTTTAATCGTGAAAATAAAGGGACTCTCAGGGGTCAAATTATAATAAAAAGGACCTAAAAGTCACAAATTAATATAATAGAAAGGACTAAATTGGGTATTCCACCAATAGAAAATAGTTTCAAGCTCAAACAAAGGACGGGGAAACAAAATAAGGAAATGTTTTCGTAAATGTCAAGCATGCATGGTGATAGAAAATAATGGCCAGATCAAGTGTTGATGAATGACCATAAGAAAGTAAAGAAGTGCCTATTCTCGTGGAATTATTAGAAGGGATAGAGTCCTACCATTCACTGTACCCATGACCAGAAAGTAAAGAGAGTAGTCTGACTTCCAGGAAGCTGTAGGTACAAGCAGATATATGAGCTCCTGGAAGATTACAAAATCTGACAATAATTGCATGAAAGAAGATCCCCATTGAAGATATAACAGAACTGGTGCAACAGTTTAGATGCGCAACATTCAAAGGCATGTATCACCATGCATTGATAATCTAAAAATCTGAATACATTTCCAAGTTAATTTTAGCACTGTCATTATTAAGAAATGGAAATGCTTTCCAGAGGAAGATACAGTTAGAAATTGGTATTCAACACACAAAACAAAGAAGATGAAGAAACTCTAACATTACTACTTTGAACCTTTAAATTGTTCCCCATAGTAGTAGGCACTGCCAAACATCAAAGCAACTGTTGCACCTTGAGCTACCACACGAGCCCTCATCAGCTTTTGACCTAACTGAGATTTCCCTTGTCTGAAACTAATTAAGCCTGCAGTGAGCACACCCGCAGTGACAAATGCACCTGAGGCACTATAATATTAGATTCCAGTGTAAAGAAGAATTACTTATAAGGAAGATTCTGATAAACACAAGGCCAAACTCTCAACAGCACCAGACTCTTGATCTATAAAAATCTGTGTCCAAATCAATGCACCAAGTTATAGAATTTTATAATTCCAAAAAAAAGATGTTGCCAATTATTCAATACTTAAAACACAAAACTTCTTGTGCTTCTATAAGACTTTGTGATCGTGCAATTTGTTCTATCTTCTTCGAAACAAAAGTTTTGATACTAAATAAGCATTGAGTTTAACTTAAATTTTCCTCCAAGTAGCATATGGAGACCTTTGGAAGAAAAAGTATAGTAAACAATCAAATGCTAATCAGAAATTGTATAAATCTAAACTTCCTCTAAAACACTGATCCATCCACAATAATGCTATTTAAAGTGAAGTTCCAAATAAAGAGTATTAATGGTATAAATTTCAGGTAAGCCCCACAAAAATCAGAGAAAGTTTTGATTATGTCAAGCACAATTTGCCTGAATCCAGAACCAATTTGGTAAATTTAAGTTTAACCTGCACAAATTTAACCTACTAAGCTGAATTTAGCCAAGCATTGTCAGATGAAGGGTGCTTCAGATACAGAGAGAAGGAAAGTGGATTGTAGTGGATGGAAGTGGAAGGGGAATACCAGGAGAGCACAGAGTGTAGGCTGTTTCAGATGGCCAACAGAGGGTCTATGGAGATCAAGTTTTGGAGATAAATGATAGAAAATAAAAGGAAAAATAAAAAGAGCTACGCTTAAGAACACACATGGCCCTGTGAGAGAGATTGGGCCATAAGCCACAAATTTTAAATAGACAAGGGCATGCAACCCCAATTAGATGATGGGGCCCTCCTCATTTATGCACCACACAAGTATGGTGGGTGTCCCCCTATTGGAATGCATGTTTTCTAGTACATCAAAAAATAATTTTTTTTTAAAAAAGAAGTTAATTTTCAAAAAAAAAAACTGCATAATGATTTTTTGGGATTTTAAATTGTTATTTGGGGAATTGGCCAAAAAAAAAAAAAGTTGTCAAAATGACCAAAACAACAAAAATTGATTGATTTTGACCAGTAGTAAACCAAATTTAAAACCATGAGAGAAAACAAACTTGATGTGTTTCTTCTCAAATTTGAGCTATTGAAAGATTCTAGACAGTCTAAAAGTTCATTCTGATTTAAATATATTCACCACTAGCAAGGATCCTATTAGTTGGCATTTAAGATTATGATCAAAAGAACATAATCAATAGTTGGGTTAAATAGTTTTTCCTCATAGGCCTATACCTCATAAATTCCCGCGATACCTATTGCATTATGGTTGCCTTCTTTCTCATAACATTCACTAAGCCTCAGAAAGTATATTGTTGAAAGTGACAAGAAAAAGAACTAGCAGTAAGGGATAAGACTAAGGAACATAAATTGAGAAATTGAATGTCGTTTCTCCTTTACTACCATAAACAAACCCAAATTCCATTGAAATTGTATGCAAGATGTTTTTCATGGTCACAATGGTAAGTGAACTAGCGTATAGATTGTTGTTTTCAAGAAAAAACTCAAGTTCAAGGTTTCACCAAATTTGATTTTATATAAATAAAAAATGTTAAAGAATAGAAATTAGCGGAGATTCAATCTACAGGGACATGAAAAGAAATGAAAATTTAGATTTCACAAAATTCCCACAACCTCAATGTTGAAACAATGATCAGTATGCCAATTCCAAAACCTAAAGAGAAATAAAAAGTAACAAGACAGAACAATCAAAGTCTGTATCTCATCAAAGTAAAAGAATTTGAAACTCTTCATCTTTTAATTTCATTAGTAGTGTCTCGAAAAGAAGAGAAAAACAAGGTAAAAAAACAAAACAAAAATACCTCAATGCCCGGCTGATTTCCAAATATTGTTTTTCTCACCATTAAGTTATAATTGTACCATTTCAAAGTATGATCTCTTGTAACTCCTTATCTTTCTCCCATGATGCATAAATCTTTCTCATCTAGATTATCAAGTTCTTCACATACAACGTATCCTCCCAAAAAGATCTACCAATGATAACCATCTCTATTTTCACTTTAATATATTCTAATCCTTCCTACCACTGGCAAGATATGGATTTCCACCTCCCCACTTTTTAGTTTGCTTCTTAAAACAATAAATCCTTTATTTTCCTTTTATAGCCTAAGGCAAACCATCATTTCACTCACCCTCTAACACTAGCTCTTTCAATACTTCATTTCTATCATGACAAATCATTTACCACTAAATTTTATTCTAAATTCCTTTGGATTCTCACAACTTTGATTTTTTCCAAAGACATTGATGCTCTCAAGGCAAAGACTCGCTGAAAGAGAAAGTAACATAGTTTGATGATTAAATGCTTGAACAAATAAACTTCAACAAGGTACATGAGTCATCACCTATTGTTCATATCAATGATATATATTGAGGTTTGGAATATAAGTATATGATTGAATTTCAAGAAATGAACTATATCTCTCGGATATATTCTGCATATAAAGTAAAATCTGGTGAATTTATGCGTTAAGGTTCCTTAAAGAGGATTTCACCAAGTCCAAAATCCCAAATCAAAGAACAATACAAAGTTATATACAGAGAGCACAACAAGAGAACAAAGAAGAACAATGGAGAGAAAATTCTTTTTTTTTCCCATTCAAGAGTATGCATTCAGTATCAGCATCATCAATAATCAGGAAACTAAAATCAAAGGTCATAAGCAAAACCATTTTAATCAAATCAACGCAAATTATAGCTGAAGTTACAAATCGAGAGGCGATTGTTACCGATGGGAACGAGAGGGTTCTTGACGCGCTTCTTATGCTCGAAGAGCTCCTCCAGCTGCGAGTCGGTGACTCCCATCTTCTCCATTGAGACACGTAGAGGAATTCCAGCCAGAAAGAACCCTCTTTTTTTCTTCGTCGAGAACCGCTCATGAGCAATGAACCTTGGCTTGCCACGCACATAGTATTCTAAAATAAAAAAAAAAATAAAAAAAATAGAATAGTTTTTTTTAATTACCAAATTTTGAAATAATTTAATTGATTTTATAGCACATATTTCTAATTTTAATGAAAATTATAAAAAAAAAATTATGGAGAGATGTAA